>PVJH01001908.1:0-187397 GCA_004026705.1 Nesogale talazaci
AAAAAAAATGATTTCTTTTAGTGACTGTCATGTAGAACATCTAGTTCAAAGAGTTTGAATGAAGTAAATATTCATTTTATGTTGTCTATTATTGCTTTTTACATTTACAATATTTTTTTAATTTAATTTTTTATTAAAATCATTTTATTGGAGGTTTGTACATTGTTTTTCACAGTACATAAATACATATACAGTGCCAAGCACCTTCACATGCCTGCTGCCGTTATCATTCTCCAAATATATGCTTTTCCACTTGAGCCCTTGATATCAGCTTCCCATCCTTTCCCATCTGTCCCTGTTTTCCCCTCCCCCACCAATCTCAATATTTTATAAATTATTATTGTTCTGTCATATCTTACACTGCTCTATACCTCCACCTGCCCAATCCTCCAAGGTCTGTCCTCCAGATCAGAGGTTATGTGTATATCCTTGTAGTTGACTCTGTCTCTCTACCCCACCTTCTCTCCACCCATCCAGTAACTCCAATCTCACCACTGGCCCTGAGGGGCTCATCTGTCTTGGGTTCCCCATATCTCCAGATCCCATCTCTACCAGTATACCTTCTCCAGTCCAGCTGGATTTGTAAGGTAGCATTGGGACCATGACAGTTGGGGGGAAGAAGCCTTCAGGACCTAGAGGAAAGTTGTATGCTTCATTGCTACCTGACTGCACCTTGGCTGGCCTGTCTCCTCCCTGCGACTCCAATATTTGTATCCAACATAATACACGCCCATTTCATTGAAAACTAACCAGTTGCAGTAGGCTGAATAAAAACTCCACTGCAAGATAATGTATGTATCCTATTCATCAGAATATCTGAATATTACTGGAAAAGACATTTTTCAAATATTATTAAATTGAGGATCTTAAAATGATGAGATTGTATTAGCATCCAGTTGTAAGGGATTTTATAGGAGAAAAATGGACAATGGAAGCAGACACAGGAGTGCTGCATTTTGAAATTGGAGAACCAGGCCAAGAATTCACAAGCCAAGCAATAGAGGCACCTCCTAGAAGTTAGAAAAGGTACAGGAATGGAGTTTTACCTAGCACTTCTAGCAGGAATGCCACCCTGCAAATATCTTGACCTTAGTCGAGTGAGTTCGATTTTGGACTGCTGGTTTCCAGAAATGTAAGAGAAATGGTGTTGTCTTAAGACACAGAGTTTCTGATAGTTTATTACAGCTTTTGTAGGAAATGAATATACCAGTAATGATGTTTGTGTTAATAACAGAAGTATGCACATTTTAAATTGTTGATTTTCATTATTCACACTAGTTTTAATGTATGAAGTCCCTATGACGCTGAATCAACAAATACCAAATGAGACAATTTTGACTGTAATTGGACACTTATTTCCTCGCATGTGAATGTACATGTCTGTAAGTGTTAAGAAAATGCTAATTAAAAAAGTTTTTTGGTTTATGAAACCCAGAAGTGATGAACTGATAGGGGCAGCAAGTACAATAAGGAGTTCAGGGGGAGGGCGTTCAGTGCAGTGGAGGTGGTGGGTTAAAGGGAGACGTTGTCAAGGACTACATATAGAAAAAGATTGCTTGGAAACTGGTAGCAATTGTGCAATTACATTTGATGTGGCTAAAATATGGAATGATGGGAGATATGTGCTAAATTCCAACTAATAAAAACTTTTACAAAGCATATTAGCTTTTCTTTCAATAATTTATATGTTGAAGTATCTTTCGGTTAATAACATTGGTTATAATCCTTTCAATGTAATTGCATTCTCTCCCTTCCTTCCCTGGGTTCTCCATTTCTATTTGTCCTTTCCAATCTTTTTCTGCTTTCTGAACTGTATTTTTGAGCAAATGCTGCCCTTTGGGTTTCCTACGGTTGATGGTGTTGAAAAGCTGATTTCTCCGAGTGCTATTATTCACTGTATTTGCCCATTTTATGTTTGGCTAAAAACTGATCCCTGGGGATGGGTGTCGTTTCAGGAATGAAAGGTGGCTGAGGGACAGAATGTTGGGTCTTTCACTAGCTTCGAACACACTAGTATTTAGTCTTTTTTTATGTTGTGAATTTTGGTATGTTTTATGTTTATCCTTTTCTCTCTAGAATATTCCATGCGATCCCTTTGGGGATGATAGATAGTGGTAGCCAGCCACTATCCAATTCTTCAGGCCTATGAATAGTTGAAGTTGTGATTCACTGTGTCCATTAGTCTTTTGGATTGTTTTCTTGGGTCTTTTGATGTTCTTCAATCGTGCTTCCTGAAAAGGAATGGTCAATAGTTGTATCTTAGATGGCAACTGGCAAGATTTTAAGACCCTAGTTGCTATTTACAAAAGGAGGAGGTAGAACAGTTTTTGTGTGCTTTATGGACTATGCCAAGTCAATTAGTCAAGTTGTCTCAAAGTCATGATCTGAAGTCCCCAAGACTAGAGAGCCATTTCCTCAAGGAGTTTGGTTATAGCTAAGAAGTATTCAGAAATCTGCCCCCTGTATACTCCTTGCATATATTTGCTACACCTACAAGGGCGTATGCAGAAGTAGCCTCTACCAAGCCTGTATGGACTTACGGGTATACTCCCATTCCCCTTCTCATATCTCTTCAGCTCCATATTTACCTCTCTAGCTATGCTCTTATGTTGCTTATTATTACTATTATTGCAGCTTGGTGTATATAATAAAAACTACCTTTTTGTCTTTTGTTCTTGTGCATTGCTATGAGTAGTCTCAATGAATGAGAAAATTCACAAATATACAATCTTCAGATACCAGCAATCAATGATTTAGCTTCTAATAATAGCTTGTTTGAGATGTAACTCATATACCATATACTTGAACCATTTAAAATGTGCAGCACAATTATTTTTAGAATATTCACATATATACCACCATTACAAGAATAAATTTTAGAATATTTTAATCACCACAATCTTAAAACAAAGCAAAACTTCATACCCTTAGCTATTACATCTTTGTCCTGCCATTCTTCTAATCCCTAAACAACCAGTAACTACTTTCTGTCTCTATAGATTTGCCTATTGTGGACATTTAATATAAATGAAATTTTCCAAAATGTGTCTTTTATAACTTTTTTTCATTTCGTATGCTTTCTAAGTTTATCCATATTGTAACATGCATTAGAATTACTTCCTTTTTTGACAAATAATATTTTATTTTACAGCATGGCAGTTACATAATCTACTGTCCACTTGAGGAAGGGATGGAGTCTAGTGTGTCAGCCAGGTCACAGATTGATGACCTCATTTGAGGTGCAATGGAGATAAATAGTTTTTTGGAGGCCAGATACATTCTCTCTGCTTCTTCTCCCCATGAGACATACCTGTTGACAAGCCACAGGTTCATCAAGCTGATGCGCCTACAGCCCTGGAGTTGGAAAAGCCATCACCGAGATGCTTCTACCACTATTGGATCCAAGGACTTTCTACCCACTGGCCTGTAATCCTCTTGTATCCAGTGTCATCTGGGTGTTGCATGGGTCTGAAAAGGAATTGATAGACTGGTATCAGACATATGGGCTAATATCTGACTTTGAACTTGATCTGAACTGGTCTGGATGTTTTCTCAATATACAGTGGCTCTTTTATATAAAGATCTTTCTTTTCTTTTATTAAAAAAGATAATTTTATTGGGGGTTCTTATGGCTTTTAGAACAATTTCTACATCAGTTGTATCAAACATATTTGTACATTTGTTACCATCACTATTTTCTAAGCATTTACATTCTATTTGAGTCTTTCATATCAAGTCCTCTTCTTGTACTCCCTCCCTTCTCCCACTTTCATCACCCCTTGATAAATGATAAGTTATTATTATTTTCATATCTTATACCAGCCACAGTCTTCCTTCCCCCATGGTTTCTCCTGCCCCCCCCTCCCTTACCCTTCTGGTATCGCTACTCCCATTTCTGTTTTTGAGAAGTTCATCTGATCTGGATTCTGTGTGTCCTGAGGTCTTATATGTACCTGTAAACATGCTCCAGTCTAGTCTGCAGTGAAAGGCAGGATTGGGGTCATGATAGTGGGGAGTGAGGAAGTCTCACGGAACCAGAGGAATATTGTGTGTTTCATTGGTGCCATACTTCACCTTGGTTGATTTGCCCCTGTGACCCTTCTGTGAGGGGGATGTCAAATTGTCTAGGGATAGATTTTGGGTCTCAACTCTAAACCCCCTTGTTCTCAAATATGTTTTTTGGTTTGTTTTGGGCCTTTTGATACCATTGGCACCTCATGACTGCCCAGGCTGGGGTCTTCCTTTTGGGGGGGGGGCATCACTGCCCTGGTGGGAGTAGGAAGCCCAACCTTGCTCCTGGAGAGCTGCTGCTGGATCTGAGCCGCCAACCCTATGGACCACAGTCCCGCACACAACCACTACGCCACCGGGGCTCAGCCCCACTGGTGTCTTCTTTGACGTGGACTTGTTGCTTCTCTGCTAGGTGGTTGCTTGTTTAATTTCAAACCGTTAAGACCCCAGACACTATCTCTTTTGAGAGCCGGCACCATCAACTTTCTTCACTATATTTGCTTGTACATCTGTTGTGTCTTTAGTGATCATGCTGAGAGGATGAATATCACAGCATGGCAGGCTGTTTGAACAAAGTGTTCTTGAGGGAGGACTCGAGCAGAGGCCCACGTCTGAGTGCCTATGAATTTGTTTCTCTAGTCCATCTGGACTAATACACACAGATAAACTCTTCTTTTTTAGTGTATTCATCAATTGATAGACATTTTCCTCCACCTTTTGACAATTAAAAATAATATTTCTATAGCCGTTCCATAGCCGTAATGTGGACCTATTTTTCTCTGGTGTATATATCAGAGTATGGAATTTCTAAGTAAAGAAGTAAGAATGTATTTAATAACTTGAGAAATGGCTGTTTTCTAAAATACAGCATAGGAGGGTGCTTATTTCGACACACCAATGCTTGCTATCATCTGAATTTTTCTTTCTCATCCCCCAAGTCAGTGTGACATAATATCTCCTTGTGGCTTTGATTTGCATGTTCTTGATTACTACATAATGTTATTAAGCATTTCCATGTGCTTATTGTCTGTTTGTATGTCTTCTGAGTCCAACTGAACTTCTTTCCCCCTTTTTTTCCATTGAATTATTTTTCTTTTTACTATTGGTTTGCAAGGGTTCTTTGGTTATTTTTCATACAGCATTATCACAAAGTCTGTTTAAAGTAGAAGTAACAAAGTTTTATTGAGGAGTAGAGTGCACACTACTGGGAAATGAGGAAAACTCTATTTTGTACAGTTAGAACAGAAACTGTAGATTGCAAAGTGTAATTGGTAAAAAGATAAGCAGGAGAGTCAAAGATGCTAGAGCTAAAGGCAGGATCGAGCAGAGGTTGGTGGCTAACTCTTACGCAGGGTCACACGATCCTTTTTCTTAAGATATGTGCCCTTCAGAGTGGTCACTGGGCAGGAGCAGGACAGGATTTTTGAGCAATCGGCTATAAAAATTGCTTTCTCATTCATGTCTATTTCTGGGTGTCCACTGTTAAGATTAATCAATAATGCTGCATTTGGATATAAGCTGTCTTGCATCTGTTTGACCATACAGGAAAGATCCTCTGGAAATAGATTGTGAAATCTTACACCTGCCAAAGCTCCAAGGAAAAGTGTCCTTTAGGGTAAATGGTTAGGTCAGCATCAAAGTTAACATTGCTGTTAGAAAAGTTAGCTTTTAAAATTCAGCATGGTTTCTAGACTTAGCCAAGATTATCAAGTGGAATTAAGACTTTGTTTGCCGACTGCTCTCTTGATGCACACCAACTACATCTGATTTTAAGCAATTATATATATTTTAGGTACAATATTTTTTCTCCCATGCTGTGGATTTTCCTTTTTACTTTCTTTAGTTTGGGGGGGGGGTGCGTCACTATCCTCTGGTGGTTGTGGGAGCTACCCAGCCTTGCTCCTGAGAGCTGCTGCTGGATTTGAACCATCAAGCCAGTGGGCCGCAGTCCCACACTCAACCACTATGCCATTGGAGCTCAGCCCCCCTTTGACTTTCTTGACAGTGTCCAAAAGTTTTAAGTTTGGATAAAGTCTAATTTATTTATTTATTTTCTTTTGTGGCTTATATTTCAATTTTCATATCTAAGAATCTGTGGTAGTTACATAATCTGTTGTAAATTTGAGACTTCTGAGGGAAGGAGTGTTGAGTCTGTTGTGCTATTCTGAGTAGACTAGAGAAACAAATTCATGGAGACACTCATATTAAGCATATGGGAGAGTTCTATATAAAGGGTAGTTTTATATTAAGAATACATCCCAGCCCAATCCCGTCCAAGGTCATAAGTCCAATATTAACCCATATGGCTGATACCAATCTATAAGTCCTCTTCAGACTCATGAAGCACATGCAATGACACTAGGACAATCACAGGCCAGTGGGTGTGGAGTCTTGTGCATCCAGTGGTGGTAGAAGCATCTCAGCATTGGCAGGGGCCTCCCTGGGGCTCCTCCAGTTTCCAAGGCTCAGGGCCTACCAGCATGCTGCCATGAGTCTTGTCAGCTGCAGTGTCTCCTAGGAAGCCAGCTTTATTAGTCGAATGTCTCCAAGGAAGTGAGCAGAGAGAGGTAGTTTCTCTTGCCTCTAAGAGGAAATTGTCACATTTCCCAGAATTCTCAGAGGAGAAGGCCATGCCCACACAGAGGTCTCATGGGCTATCTCCAGATTGGCAGGCTAGACTCCACCCCTACACTCTTCATCTTCAAATTGACACCAGATTAGGTGAGTGCCACACCTGTCAATCAGGTCACAGCTTGATGACCTTATTTGGTGGCTCTAATGAGATAAAGAGCTCACTGGAGGAGGGATACAGTTTTTTCCCCTGAGATACATCTCTGGTGACAAGACCCATCGAGGAATGCTCGTGTCCGGAGCGGGAGGAGCCACGTGCAGACTCTGCCAGCTCTGAGATGCTTACAGCCCCACTGGATCCACAAGACTTTCCACCCACTGGCCTGTGATCTTCCTAAATTTGGCCTCATTGTACATATTTCGTGAGTCCGAAGAGGACTTTATAGATTGGTATCAAACATATGGGCTAATATCGGACTTGGGGACTTGATCTGAACTGGACTGGGATATTTCCTGAATATTCAATGGCTTTTGTATATAAAGCTATTTCTTGTATATCCATATGAGTGTCTATGAATTTGTTTCTCTAGTCTACCCAGACTAACACAGAATCCATTGGCAAATCTAAGGTCATGAAGATTTAGCCCTATGATGTTGCTATTTTTTGTTCTAAGGGGCTTTTTTAAAAATAGTTTTATTTTCTGTTCCTCCAGTTTTTCTTGGCTTCCCTCTTCTGGTATAGAACCCTACCCCACATGAACTACAGTAAGATGATTGGGACTTCAGCATTAGCAACACTGAACCCAAGAAGGACCGCCTTCCCCAACTTGGGCTTAGGCAGAATAATGATACTCCCTTCTCCAGAGAGTAGTTAAAGGAATTTAGCATCAGTAACAGGAAGTGGTGGATAGGATGAAACATTCCAATGCCTTGTCCGTCCTGGGAAGATAACCGTTTGCCTGGGATCTGAGGAAAGCCCTTCATTCTTGGATGTGCTAATTTCAAATGATATTTCTGTTTTTCTTAAACTGGAAATGAGATAA
This sequence comes from Nesogale talazaci, assembly GCA_004026705.1. Classification (NCBI taxonomy): domain Eukaryota; kingdom Metazoa; phylum Chordata; class Mammalia; order Afrosoricida; family Tenrecidae; genus Nesogale; species Nesogale talazaci. Next base: position 7,626 of record PVJH01001908.1, read on the forward strand.
GGAGAGCTGGTTTGGGTTAAAATACCACAGATGTTCACTTTTTGTTCTATGAGGTTTAAAAAAATTTTTTTGGCATCACTGCCCTCTGGTGGGAGTAGGAGGCCCAGCCTTGCTCCTGGAGAGCTACTGTTGGATTTGAACTGCCAACCCAGTGGGCCACAGTCCTGCACTCAACCACTACGCCACTGGGGCTCAGCTGTTCTATGGTTTTTGTTGTTGATGTTTTTAAACAATTTGTTGAGGGCTCTTCCAGCCCGTGTAACAACCCATACATCAATTGTATTAAGCACATTTGTACATACATTGCCATCATTATTTTGTAGACATTTATTTTCTATTGAATCCTTAGTGTCATCTTCCCTCTCCACCTCCCCCCCCCCCAACCCTGCCTTTGATCCTTGATCAATTATAAATTCTTCTTCTTCTCATATTGTACGCTGGCTCCCTTCCCCTATGGTTTCCATTGTTTGTCCCTCTGGGGGACACAGGGGATGTGGTTATATGCCAATAAATGGTGATCAGCTTCCCTTCCTTTCCTCCTTTCCCCTGCCCTTCTGGTATCACTAGTCCTATTTCTGTACCTGGATTCCATGTGTCATGAATTCTTATGTCTTATTTATACCTGTGCACAAGCTTCAGTTTAGTCTGCAGTGAAAGGCAGTACTGGGGTCAGGATAGTCAGGGGTGAGGAAACCACAAGGAACCAGAACTCTGTTGTGTGTTTTATTGGTGCTTTACTGCACCTTGATTAACTCAGCCCTTCTCTGATTCCTCTGTGAGGGGATGTCTCATTGTCTATAGATGGGCTTTGAGTCTCTGCTCTGACCCCCTAGTTCTCAAAAGTATGTTATTTTTGTTTGTTTTCATTCTTCTGATGCTGTGTAATTGTTACACAGTCCTGTCAACACCTCCTGATTGTACAAGCTGGTTTGCTTCTTCCATGTGGGCTTGTTGCTTCTCTGATAGATGGCTGTTTATTCAATTTCAAGACCCAGACACTATAGGTAGCCAGGCACCATTAACTTTCTTCACCACATTTGCTTGCACATCCATTTTGTCTTCAGTGATTCAGGAATGGTGAGCACCATAGAGTGTCAGGTTGTTAGAACATAGTGTTCTCGCATTGAGGGAAGGCATGAGTCTGAAGTTCATCTACAACCTCAGTGTATTGCCATATAAATATATGCAGACATGCCACTGCCTCTATTTTTATGAATTAATGTATTAACATATGTACACACTTATGCTTATCTCTCTATCCATATCTTTACTTTGCAGATCATACCTCTCTTTCCTTTTATCTTCCTCTTGCCCCATCATCACACTTGCCCTACTTCTGCTTCTTGGTAATTCCTCTCAACTAGATTGCTATTGCTCTCACACCCCCATGATCTGTATGTTCTTGTTGTTGATTTTAATTCCCTACTTGTTTCCTGTATATGGCATTGTTTGTTTCTCTCCCCAGTACCGTTAGGACCATTGTTTCCATTGCTTTCTCTTTGAACTTGCTTTCCCTACCTTTCTTTGATAAGCAGGCTACCCAACAATAACAGAAACCAAGCACAAAGAACAAAAATAAAATAAAACATACAAATTTCATGTATGACCTGGACCTTTATGATCTTAAGGCTGTCTCCCCACTGGTTCTGGGGAAATTCAGGGAGCTTCCCTTCCTAAACTGAAGTCTATTTTTGGGACTCTTCAGAGGTTTTGTGTTTTTTCTTTTCTCCCATTGCTGTTCTGTTCTGTTCCCTTCTTGGTTTGACCCACTGCAGGGACGTTCAGACCAGACTAACTCCCCACCATGTGTCTTCAGTATTGTCCTCTGTCATGGTATGCTCCAGTGAGAGGAAAACGTGTCTTGAGCTGTTGCCAGCCCTACAGTCCTCTCTGTGTTTAGCAGTTCCATGTAGAGACATCATCTTCCAGGCTTGGTGTGCAGATATGAGGTCTAGACCACCCCTTTCCTTTTTCCTTCTTGTTTTGCTTCTGTGTGATCATGGCATGTTGGCCCCTATCCTCAATCTGTAGATTTAGTGTTGTCTTCTGTAGCACATACGTCTAGGGAGGAGGTCAGTTTGACTCTGATTGGAGCTGACCCTACATCCCAAATTTTTCATATATTTCTCCACATGGTTATGGTGCCCTCAAAGTTTGGTACCATGGTGGGGTCTACACACACACTCCCAATTCTGTGGAGACATAACCAATGTTCTCCCTCTGGGGGGGGCTAGTGCCCTGCTCCCCCTGTGCCATCATCATTCTCCTTCCCCCTTTCCCCTTCTTTGTGTTGTAATAACATTTACCTTCTGGGGTTTGGTCTGACCTTCACCTGACTGTCTGTGTCTCAACCTGTATAGTGTGAGATATCTATGTTTTAGTAAACTTTCTTGAATAAATGTTTCTTCATTTACTTTATGCAATTAAAATCTCTATCTATCTATCTATCTACACAGGATGCTCCTATGCTGATAGGTCAGAAGTGGGATTTCAATATAATATATATTCTCTTATACTTATTTCTACAATGTGTCTATTATTTTGTCCTACTGTGGCAGCTTGCATGTTGCTGCAACACTGGAAACTATGCCAATGGGATTTCAAATACCAGTGGTATCACTAATAATGAACAGATTTCAGCAGAACTTCCAAAAGAGCAAGACAGACTAGGGAGAAGTCAAAGTAGCCACTACACACTTTACAGTTTTATGAACAACAGCAGAACCTTAGTAAAGATGAACTCCTCAGGTTGGAACTCCTCAGTCAAAAGATGACTGAGGAATAATTACTTTCTCAAGTAGATAAAATCATAATGACATAGGTGGAGCAAGGTTTAGGGACTTTTATATGTACATTTGGTAGCACTTAGGGTGAAAATAAACAGCTGAAAACATCCATTATTAATCAGAATGTGGAATGTATAAAGTGTACAAATCTAGGAAAATTGGAAGTGGTCAAAAATGATATTGACCACATACAGATCGATATCCCAGGCATTAGTGAGCTGACATGGACTTTTATTGCCATTTTATATCAGATAACCTATTATGTTGGGAACAAAAAATTAAAGAGGAATGGTAGGAATGGTGTCCAATTAATTGTTAAAGAGGTCATTTGAACATCTATCCTGAAGTTCAGAAAAATTTCAATATACCTAGAATGAATGTGATTATTGTTCAAATTTACCCAACAGCCACTCTAGTCAGTGATGAGAAATTGAAGATTTTTACTAGGTTCTATAGTCTGAAATTTATCAAATAAGCAATCAATGAGCATTGATAATGACTTGCTGTTGGAATGTGGAAGTTGGAAATAAAAAAGATCATCTGGGAAATATAGCATTTGTGATAGAAAGGAAGCTAAGGATCACATGCAGTGCATGGCAGAATTTTGCAAGTTAAATGAATTATTAATTACAAATATCTTTTTTCCAATAACATAAGCAGTAGGTGTACACATGCATCTTGTCCTTGCTGGATAGAAGGCATAAGAATAAAATCAACTACATCTGTAGAAAGAAAAAATGAAAAGCTCAATACTGTCAGTTGCAACAAGGTCAAGGGACAGCTGTGGAACAGAAAATCAGTGGTTCCTGTGCCAGTTTAAGATAAAGCTGCATAAAATGAAAACAAATCCACAAGAGCAAAAATATGACCTTGTGTATATCCCACCTGAATTTAGAGATACTATCAATAATTGGTTAGCTACATTGACACTAATGATCAAAGGTCAGACAAGTTGTAGGATGATGTTAAAGCAGAAGAAATCAAAATGATATTAAAAAGCCAAGAAAGAAATACATAGCTAAAGAGACTCTGAAACTTATTCTTTTAATATAGAATAGCTAAAGTGAAAGAAAGGAATTTTGAAGTGAAAGAGTTGAAGAGAAGATTTCAGAGTGGCTTGAGAAGATAAAGTATTATAATGATATTACAAAGTTTTGGAGGTAGAAACCAAAAGGGAAGAACACACTGTTTCTCAAGTTGAAATAACTGAAGAAAAAATTCAAGCCTCTACCTATAATATTGAAGGATACTGCAGGAAAACATTGAATGAAGCAGGAGAAATCAAAAGAAGATGGAAAGAATACTCAGGGTCATTGTACCAAAAGGAATTGGTGGACATTCACCTATTTCAAGAGGTAGCATATGATCAAGGCTTGATAGTACTGAAGGAAAAAGTCCAAGCTGTACTGAAAACACTGGCCCAAGCTTCAGAAATTGGAATAACAATAGAAATGTTTTTTTAACAAATCAATGGAGCTTTGGAGGTGCTTGATTGTCTATGGCAAAAATTTGGAAGACAGCTACTTGGCCAACCAACTGGAAGAGACCTGTAACCATTCCAAAGAAAGGTTGCTCACAGAATATCAAACAATGTCAAACTCAAGAAAAACTTTGTTGAGGGATATCTTAGAACCAGTTTCAACAGAACATTCAACAGGTATCTGTAAAAAAAATTCAATCCATATCTAGAAGAAGTAATAGAAGAACAAGGAATATAAGTAAAAATATCAAATGGGTCATGGCTGCAAGAAGTATATACCAGAAAGATGTGTGTATTTCATTGACCATTTAAAGACATTTTAAAATGTGGATTATAACAAAACAAGAAGATCACAGGTCAGTGGGTGAGAAGTCTTGTGGCTCCAGTGGTGGTGTAAGCATTTCCGCACTGGTAGGGGTCTGCACATGGATCCTTTAGCTCTGAAACTGACTGCCTCAGGATAACTTTATGTGTTTTCTCAGAAATTCCTTTTAGGGAGTGAGAGGAATACAGGAATTCTCAGAATCTTCAGGGGAAGACCCTACCCACACAGAGCTACATCAGCTACATAATGATTGGCAGGCTAGACTCCATAATCCTCTCCAACTGACAGATGATTATATAACTACCACACCTATTTTTTAGTTTTTCCAATCTTTTGAGGTATGATTGCTTTCCAAGAAATTATCTTATTCTACTAACTTGGCTCCTTAGGCTGTTTGGAGTTCAGAAATGTCAGTCTTCAAAGAATCTCTGATGGTGCGCCGTGGTTAAACACTCTGCTGCCAACCAGAAGTTGGCCAGTTTGAACTCACTCCACAGGGGAAAGATGTGGCAGTCTGATTCTGTAAAGATGAGAGCCTTGGAAACCACGTGCGGGCAGTTCTATTCTGTTTCCCAAGCTTACTATGAATCATGATGGACTGCTTGGCGATAGGTGAACCTACCTAACTCTGCTCTCAGGTGAATTGCTTTGCACAGAGTGGTATCTGACCTAATGAGAGAGCTGTGAAGCCTTTGACAGTAGTTTTGAGTCAACCAAGACCAGCCTAGGTAAATCTTAAAGGTGGACTGGGAGAATTGATCTATCTGAACACATGACGGGGTTTATTACATTTGTGGAAATTGGAATTAAAGGATAATGGAGAACTTTTTTGACGAACACTTTGAGGTTCTTGTGTGAGTTTGTTCAAATAGCTTTGTGTTGTTTTCCAGTTCCTTTTGCCCTTCTTCTTGCAGAATTCCCTTTAAGCGTCTGACACATCATTGACTAGCAATGCTAGTTTTAGGTTTTCTAAAGCTGCATTTCCTATTGGGTTTTCGTGAGTGTTTTTATGAGAGAGAAAGGAGAAGAAAAATGCTAGTACTTGGCCATAATCATCAAGTGTGGATTTTGAAACCCTTTTGTGGCAGAGACAGTGGTGTTCTACCAAAACTTTCCAGACATCTGGCAATTGTGTTGAGCTATGTGACATCAGTCCAATAGGTTGTGGGTATAGATGACATGTGTCACTTGTAGGAAGTAACTCAAAGATTCAGCATGAAAATCTCCTATTCTCTTTTTCTTCCCGTATATGCCATGGTTCTTAATCTTCCTAATGCCATGACCCTTTAATACAGTTCCTCATGTTGTGGATGCAGGATGTAGTTTCATTGTTACAAGTGGAACATAATCAGAGCTTAGTGATTAATTGCAAAACAATATGTAATTATATATTGTGAAATATTTATTTCTAATGACAAATAAGTGAAACTTTGTCTTGAAGCATGGTGTAGCATGGGTAACAGTCTTCTCACTGGGTACTTGTATGTGGGCATATCTGAATATGGGCAGACTCACCCAATGACAGATAAAGGAGCTCTGTCTCAGTTCCTAAGACTACTGGAAATAGGTGTTTTCTGATGGACTTAGGCGACCCTTGTGAAAGAGTCATTTGACCCCAAAGGGGTCATGACCCACAGATTGAGAACTGCTGCCCTACGCTGCAGCTAGTACAGCTATAAAATGGTGGAGTCTCTATTATCTTAGCCTTCTGGAATAAAATTTTCTGATGGCCAAACAACTAATAGGCACCCCCTGACAAATTGTGTGAGCCATTAAATTCTTTCTCTTTTTTGTACCAGGTACTAAAACTTTGGGAGTAGGTTGTTACTTCAATTGCCTATTGTACTGAATCTTTTAAAAGTTTTCCAGACATACCTAAACTATTGGATTCCTTTAAAATACTGCGGACAAAATGAAAATATTTCCAGATGATTGAGTGACTTTGCATTCAGAGTTGAATATATTGTATATGATTCCTAGGTGAAAATAATCGATAGGAGTGGAAGAGAGGTTATTCTTAAATTATTAGGGGGAAAATAATGGTGTTTAACCAAGTCCCCTGATGTGTTTCTTGTTAGTAAAAAATAAATGAGCAAATTATCATCACTATCCATGAAATAATGTCTATTCTCTGTGAATAGGAGTGGCTTTTCATTCTAAAGTAATTAGAGCTTTTACATGAAAAGTTTTGTGTAACTGATGACTTTTTTCAGACCATCCTGTCGTCATGACTTGCCGACACTTGCGATGTGTGATGGGGATGGTAGAGATAAGCAGAGGTTTTGAGATCACTTGCCAGTTTTGGTTGCCTTTTGGGTTTCTGTCCTTTGTTGGCATCTTCACCAGAAGATTAAAAGAGGGTAAAAGAGGATTACATTTGATCTTCGCCAAAAGGCCAAGAAGTGATGGTAAGAGAAGATTAAATCCTTTCCCCATATAGTGACAATTCTAATTATTAGGTGTACGTCTGGTGCTATTACATTTATTTATGAGTTTCAGGAGTGTATGCGTACATGGGTATGTGAAAGAAAGAGAGATTTATTGCCTGATTGTTTTTAAAGTATACACATGCTCTACTTTTGAAACTTAATATGACCTCCAATTGAATATTATCTTAATAAAAAAAATCCTTATTTTCAAGTGATTTGGTAACTTTGTATGCTGACTTGATAATAGTAAAGTAGAAGTGCCAAAAAATATTTTTGCTCACAAAAGTATTATTTTTACCTGTGGCAAATAAGATAATAATTATGAAGTTTGAACTTAATTAAAAATCAGACTTAGATGTATTGGACTTGACCTAGTAAGTCGCATGACTTAATTTTTGTTTTAAAAAATACCATTCTGTCCAGGGTGTAGTTTAAAACATGAAACATGATTACTTCTCAGACAATTTCTTCAAGGCTTCATTTTTCCTTTTTAAAGTTATCTAGAAACCAATTCAGGGGTAATTATATGGATGATAACTTTATGCCAATCCAAAATTCTTCATATTTGGTAAGTGATATTTTCCAGGTGTGCTCGCGTCCACTGAGCTATTTATCTCCACCGTGCCTCTGGATGATGTCTTCAAGTTGTGACCTGATTGACAGGCTAAATTCCACCTCTTCACTAGTAATAGTCTCAAGTGGACACCATATTATGTCACTACCACAGTAGGGATGGATGTAAAATTTGACTCTTTATTCTGAAATGAAATTGAATAAAAACTATGGGAATAGTTTTGGAGGACTCAGCTTAAACTTGTCAAAGAAAGGTATAATTTTAACTTGTAAGGCTGCATCTCAATTGCACAGTGTGGCATGAAAGAATATATATTTCATGGTTCAAACTATTTAAAAAAGAATGCAAATGATGAACACAACACAAAGTACAGGCATGTGCTTATTTTGTGGTGGAGGTGGGAGAGAAGAATTAGGGAGAAGTACATGGAGGTTTCTCAACTTTTTTCATATTTCATTCTAAAGTTGAGCTATCTATGCAAAGATGTTCAGTTTTTACTCTAGCTCTTTAAATGGTAATCTATTTTTGAATATTGCATCATAAAATGAAAGTGACAGTACGCTTAACATAATTTAATAATGAGATGGGTAGTTTGCTCAAAAAGTTAGTTGCTTTCATGCATGGTGTTATTTCAGGCTTGGAGTTGAAGAAATTTGTTTCATGAACTCTAGAGCATAGATTCAGAATAATTGGATGGATAGGTACTGCAGAGAAGTAGATTCTGTCTTAACAGAACAAGAATTTACTAAAAATGAAATTGATTCCATGCATTGCCTTCATAAGTGAGTTTTTCACTGGTGGGGATATTCTAGACAAGTTTGGATGACCTACTGGTAGGATATTATCAGGAGGCAGCTTGATAGATAGCTTAGGACTTTGGAATAAGTATGGTGAGAGGATGCACAAATTATTTCCTGTTTTTTTTCCTGGTTTTAGACCATGTGATATTACTCTGTCATATTCCCACAGTTACCTCTTGATCCATGTTCAAGTTCTGCATAAGCACAATGAAATGTTCTATAGTTCTCATTCTTCTGAAAACTATCCATCATGGAATAGTTCTTATTACTATTATCATGATAAAGAACAGATAAAATGGGATATAGGGAATACACAGATGAAGGAGATAGGGAGGGAAAGGAGATTTCAAGAATAGTGAAGATGGAGGGGGAAGGGGACACTAGAATGGAATGTGATTGCTTAATTCATTTTAAAGACAATTTAACAATGGGTGGTGGTGCTCTAACATTGATGTAGGGTGATTGTACAATTCTCCTTGCTATGGTCTATCTAATTATATGATTTGTAAATTGCTTGCCAATAAAATTGATGAAAAGAGATTTATAGTCTCAGCAACCCTATACATCCGTTCTACACTGTCCTATAGCATAGCTGTGAGATTCGACTCAAAGACAGTGAGTTTTGTTTGTGTTTTTATTTTCATATATAAAAATAGAGACTTATTACTGGCTTTGTGCCTCTTCTAGCTAATTGGTAAATGTCAATGCCATTGTGTAAGGAACCTTGGTGGCATAGTGGCCTACTACTTGGCTGCCAAACAGCAAAGCATACCGCTGTCTACTCGGTGAGAGGAAGAAGTGACAGGCTAAGATTACAGCTTCGGAAACTCTCTGGGGGAAGTTCTACTTGGTCCACTGGGGTTGCAATGAGTAGGAATCAACCCCATGCCAATAGGTTTTGTTTTGTTTTATTGTATTCAGTAAAACAAGAATGGTTGAGAAGTGATGGCAGATTTGGAGAAAGAAAACCTAGAGTTGAAGTTAACATTTATTAGTTCCAAATTAAAAGAAACAAACCCACATCTGCTGAGTCAACTAAGAAGGACTGATAGTTACTCTGTAGGACAGAGTAGAGTTGTCCCAGAGGGCTTCCACATCTGTAAATCTCTACTGACGTCTCCTGCCACATCTTTCTACTGCACAGACACTGGTGAGGTGGAACTCTTTGGTGAGAGGCAGAGAGCTTTAGCCACTGAACTCCTGTGGCATTATGTACTAACTTCAAAAAGTATAATTCTGTGTGATTACCTGCTTGCCTATTTCCCTTCCCGCTGCCTCCCCTCTTTACCTCTCATTCTTATTCCTTTCCTTTATTTTCCCTCACAGTGCTAAATTTTGGTAAGATAATTTAATGACCAAAGAAAAACATTTTGTTGCTGTTGAGAGTTTCTGATGATTCTAAGGCTTCATTCTTTAATGGATTGGGCACACTCTGAGGAAATGAGGAATGTTGCTGAGGAACCTGGGGTGAACTTCCCATGGTTTCAGAAATGCTCCTTATTGGGTGAAAAGGATGAACCATGGGGTTCAAGTTGCCAAGATGGTACAAAAATGCCTCCATTTGGCACAAAATGACTTGATGGATGCTTTTGAAAATGTGTTTAAACACTTCTCAGCTTGAAACTGTTTCCAATTTCCATCTTTTTCATGGGAATTTATTTGAACATAAGAAAGTCAAATGTTTTTCTCATTAAGAAGAGTCTTAATCATGTAGCATGACAAAGGGAAGAAAGACAAAAAAGATTCACAATTCCCAAGAATGGGCAATTCCCCTGAAGGTCTGGATCATTCAGTGAAGCTGTTTGGCCTGAGTTTTCTCTGAATTTATTATTCTCCATCTTTTGGCCCAGTTGAGACTGTTTGATTGTTTCTGACTTCCAAACTTTGTCACTTTGTCTAGAACTTGTAGTCGAAGCAGAGGGCCACCCAAGGGGCTTGTGGTACCACAGGCACAAAACCTTTTGATTTTCAACTCCTATTCAGAAAGGTGAATTTCTGTACAAGAAAACCAGTCATATAAGGGCAGTCTAATGAACTCAGGCACTTGTGATTTTCTACTTTATCTTATTGGATTTCTGTGAGCTGTAAGTGACTTAATGGTACTGAGTAAATATTGATTGGTGGTTTTTCTTTTGTTTCTACTGCTGCTATTGAAAACATATATAGAAGAATCTAGTTATTTTATTATTTTTGTACTTCTTGTTAGGCACCCCTGTGTAGGTTCTGACTCATATCGGCCTTAGGTCCGCTAGAGCAAAACACCGCCCAGTCCTTTGTCATCCTCATAAAGTTCTTATGTTTGAGCTCACTGATACAGACACTGTGCCAATCCATCTTGTCGAACATCTTCCTCCTTGTCTCTGCCCTTTGACTTGAGCACGCATGAAGTTTGAATTGACTCCATGGTTCTCAGCAGTAGCAACAATCACGACAACCAGTCATGGATATGATAAGGATAAAATGAGACATGATGCTGAAAGGAAAATACAGAGTTTCTGATACTTTATCATCCTTCACTGTTCAATTCCTTACGGTTGGCTCTAGTGTTATAAATCTATTTCCTACTCTTTTTATGTGGTTGTTGTTAACTGCTGTGCACAATGGAACACGATGTGGCTCTGTCCTGCATCATCTCTGTAAATGATTGTAAATCCTTGTGATATATAGGGTTTTCTTTGGCTAATTATTGGAAATAGGTAGCTAGGTCTTTATTCTCAGTTCATGTTGGTCTGGAAGCTCAAGTGAAATCTAGTCAGCATGACAGTAACACACAAGCTCCTATTTACAGATGTGGTGGCTTTTCATAAGGTGCACTGATCATAAATCAAAACTGGGTCTCTTGTTTTGAAGGTGAACATTCCACTGAACCATAGCTACTAATATTCTCCCTTATACAGTGACTACACCAAAGAACAAAACTATAATGGTGAAACTGCCACAGGAACAGCAGTGTTTTGTTTTGTTGTACATAAGGTTTCTACGTGTCACAATTAACTTGAATGGTGAAATGGATAACAAGTCGGGCTGCTAGCCTCAAGGTCAATAGTTCAAAACCAGTCTCTGCTCTGAGAGAAAGATGAGGCTTTCTATGCTTATAAAGATGTACTGTCTCAAAATCCAACTGGGCAGTTCTATTCTGCGCTTTAGAATAGTTATGAGTCAGAATTCACTCAATGTGAGTTTTAATGAAAGCAATAACAAGGTTACTTACATTGAAATGTCATGTGTTTCTCAAGTTCAGTTTAAAGTGATCTCTGATTTAGAGAATTTTCTCAGCACAAGCAATTTTTGTGTTTAAAAGTGACCAATGTCACATACAGAAACTTCAACTAATCCATCAACAATTAGTTAAGAAACTAAAATGAATCACTGGAACTAAGAAAACATTTTCTATTTTGTAGCTACATCAACATAGTTCAAAAGCAATTGGCAATGTATACTTCACTGCTTTAAGGAAGTCCACAGACTTGCTGGTCCATTGGAAGAGGGCAAGACCTTAAGCCAGAGCAAAACACTGTTCCAGCTCTTAACCAAGCTCCTTCCAATCACAAGTGTGCAGAGTCAGAACAGAAATAATACTAGTAAATGTATGGCCAGACAAACTGCCCCCTGGCTACCATTTGGGGAGGGGAAATATTTTCTTTCTTTTCCCCCTTACAAAACAGACCCCTAAACCTTTCCACTGTTACTCTCATATCCCAACACTCAGAAACTCTTGTGACATTAGCCAGTGGGAACTTATGGTTATTTCAACCATGTATGGAAATCCAAGTGGGCCCCAGCCAAGGGGTCAGACAGACTTGGGTCTCTTTACCACAACATTTACACATGGTAAACTGGAAATAAAATTCCTTCTAGTGCATTGGAAAGGTGGATCAGATCTGGGAAGGGGAAGTATTGCACTTTCTAAACCTCATGCTATATTACGATACTCACAGCAAATGAGGCCATCTCTATCATTCGATTCTTGTCCTTTTGACTCAATTCTTCTATAGTGGAGTCAATTCCCGGAAGTACAAAAGGGAGGAGCTCCTTGACAGGTCATGTGGGGTAGAAAACATCAGATTGATGTAGGTTTTGGTAGACACTGAAGGCATATAAACAGAGCCCCACAGAAGATAACCTTGGAAGACTCTTAAATGGTATCCGCACAGGGTTGTTTAATTTTCATCATCTAAATAAAATGCTCAAGATTCCAAAGTTAGTTTATGGAAAATGGGAGAGAGAGAGCAAATGGTACAAGGTATGCAATTTCACTGCTTTTGCTTATGTTTCCAGTTTGGAGAAGCTAGAAGGGAAAGAAAGAGTGGCTCCCTTTGATTTGATGTAATTTTGCCTGAGAAAGGACTATGAACCCATCCATGTGTTCAGGAGCTTACTGGACTTCACTTCTGCAGAAACTTGGATTTCCCTGGTCCTATACTAGGGAAAGTGTTAAGTAAATTAATGCTAAGTGAGGATGAGCTAAAAAATACTTGGGGCATTTGAACTATCTGCATGCTTTCAAGCAGGATTGAAGAAGGTCCCTCCTGTAGTCTAATCTTGATAAGCCATGATTTGTTGCTAGTGGCAGTTTTAAAACCATCTCTCACTTGGATTACTTTAAGGACTACTTCACAGGAATCTAGCTTCTTGCTCTAAGTTATTCATCATAAACTTTCTGAACAGCTAATATATATCAGACATAACTTTAGGTCCTGAGTCAAGAAAGATCAGCGGGATAGTTGATGCTGCACTGAGAGACTTTATAAGGCAGCAGAGAAAGACTTTTTAATGCAGCTGCAAAACAGCTGTAGTATAGTAGGATCGATGTTATGATAAAGATTCTGTAGTGTGCCGTAGGAGCAAAGAAGAGAGAGCATTTGACTCTGCTGATGGGTGGAGGGCTCAGTAGAGAAGACTCTTCAATAGGTGTTTTAGAGTAAATGAGAGCATATCTTTTGGGAGAGAGACTGTGGGCATTATAAGGCCATAGGGGAGCCAGGTGGGACAAACCAGAGTTAGATTATTCAGTGAATTAACTTTCCCTTGTTGTTGTTGTTGATAGGTGCTAGTGAGTCCATTCCAACCTTAACAATTGCTCAGTCCTGTGCCTTTCTGATTGTTCTTGTGTTTGAGCCCATTGTTTGCTGTGGTCACTGTTTGAGCTCATTGTTGTAGCCAAACATTATTGAGAGGCTTCTTCTTTTTCATTGCCACTCTACTGTAACAAAATGGATTAAAATTCAAAGTAAACTTACCAACATTCTCCTAACTGTTCCATAAGAAGCATCATGATAAATGGAGGAAATATTCAAAGGTAAGGAATTTTTCTTCCTTGGATCTGCAATGAATACTCATGGAAGAAGCAGTCAGGAGATCAAAGGATGCATTGCAGTAGATGAATCTGTTCCACAAAACCTCTTTAAAGTGTTGAAAAGCAGGAATGTAACTTTGACGACTAAGATGCTCATGACACAAACCATGGTATTTTCAAACACCTCAGATGCATGTGAAAGTTGGATATTGAATAAAAAAGACTGAAGAATTGATGTACTTGAATTATGTTGTTGGTGCAGAATAGTGAAAGTACCCATGGACTGCCAAAAGAACCAACAAATCTGACTTGGAAGAAATACAGGCAGAATGCTCCTTAAAGGAAATGAAGGTGATACTTTGGACATGTCACTTGGACATGCTGTCAGAAAAGGCCAGTCCTTCGAGAAGGACATCATGCTTGATAACTAGGAGAAAAGGGGAAGCCTCACAACAAGATGGATTAATACAGTGGTGCCAACAATGGGCTCAAATATAACAATAATTGTAGGAATGCCATAGGATTGGGCAGTATTTCACGCTATTGTACTTAGAGTCACTCTGAGTCAGAATAAACCCTATGACATCTAACAACAATTGGCTAAATCAATGGAAATCAGAGGACAAGGAAGAATACACAATAGTTTCTCAGAGCTTTGTCCTTAGTGTAACAGTCTTAAGACTTTGGTGTCTTATGGCATGTTTTTTTGAGTTTTCTCTTGTCCAGAAAGACTCATACCTCACTGCCTATCATAACAGATAAGTTTGGCAGGGTACAGGATTCTCAGACTGGTATTTTTTTCTTTCAGTATTCAGAAGATGTTACTCTACTCTCTTCCTCTTCAAGGTATCTGCTGCTAGGTCTGAGTCTATTCTCACCTCAGCACCATTGTCTGTTACTGTCTTTTTTTCCTCCTGCTTCTCTTAAAATTTCTTTTTCCTTGAAGTTGAATAATTTAACTATGATGTGTCTTGGTAAGTTCTTCCTGGGGTGGAGTCTCATTGGTGTCCTCTCAGCTTCCTATATGAATTTCTGATTCTCACTCATTAAGTGGGAAGTTTCCTTCCAGGACTTACCTTGCTTATTTAGCTACTGACTTCTTCATTGTTCTGGTAGACCGGTCGTTTGAATATTGTCTTTCTTCCTACAATCTGCCATTGATCTCAGGTTTTCCTCCACCAATTTGATGATCTTGTTTGACTGTCTTTCCCATTTGTTGAAGTCTGCCTGACTATCCTTTGAGATTGCTGGTACATTTCCTTATCTAGTCTAGTCTGTGGCTGAGGTCTGTGATCTTGTGCTTTGTTTCTGTTACCTCATCCATTAGTTCTTGTATTTCCTTTTGGTGCATGGACTTCATCTCCTCAATCCTAAGCATCATCTACTATATCATTGCAGCTTCATTTTGTGCTACTTCCCTCATATCCTGTATTACACCAAGGAGCATTCTGAAGGTTTATTTTTGTGGCAAATCAGTGTCTGATTCTTCTATGCATCTCATTAGGTTTATGATTTCCTCAGCTTTTGTCTTTGGTTTTTTTCATTTTCTTATTCAGAGTGTTGCTTTTACATGTTAATTTGAAAGAACTGGGTTCCATGTTCCTGGGAGACCGCTGGGCCCTGAGCACTTTCTCTGTGTGCCTGGTAAAAGGGTTTTAGAGGACTCCCTTTGGCCTACTATGGCAAAGTAGCAACTCTGGCTAGTGGTGGTGGACTGGGGTAGGTTGGGATGAGCCTGTAGCACTGGCATGGGCCTTGTCTGGCTGTTTTCTGTATTCTAGGCAAGATGATGCCACTGAAGTTTTCATTCATCTATTATAGTAGGTTAACAAGAGCAAGCGAATAGCTTCTCCCTCATCACTCTACATAGATGCACACATAAATTCAAATACAAAATATCCTCCCTCACACCCTACTTGCCATGCCACCTCACCAGCCAAGTTCTTAAATGTAAGACTTGTATTTGAAAATTAATTTAAACAAATATATATATAATCATTGCATTATTACTAAGTTGCTTTAAAATACAGTGTGTTTGAAATCAACATTAAGATATCCATGTAGTGTTGTAGTTTAGCACTCAACTGTTAACTGTTATGTGGCAGTTTGGGCCTGGCCAGAAGCTCTGTAGGAGAAAAAAACCTATACTTTTGGAAAGATTATAGTCAAGGCATCCTATGGACTTGTGTTAACAACAGCAATAAAATACTAACACTATTCCATATCCTAGGCAAGATTAGTTGTAATAATGTGTTGACAAGTCCTTTTAGTAGAGGGAAGATGTCTATTTTGCAGCTTTTGCTGTTTTCTGTTGTGTAAATATTCTCACTGTGGCAAATAAAATATATTAGAATTAATTTTTAAAAACTGTTTATTGTGAATTGGGTGAAGGTTTGCACAATAGATGGTCAGTTTTACACTTGACAACCCGTTCACATTTTGTTTCACCTCACTCATTACCATCCCCCTCAGTGCAACATCACTTATTACACTTCCTCCCTGTGTTTCTTGTTTCCATGCCTCATTCTTTCCTAATCCTGATGAACTTTGTCTTTGGGAAAATGCTCTCTTTTTGATCTCCAATCACTGATTATTCTAAGGTATACATAATCCACTAGTGTTATTCTTTCCCTTATGGAACTATTTTTTGACTATAAGTTGAGCCATGAGGGTGATATCAGTTGCAGATTTGAATGATATATAAGGGATATAGTTATGAGAGTTCCATCAGTGTTTATTCTGGTTCTTTTTTTATGATTTTGCACTTCAGTTCATATCTTTTACCCACTCAATTCAGAACCTTCTAATGTGGCCTTTTGAAGAGAAGTTGGTAGAGGTAGTCAGATAACCATTCAGTTCTTCTGATCTCAGGGTTCTGAAGACTGATTTTGATGTGATCCATTAGTCCATTAGAATAATTATTTCCAGGTATCTCTGTTTTTTATCACTCTTTTCACCTTTGGACAAGAAGACAGCAATAGTGAGTGGGGTCTTAGAGGCTTGAAGATAAATACCATATATATGCAAGCATAAGCTAACCTGAATATCTGCTGAGGCACTTAATTTTACCACAAAATCTGCATAAAATATGCAGAAAAACTCGGCTTATACTTGAGTACATAGGGTAAGCAGACATCTAGCTGAAAAGCAACAAAACCCACATGGAGAAGCACCCTGCCCATGTGATCATGAGGTATCAATGGGGTCATGTATCAGGCATCAAAGATACAGAACAAAAAAATCATATCAATGTCTGAATGAAGGGTGGGGGGCATAATGGAGACCCAAGGCCCGTCTACAGACAATTGAACATCCCTAACAGAAGGGTCACAAGGAAGAGATGAGTCAGTCAGGGTGCAGTATAGCACCAATGAAACATGTAACTTTCCCCTAGTTTTTTAGTGCTTCCTTCCCCCCACTATCACAAATTCAACCTTATAAATCCAGCTGGATGAGAGCACATACACAGGAAATTCAGGACAGACAAACCTCTTAGAATTAATGAGAGTAGGGCTGAGCCCCAGTGGCGTAGTGGTTGTGCGCGGGACTGCGGCGCACTGGGATGGAGGTTCAATTCCAGCAGTGGGGTTGGGCCTCCTACTCCCACCACCGGAGAGCAGTGATGCGCCCCCCCACCAAAAAAAAAAAAGAATTAATGAGAGTAGCGATTCCAGGAGGGGAGGAGAAAGGTCAGGGGAGAAAGGGAGAACCAATCACAATGACTGACAGATAACCCTTCCACCCAGTAGCTTTATTGGTGAAGGATATATAAATTAAAGTTCATCTTTGTGGGATATTATTTGAAGTGTAACCTTAAGTCGAAATTTGGTTCTCTGAGAGTTTATAAAATAGTGAACAGTTTTGGGCAATGAGAAAATGCTCAAAAAGCTTTGTAGTTTAAAAATATGATAGAAAATAAAATAGTGATGATTTAAATTAAAAAAAAGAGAGATTTATATATAAAAAAAAGAACAATTGTATATTGGAAAGCATACCAGACCAGTCAAGATCAAATCCGTAAGTCTGATAGTAGCCTATATGGCCAATACTAGTCCATAAATTCTTTTTGGACTCATGTGGCTCATGCACTGATACTTAGTGCAGGAAGAGCACAGGCTAGATCTCTGGGTAGAAAGTCTTGTGGATCCAGTGGCAGTGGAAGCATCCCAACACTGGCTCAGACCTGAGTGTCTCAATCACAGGTAAGGGAAGGCAAAGAGACTGCATCCGGCCACCAGTGAGCTATCTTTCTCCATCATGCTTCCAAATGAGGTCATCAAGCTAGAACCTGGTTGACAGACTAGACTCCACCCCTTTGCTAAAGTTGATAGATGATTGTGTAACTGCCACAGTTACCATCATCATTTTCAAACCATTTTCTTTCTACTTGAGCCCTTGGTATCAGCTCTACTTCCCCACATACCACTCCCCCATGAACTCTTGATAAATTCTAAATTATTAATTTTTTTCATATATTACACCGTACACTGTCTCCCTTCACACTTGTTTTTGTTGTTCCGTGGTGAGAAGGGTTGTTATACTTGATTCTTGCGATCAGTACCCTCTTTGTTCCCCTTTTCCCCCTACCTCCCTTCCTTAGACCCTCATGGTATCACTATTCCCATTACTGTTCCTGGGGTGTTTCTCTATTCTGGATTCCATGTGTGTGAAGTTTTAGCTGTACCAGTGTACATACTCTGGTCTAGCCAGATTTGGAAGGTGTAACTGGGGTCATGACAGTGGGATGAGGAAACATGAAAGAACTAGAGGAATGTTGTGTATTTCATCAGTGATATACTGCAACCTGGCTGATTCGTTCCTTCTTGTGAACTTTCTGTGAAGGGCTGTCTACAGATAGGCTTGGGGTCTCCACTCCAACCCCACTTGTTCACATTGGTATGCTTGTTTGACTTTAAGCCTTTAAGACTCCAGATACTGTATCTTTCAATAGCCAGCTACCATTAGCTTTCTTCACCACATTTGCTTTTGCACCCATTTTGTCTTTGGTGATCATGTCAGGAAGGTGAACATCACAGAATGCAAGGTTATTAGAACAACATATTCTTGCGTTGAGGGAGTGCTTGAGTAGAGGCCCAATATCCATCTGCTTCCATAATACTTAACATATAAATATATATACATAGGCCTATATCCCATCATTATATATTCATATACTTGCATATGTAAAAGCCTATATTTATATCCCTATAAATGTCTTTTGATGCCTACTTCTTTCCTTTTACTTCCCTCCTGTCCCACTATCATGTTCAACGTTCATTCTGTTCTCAGAAATTCCTTTCAGCTATATAGTCCTTCATTGAACCCCACCAGGCATTCTACAACCTCCTTACCATAGATTTTAGATCTCTTGTTGTTTCTTTGTTCCTAGGTTTGTTGGCTCCATCCTCCCCATCTCCCCTGTCCCTTTAGAATTGTTGGCCCCACTCCTTAGATTATTTATCTTGCCTATCTTATATAGGTAGACATGGAAAAAAAATCTCAGTCTGTTTGCTGACCCTTATGTCTGTTTTCTGATTGAGTTTGATGAGATGGCAAACCCTGTCCTCAGTGTCTGAAGTCTATTTTCAGGATTCTTTGGGGACTTTGTTGCTTTGGTCTCCTTGCTGCTCTGTTATGTTCTCTTTTTGTTTCTCTCAGGTATTTGTGTCAGGTGTGTGTGTGTGTTAAACCAGGCACAATTCCTGTGTCACCAGTGCTGTCTCCTGAAGCATCATAAGTAAGTGAGGGGATTCTGTGTCTTGTGATGTGGCTGGACCTAAGAGTCTTTCTGTGCCTTGGCTGTTCCAAGCAGTACTGTCCTTTTTTGGGGTTTGGCGGACCAGGATGCCATTCTCTCTTTCCCTCTCATTCCCCCTCTCCCTCTCCTTCTTGCTCTTAGTTTGCTCCCTTATGGTCTAGGAAGATTCATCACTCTCCCCAGGCTGTCTCTTCAGTGCAGTCCTCTGTAGAGTAATCTTCTGGGGTGGAAATTGATGTAGGTGGGATTGGAGCTGGACTCACAAAATTGTTAGTTTGCTGTTTCATGCCAGTATATTACCCTCAAGGCGTGGCACATAAGGTTGAGATCTGGCCCTTCTCTCCCTTGCCTATGGAGACATAAACAACACACCCTGAGTGAGTTAGTGCCCTATTCCCTACCATCCATGTGTTATGACTTGAGTTTCTTTCTCCCTCCTTTTCAGTTGGCTGCCATATGCACCCGAGGTTGGGTTTAACTCCTGACAGGTTTCTGGGCCTCACTTGCATTAGGAATTTATGTATTTAGTGGCTTTTCTCCTGTTCCCATTGTACTTTTTAAGCTTACCTCAGTGGACTCATGTTGTACCTATCCTTTTGTGGTTGGTTTACGTTGCTTAGCATAATTCCCTCCAACTCTTCTCATGTGACAATGTGCTTCATGCTTTCATCACTGTTTTTTAGGGATGCATAGTACTCCACTGTATATATGTAGCACAGTTTTTTAATCCATTCGTTCGTTGATGGAAATTTAGGTTGTTTCCAACTCTATGTGATTGTCAACTGCACCACAATGAACACTGGAGCTCAGATGTCTGGCCATTGTCTATTTCTAACTTCTTCTGGGTAAATGTCCAGAAGGGATTGCTGGGTCATATAGTACCTTGATTTCCATTTGTTTTAGTATTGCCAAATAGTTTTCTATGGCGGCTGTATATACCTTCAGGCCCAAAAGCAGTGGATGAGGGCTGAGTCCCAGTGGCGTAAGTGGTGAGTGCGGTACTGCGGCCCGCGGGTTTGGCAGTTCAAATCCAGTGGTGGCTCTCAGGAGCAGTGCTGGGTAGCTCCCATGACCATCAGAGGGCAGTGATGCCACCCCCCCCCCCAAAAAAAAGACAAAAGCAGTGGAATGGAGTTCCTATTTCACCACACTTCCTCCAACACTTGCTGCTTTATAACTATTTTTGAATTAGGTTATCTTTGAGGGTGTTTGGTGCTATCTCATAGTTGTTTTAATTTGTAGTTCTCTTAAGCCTAATGAGTGGGAACATTTTCACATATGTTTATTGTCCATTCAGATTTCAGCCTTTGTGAAACTTTTGTTCAGGTTCTTTGCCCACCTCCTCAAAGGACTGCTTTTTTCTTATTGTAGGCTAGCAGAATATTGTAGATTTTAGTAAGAAGGCCTTAGTCTGATGTGTCATTGTGAAAGATGTTTTCCTAGTGTGCTGGCTTTCTTATTACTCTCTTGATGAATTCTTTCAATGTACACAGTTTTGTCTTCAATATATTCCACTTGTCAATTTGTGTTTTCTCTGTGTCCTTCCCTATCTATATCTATATCTATCTATCTATTTATTTTTATAAATCATTTTATTGGGAGGTCATACAATTCTTATCACAATCCATACACACATCCGTTGTGTCAAACACATTTGTACGTTTGTTGCCATCATCATTCTCAAAACATTTGCTTTCTACTTGAGCCCTTGGTATCAGCTCCTCATTTTTTCCCTTACCCCCTCTCCTTTCTACCATCATGAACCCTCAATAATCCATAATTTATTATTATTTTTTCATGTCTTATACTTTCTGATGTCTCCCTTCTTCTGTTGTCTATCCCCCAGGGATGGGGTTATATATATGTCATTGTGATTGCTTTCCCCCTTTGTCCTCCACCTTCCTCTTACCCTACTGGTATCTCTACTTTCATTATTGGTCCTGAGGGATTTATCTGTCCTGGATTCCCACCTCTGATCTGTGCCAGTGTTCATTCTCTGATATAGCTGGGTTTGTAAGGTAGAATTGGAATCATGACAGTGGATGATGGGGAGGAAGAATTAAAGAACCAGAGCAAAGTTGTATATTTCATTGGTGCTATACTGCACCCTGACTGGCTTGTCTCATCCTCACAACCCTTCTGTAAGGGGATGCTGTGGCGGTAATGTATTTGTTATGCCAATTTCATGATTGTGATGTAGGGGTGGAGTCTAGCCTGTTATTCTGGAGATAGCGATTGGAGAGTCAATGAGGCCTCTGTGTGGGCATGGCTTTCTCCTGAAACTTCTGGGAAATCTTGGGATATTTCCCTTGTGGAGAAGAGAGGCCATATCCCCAGTCTCCGAGATGATGAACTATGGACAAGATGGCAGCATCCGAGCTGGAGGAGCCAGAGGAGAAGCCACATGGCCTTACTCTGATGCTACCAGACCTCTGAAGCTGGAGAAGCCATGTGGAGACCTCTTCCAGCGCTGAGTTGCTTCTATCACCACTGGGTGCTGTTGACGGCCCCTGAGCCCTGGAAGTGAGGAGCCCCCTGCCAGCACCGGGATTCTGCACCCACTGACCCATGACTTTGTGAGTTGGAAGGAGACTTTATAGACTGGTATTGGGCATATGGGCTAATATCAGACTTATGACTTTGAATTGAACTGGGTTGGGATTCTTTCTCAATGTTGCATTCCTCTTATATATAGACCTTTCCCTTATATCCAAATGCATGCCTATGAATTTGTTTCTCTAGTCTACCCAGAATAACACAGATGGCTATAGAAGGACTTTGGGTCACCACGTTGTACTCCCCCTCATTTCTGGTATCTATGTATTCCCTGTGCCAATGTTCTTAGGGTTGTCCCAATTCTCTTCTTAATAGCCTGGTAGTTTGTGGTTTTACCTTGAGGTCTGTGATCCACTTTGAGTTTATTATTGTGCCTGGAGTGAAGCAAGGGACTTGCTTAATTTTTCTGCAAGGTAGATATCCGTTTTTTCCCCAGCACCGATTGTTGAAGAGGGCATCCACTTCCCACTTGACATTTTTTGCCCCTTATCAAAGATCAGTGATCAATATGCTGATGATTTCCTTTCTGGGTTTTCCATTGGTTATGCTTCTGAGATAGATTTGCGTGTTCTTCTAGTGATCCATGATACATCCAATATTCTTCCAACACCATAACTCAAATGCATCAATTATTCTGAAGTATTTCTTATTCACTGTGCAACTTTTACATGCATATGAGATGAAATGTACCATGACTTGGTCAGGTGCACCTTGGTCTTTAGTGTGACATTTTTGCTCTTCAATATTTTAAAGACAATCTGTGTCAAATATTTAAAAAGGATTTAAAAAATGCAATGCATAGATTGATTTCTTGACTGGTACTTTCATGAGCACTAATTGTGGATTCAAGCAAAGTAAATTCTTGACAACTTAATCCTTTATCCATTTATCACAATGTGATCTATTGGTCCAGTTGCGAAGATTTTGGGTTTCTTTACATTGTGGTCTGAACTATAGTGAAGGCTACAATCCTTGAGCTTCATGAGCAAGTGCTTCAAATCCTTGTGATTTTGAGCAAGCAAGATATTTATTAATAAGATTTCCTCCAATCCCAATGGTATGCTCTTCTCTCTATAGTTTAGCTTCCTGGGTTATTTGTTCAATATGTAGATAAAATAAGCATGGTGAAATGATATAACCTGGACACACAGATTTCATGATTTTAAACCATCCAGTATTCTAGTATTTCTCTGTTCTGTTCATATTACTGCCTCTTGTTTTATGAATAAGTTCCACATGTGCACATTGAAGTATTCCGATCTCCCTGTTCTTCTTGGTGCTATCCAAAGTTTCTTCTTATTCACACAGTTAAAACTTCCTTATTGGTCAAGCACTTCCACTGCTAGTTTGCTTGTGCTTAAAAGCACAGAGTTTAGGAATATCCCAATCTGGGATTGAATCCCAGCACTGTTATTCAAGTCTTAACCTTTGCAAGTAATAGTGTTCTAATTGACAAAATGAGTTCTAATAATTCCCACTTTATGAGGTAGTGGTGAGGATTCAAATAGAAGCAGGTAAAGGAGTTAGCAAAGTTTGGCCTAATGTTTCAAACCCTCCATAAATATTAAATATTATAGCTATTATTACATTTTCTTCTACATAGAAATCTAAGGAAGCATTGGAAAATGCAAAGCTATCAGTTGTCATCATTGCATAATTTGATATTGAATATTGAAAGCAGGTCTCATTTTCTTCTGTTTTTATTTACAGATTTTAATAAAACTTTTTGAGGAGTTCAGAAAAATGATTGGCAGCGATTGGGGGGTGGTGTCTCAGCAGGCACTCTATGCTTCATCTGGGTTGCAACCATTATTCTAACTACTTGACAGATGACGAGGTCACTCAGGCCAAGTGCTCCTCATAATGACATCCATGTCACCGGCAGAGTTAAAGTACACCCCAGGTCAAATAACTCCTTCCCTGTTCCAGGATCTCCCCTAATCCCTGGTGCCATTTGGGAATAGTTTCAAAGGCATTCCAACCACATAACCATGCCAGTGCACTCGTTATCAATTATTTTGTTGATCCCCTAGCAAATCCTCAAACTGATTTTTCTGCTCTCCTGAAACACAAATCACAAAGCTGACCTTCACCGCTCTGGCATTACCCCTTCACTCCCAACGCACACAAAAGAGCACCAAGGACCTGGTGATTTATTGTTTTCTCACACAGGCCACGCTCAGACCCAGGCAGATAGAGAAGCTCCGTGTTTAATGAGAGAAACACACCATTGCTTGGTCATAAATTCAGCTTAATGGTAATTTTAGTATGGCAGCTTGCCCAGGGTTTGTAAAAGCACATGCACACAAATCCCAAATTCCAAGCATATCCTCCTAGAAACTCTTCTGGCAAGACAATTCCATTTGCTTTTTAAGGAAATCAATTTCTCGAGCTGTAGTCCCCAGTAACTGCTTAGGGTAGATTTGTGGAAAGTCTTAGATCACTGGGGCAGTAGAGAAGGGAGTGGGTGGCTTGCATCTCACATTATTTGTGTCAAGCCTTAGACCTTGACTTTAATTATTAGGGAAGTGTAAGTAAATGAACTGATACACAGGTTTAGTGTACAGTCCAACAAAGGTTGTTTACTATTAGAATATTCAAATGTCTCTGCTAAGGAAAGGTTTTATGTCTTGAAATCCTCCCACTCCAAATTAACACTAGACATGTCCACACTCAGCTCACATAACTGAAGGTAATTAAAAATTTTTTTAGTCATTTTACTGGGGGTTCATACAGCTCTTATCACAATCCATACATACGTCTATTGTGTCAAGCACATTTGTACATATGCTGCCATAATCATATGCAAGACATTTTCTTTCTACTTGAGACCTTAGTATCAACTCATTTTCCTTTCTCCCACTCTCCTTCCCTCAAAAACCCTTGATAATTTGTAATTTTTCCCATGTCTTACACTGACGTACGTCTCTCTTAACCCACTTTTCTGTTGTCCATCCCACTTGGAGGGGTTATATGTAGATCATAATGCTTGGTTTCCCTTTTGTCCTCCCACCTACCCCTTCCTCTTCTGGTATCACTATTCTCATTATTGGTCCTGAGGGGTTTATCTGTTCTGGATTCCCTGTGTCAAGAGTTCTTGTTCCAGTGTATGTATTCTTGTCTAGCTGGATTTTTAAGGTAGAATTGGGGTTATGATATTGGGGGAGAGGAAGTATTAAAGAACTAGAGGAAAGTTGTATGTTTCATGAGTGCTGTGTTGCACCCTGACTGGCTCATCTCTTCCTCATGTCTTTCTATTGGGGGATGTCCTATTGTCTCCTGATGGGCTTAGGGTCTCCACTCTGCACTCTCTCTCATTTAGAGTGATATGATTTTTTTGTTCTGGGTCTTTGATACCTGATACCTAATCCCATTAACACCTCATGATCACACAGGCTGGTATATGCTTCTTCCATGTGGGCTTTGATGTTTCTCAGCTGGATGGTCTTTAAGACCTAGATGCTTTATCTGTTGATTGCTAGGCATCATCGGTTTTCTTCCCCACATTTGCTTGTGTGAAGCTAATTTTTAATCCTTACAAAATAGAATTTTGCATCTCAGGGTTATGAATAAAAAGGAATTTTTAAAAATTAAAAGAAAAATTAAACGAAAATATAATGATTTTTTTCATGATATTTTTGAAGCCCCCTTGTATATGCAGATATCTCATGAATAATACTACCACACACCCTTCCCTGCTCTTAGAAGTAGCCATGAATGTTCCATCTTTTATTCATATTATATTTTGTGCTCATGTCTACCATAATGGTTAGTATACCGTATTATACTTAATTATTTACATGGCTTTTACTAAACTGCATAATCCCAAAGGGACGGTGATGTCATGCCCGAATTTGTTTGTCTGCTTCCAGCACACTGTCTGACATGTGATAGACATGCAGTTAATGCTTAATGGATGATTACAAGTATGAGTAGATGAAGTTCATCCCTTTCCAATAAGACCTGACTTTTAAGTCAGGGATTCTGGTTAATGGTCATCTCTTTCTATTTTCAGGATGTCATAAATAGTTGAGTGAAACTCTACGGAGGGCAACTTGAATCCATTGATAACATTATTCCATTCATACAAGCAAATATGCAAGCAGTGACAATACAGTCCAAGTATAGTGCCAAGAAATGTGGATCATTTCAACATAAATAGAAACCAAAGAGCTTATAATGTTTACTTTTTAGTTCTAAGATTCAATGATTAACGTTATTTTGTCTTCCCCCTCCCCTCTAGTGGTATGAACCTATCCAGAGAAATGATGATTCTGGTTTCAGAATAGAAGTTTAAGTTCTTTTTTTATTTGTTTTGATATCTTACTATTCATTCCACTAATAAGGTAGATCTCCTTCTCCAAACAGTACAAGATGGCAAAACATGTGACAGTTGAGTTTATACAGGTAAGAGAGTCACATATACTCATAGTCCAGGGGCTGAGAACACAATACAATGTGCAGGGCCATACAGAAGTTGCCCTTCTGATCAGAGTGAACAGGCAGGTCTTTGAGAGGGTGAGATGATCTTTAGTGCCCTCAGGAAGATGGGATTGGTTTGTTTGAATTCTTTCAGTGGGTCCCAGAAAAGTAGACATCCATTCACCTCAATTACCTTTCTCACTTCCTTATTGACCTTGAGCAATAAAAAAGTTTCCAAAATGTTCCCAGAAAAAAAGAAAAGAAAAGAAGGAGCTGATCCAGCTTAGTGGGTACCTAACTGATTGAGACACTTTTTTTCCTGTTGGGTAGGAATACATTCATTCTTGCTTCAATTAACAATAATCATGGAAACAGCAGTCAAGAAATCAAATGATACATTGAATTAGATAAATCTGGTGCAGGAGATCCCTTGAAACCATTGAAAGCAAGGAGGTTCTTTTAAGGATTACAATGAGCCTGGCCCAAGCCATGGTATTTTTAATTGCCTCATGTACATGTGAAATGTGGTCATTGAATAGAGAAGAGAGAAAAAGAAATGATGCATTTGAATTCTGGTTCTCACAGAGAATATTGAAAATACTATGGCCTTCTAAATGGACAAACCAATCTGTCTTGGAAGATAGAAGCAAGAATGGCAAGAATGACATCAATTCACTTACTTTGGAAATATTATCAGGACAGACCAGTCCCTGGAAAAAGACATCATACTTGGTCAAGCAAAGGGGCAGTGAAAAAAAAGACTCTGGACAAGATGGTTTGCCACAGTAGTTGCAAGGATGGATTCCAACATAGAAACATTTGTGGGGTGGGCTCAGGACCAGGTCACATTTCCTTCTGTTGTACACAGGCTCGCTCTGAGCCAGAACTGACTTGATGGCACCAAACAACAAGAAGAGGGCCACATGGTTAAGGTTGGATGTCGAATTGGCTGCCTCAGCATTCTCAGCCGGTTAGCCATTAAGTAAGATGAATGCTTTCTCAAGACATGATCTGATATGTGATCAGCCAATCAGTTGGGTGGTGCATTTCCTCAGAAGCATAACCCGCACTCAAGAAAAGGGTGCTGTTGTTAGGTGTTCGGAGTGGATTCTGATGCACAGGGACCCTATGTACCACAGAAAGAAATGCTTCCTGGTCCCATACCATTCTCACAATTATTTTTATATTCGAGCCCAGTGTGGTAGCCACTGCTTTAATACATCTTGTTGAAAGTCTTCCTCTTTTTACCTGACCCTCCACTGCACCAAGCACGATGTCCTTCTTCTGGGACTGGTGTCTACTGACAACATGTTCAAAGTACTTGAGACGTCTTACCATCCTTACGTCTAAGAAGAATTCTGGCTGTACTTCTTCCAGTACAGATTTATTCTTTTGGCAATCCAAACAATTCAATGTTCCCTTGATCCATTTGTAAAACTCCATTTTGATACATGTACTAGTTCCTCATGAACACTACAATGAAGTTTTCTGGAATTCCCATTCTTCTAAAGGCTACAATATCTGTTATGATCCACTCAGTCAAATTTCTTGGCATAGTCAATATAGCACAAATACACCTTTTTCTTAGTCTCTGCTTTCAACCAAGATCCATTTGACCATCAGCTTTGAGCTCGCTTGTTCTCCCACATTCTCTTCTGAATCTGGTCAGTGCCTCTGAAAGTTCCTTATCAACTTCTATCAAGAAAGAAATAAGCATAAACTTTAACTCTGTCCCCCCCATCATGATGAAAGACATTCTGAAAAGTTTCATTCAAGATTATTCACTCTTTGTTGTCATGAGTCCTTCCTTGACTCACACCCCCCTGGAGAAACCAGAGATTTAAAAATATGCTGGAGGATTTTAGTGGTGTCTGCAGAGCAGAAGTACATTTTTCTGTGTAGCATTTGGATACCAAGCACAGAGATAGCTCAGTCTGTCTAGCTCCTTTGTAATGATATTGTTTTAATTGTGGCGCTGCTTAATCACTAGCTGCGTACAGATTATGCCACATAGTTAAAATAATTATGGGGATTTGATAAGATAATGCTTTGAATACATATAATGCTTCTTTTCCAACACACACCACATTCTTTAAAGAGCGTGAGGGAGAGAGCAAAGCAGGACAGCAGATGGATGCCAACATCGGTCATTTTCTGCACCTCGTCAGAGCTGGCCAGGCTAGTACACACATTCCCATCTTTCAGGTCATCTTATACTCAGTCAGGGAAGCATGTTATCCAATGCTTGAAGATTTGGAAATTAGTATGAAGTGACACAGTTCTTGTTTAGACCCATTTACGACCTATTTTTTTTAAGATAAACCTAAATTAATAACCTAAATAGGCCTGCGTGAATATCTTAGTTCGAAGTTTCATGTGTTTATTTAACTGATGGCTACTCTTTCCAATGGCAATTCTCTATTTTAGTAAAAGTACAACCTGGTTAGAAGACTTTCGTAATTATCTAACAATATGTATGGTGTATTGAGCATTAACTCATTCAGTTAACCACTATTTATGAAATTGCCTATCTAGTAATTAGCAGTCCTACATGTAGTCCCCTATGTTACCAGAGCTCAGGGGGAAGCCAGGTAGACAAATTTTAGATAGAAGAGGAAATGACTTATTGACAAAGTAACCTTTGACTCGAGATTTGAACAAGGGGAAGAAACAAGCTGTGTGGTTTCTTTTGGAGGAAGGGGACTCAAGGCAGAAGAAAGATGCCAGGACTGAATCTATGATTGAGCTTGGTGGTTCTCGGCAGAGGGTCCTAGTTCTGTTTTTGTCATTCTTTTTTTTTTTTTTTTTTTGGCATCACAGCCTCTGGTGGTCGTGGGCGCTACCCAGTGCTGCTCCTGAGAGCCGTCGCAGGATTTGAACCGCCAAGCCTGCGGGCTGCAGTCCCACACTCAACCACTTACTCCATGGGGGCTCAGACCAGGTCCTAGTTCTGTTTTAAGTAATAGCCATTGAGACGATTAGAATAAATGAATGCCTCCATTCTGAAAACTGGAAACGCTGTTTCTTTGGATTAGTTTTAGTTTTATTCATTAATGAAAAGAAGAATCTGCCACATATCAACTTTTATCAGTTGCCTTTTTAAGCAGCAAGAAGACAAGAACAAGCCAAAGCTGGCATCCAACATTTCTTGGGCCTAAACAAACAGCATCTCAGCCTTCAGAAATTTCACTTTTGCAAATGGCTCAATTAATTTCTTGATACAAACAAAATATTCAGATGGAAGAAGGTAGTTTTTCTTTACCTTTCTATCTGGCTTTCCTTCTTTCTCTGGTCCATTCCCTCAAACGTAACTCTAGACCTTAAATGTCTAAGTCTCAAGTATTTTGTTCCTATATATCCCTTGGACATGGCACATCCTTTTAGTTGTCTTTCCCTTTCATTTTTCTGCAAAGAGCTGGATAGACTGGATAGTAGAATGATTAAATCATTGGTCTATTAAATGAATTCATAGTAAGATGAAAACTATTTTAAGTTTTAGTTTGAAACAGAACAAGTCAAAGGAATACATCTCTAATGATGGAACTTTTATTAATCATCAAATGATCTACCTGAGTATCGTGGCTTGGAGTTTTCTCCACCTCTCTGATATCATAACCTATAAAATTTACTTAAATTACTAATAATAATCTCTCGGAACTATAAACTTGTAGTGCTCCATTGATACTGCCATTCTTTCCTTCTTTTTCTTTTAAAGAGATGTTCTCCAATGTGTCTTGCCATATAACACATTAGCAAGTGATCTTCATAGCGTGCTAAAGCAGTGGGCCAAAATTTGCCTTGGACTGTGTTTTAGCCGGATGGTGCCCACACATGTACTGGCGCCCTCCACCACCAGAGCGCCTTCAGCCTCGTGCAACATATTATTACAATCAGTTCCACTTGTTCCCAGTTCTTTCAGCATCTGGAGTGGCAGCTGGCACATCTCTTACTTCATCAGGAAATGCATTCAAGGGTATCCGGCTAGAAAGTTCCCCCAGCAAGCATTTCTTGTCATTGCAAACTAAAGAAGCAAGGTTTCAATTGGTGATATTCATCTCCAGGGTCAAGTAAGGTAGAGGGAATTCAGGGGATCTTCCATCATCAAAGCGGCCTCATCATGGGTGAGACCGCTACCAAAAAACCTAGTCTTTTTTTTTTTTTTTTTTAAATTTCTGGCCATCCTTCAATCCTGGTGTAATCAGAAAAAGTGTGAGGAGAATTATGCTATTGGCACTGCCCTTGTTTGTTTCCCAAATTCTCAAAAGAAATTGCTTTCATCCCCTGGGTATTCCCGAAGATCTCTTCTGAATCCCACGATTCACTTTTGTGCTGGGCATTCAGCCTTTTCTCCCTCTGAACACCTACACTGATCTTTCTAGGATCTAATCGGAAAGTTTCATTGTGTCCATTAGAGTTGTGCTTTTTCTTCCTGAGAGAGCAACCCATCTTGTTTTCCACCCACCTCTAACTTCATTCAGTATTATGAACAAACGAGACATTGCAGGACAGAGAGGGAGCTAAGGATGACCAGCACATGCCAGAGCACTTGAAAACTGGGCTCATTCGTTAGAAAGAGCCTTGTTTTAGGAGGCTCTGCATGTGTGAAAATAACTGTGGGCCCAGAGAACTAACTTTTCTTCAACATGTTTTCCCCGGGGGAAATGCTGTGGGGCAGCACCTCCCCAGGTCAATCAATTTTGTCTTTTGAGTGTATGGCCTGCCACGTGGATGGGCATCAATAGTAAAGCCAGAGATGTTGCCAGCCTTCAACAGTCTAGCAATTATTGAGATAGATGTGTTTCTTGTAGAAAGATTAATTGGAGTCTGAAATGCTTGAGGAAATGAACAATTATTGAGTGCTTGCTCTGCGCCAGGCAACATGCTAGGCATTTCTGTATATATTATCTCATGACACAAAGTTTCAATTTTTATGCTTATTAGTTGAAATATGGATTTTATTTACTTGCATTCAAATCTTGTTTTTATTAATTTGGTCTGAAATGTTGCATATGTAGTTCTGTGCTCAAAAGACCATGCATTTAATGGTCTCCAAAAGGCACAGTGGTAGTAAATAACTGGGAATTAGACTTGCTCACCAAATACACAAATAAATTCAAATGATTTAAATTTACAAATTAGAACTTGTAGACGCCCTAGGTCAATAAAGCATAGACAGCAACTTCGTGAGTTTAGGTCTGTGGTTGTAATGAAAACTTTTCACCAGTATTTCCAGACTTCCTCCTCATAAAGACGTGGTAGGACTACACTTCACATCCTTAAAATTAGGTATGGCCACATCAGTAAAGTACTGAAAAAAACATGTCAGGAATGTGTAGAAACCTTTAAGCTTTTAGAGTCAATGCACAACTCACCATCTTGCTTTTCCAGAATTTCCTTCAGGCTTGGCCCCCAAGTGCGGGCAGTGGAAAGCAGAGAGAGAGCTCTCTAATAATGGAATATAGCATGAGTAAGACATTTGTTTTTAGGAGCCACTTAACTTAGCGGATTGTTTGTTATTGTCCAACCTAGGCTGCTCTAGTGAATACAAGTATCCATATAGAAAACAGAAACACAAAAGTCCTTTTTAAACATGTCTGTTTTCACTAGTTCAATGGTTTGACCAGAGTTCTGAATGGATCTTGTAATGATTTATAGCTTAATGACTGAGATGTTTTTTACCGTCAGGGGCCTCTATTGGAGTTATCAACTCTGCCATTTCCTATCTGTGAAGACTTGAATACATTGCTTAATGACATTGAACATCCCTTCTCTAATCTGTAAAATGAGAACTGTAGCAGTATGTATTTCATATGGCTATTATGAGGTGAAGTAAAATAACATATGGCTAATGCGTAGCATGGAAAATATAACTTTGTAAGGTCGCAATAATAAACATCTCGAGAACAGATCTGTGGCCTTGAGCACTATGATGGAAGATATGATGAGCTGTGGGAGGACATCAAGAACATCATTCATGAAGAAAACAAACATTAAAAACACTGGAAAGAGAGAAAAGCTCTGCTTGGATCTCAGAAGGGCCTCAGAAACTTGTTCTTAATCCTGTAGTAGCTAAGGTATAGGGGAGAAATGATAAAGTCAAAGCTTTCAAAGGGCAGCTCAAAAGACAAAGACAAATGTTCAAGTGAAATGTGCAAAGACTTAGAGCTAGAAAACTCAAAACAGAAGAACACATCCGGCATATCTTAAACTGTAACAACTATAAAAAAGAGCAAGCTGTCAGTTTACATTTTGAAAAGTTCTATGGACAAAATATTGAACGCTGCAGGAAGCAATCAAAGAATACACAAATACACTTTACCACAAAGAGTTAGTTGACATTCAACCATTTGATGAGGTAGCGTATGAGCAAGAACCACTGGCCTTGAAGGAAGACATTCAAGCTGCACTGACAGCATTAGCCCCAACCTAGACTCTAGAAAGAGATGGATCCTAATGAAAATGTTTCAATCTAGAAGATGCTAATTAAAATGTTCTAATCTGGGGCAGCACTGGAAGCATTCATCTATGCCAGAAAAAAGAGAATTACTTGAAAAACTGACTAAAAGAAATCCATATTTGTACCTATTCCAAAGAAAGGTGACCCAACAGAATGCTCTAATGAAAGAGCCATATCTTTACTGTCACATGCAAGTAAAATCTTGCTGAAGATTTTCCAACAAAGCTTGCAGCAGTACATGGAAAGCTGCCAGAGGTTCATACTGGAGAGGAGAAGTTGGAACAAGGGGCATAATTGCTGATGTCAGATGTATCTTGACTCAAAGCAGGGACTATCAGAACAATGTTTACTTGTATTTCATTGACCACGAAAAGCAATTTGGCTGTGTGGAGCGTAACTATGGATAACCTTGAAAAGAATGGACATTCCAAAACACCTGATTGTGTGCGTGTGAAACTTATACAAGGATCAAGAGGCAGATTTTCAAACAGAGCAAGGAAATAGTGCATAGTTTAAGACCAGGAAATGTGTGCATCAAGTCTATATTCTCTCACCATGCTTATTCAATCTATATGCTGCGCAAATAATTAGAGAAGCTGGATTATATAAAGAAGAATGTGGTATCAGGATGGGAGGAAGGCTAGTTAACAACCTGGGAGATGTAGTTGACACAACTTCCTTACTGAAAGTGAGGAGAACTTGAAGCCCTTGCTGATGAAGATAAAATATTATAGTCTTTAGTATGGATTTCAACTCAATCCAAAGAAGTCCAAAGTCCTCATAACTGGAACAATAGATAACATTATGACAAATGGAGAAAAGGTTGAAGTTGTCAAGAATTCTGTCTAGCTTGAATCCACCATTAATTCTTATGGAAGCAACTGCCAAGAATAATGAATTGCATTGGACAATCTCCTGTACAAGACCTACTTAAAGTGTTGAAAAGCAAGGATGTTACTTTAAGGGTCAAGGTACGTCTGACCCAAACTTTGGTATTTTCAATGGCCTCATATGTGAATATTGGACATTGAAAAAAGAAGACCGAAGAAAAACCCATGCATTTAAATTTTGATGTTTGTGAAGAATATTGGAGTGAACTGCCAAAAGAACCAACACATCTGTCTTGGAAGAAGTACCGTCAGAATGCTTCTTAAAGGCAAGGATGATGAAACTTCATCGCAAGTACTTTGGACATGTTTCAGGAGAGACCAGATCCTGTAAAAGGGAATCATGCTTGGTAAAGTAGAGATGCCACGAAAAAGAGGAAGCCCCATGACAAGTTGGATGGACCCAGGGACTGCAACAACTAATTTGATGACACCCATCACCACCACCAACAAAAACCAGCAACAGCAACATTCTATTAGACATGCATGAGCCTGCTTACTTTAAGGACAGCAGTCTAAAACTGCCAGACACTTCACAGAAGAAGGATGAGGCTTTCTGCTCCCATAATGATTTACAACTTTGGAACCCAAGGAGACATTTTTCTTTGTTTTTCAGGGCTACTGTGACTTGTAATCAACTCAATAGCAGTGTGCTTGCTTTTGTTTGTGATCACTCTGTTGGAATTTCCTTTGTTGTGCCAATGGTCGAACACTCAACTGCTAACCAAAAAATGGGAAGTCCAAGTCTACCCTGAAACACATTGGGAGAAAGACCTGGAGACCCACTTCTGCAGAGACACCCAGCGAGAGACCCGTGGAACACAGATCTACTCTGACACATGTGGGGTTCCACGAGTCAGGACTGACTCCAACACAATTGATTTAGTGCTTATAATTCTACTCTCTAGACACCCCCCGCCCAAAGCGTACATTTTTGCACTTTTGTGCAGTTTGCCATTTTGCAGTTTTACGTGTTTGGATATTGATCTTTTAAACTTTGCTTCCATGAAAAACCTTGTTTTCTGATCCCTAATTTTCTTCAGACTAACTTTGAGTTTTGTGGTGCAGGTAGAGCGTGGTACTTACTGAGTTTTTTTCTAGCTTAGCAAAAAAAAATCATCTACAATATTTGGTTAACTTTGCCTTAGCTTTCCTTCTGCTTGTCTAGTACTTCACTGCTTGGAGTTGGTCCAGAATTCTATTTGACTTTGTTGTTCCTTGCTTCTTTATCTTTCTGAAAATATGGTTTCTTCTTGGCTTTCAATACTGGACAACATACATTTTCCTTTTAGTAGATTTGCCTCTACAGATTGATTAAATGAGACTAGGCATATATCAGAGAAATTTCCCTTAGAGCTTAGGGATGCAAATATTATTATAAGATCTTCTTGAAACAATGAAGGGGGGAGGGATAAAACTTGTTCGTAGACACATATTGACATTGACAGTATACTAGGTTGTACTAAATGCACACAGTTGCAGGCATATATCTGATTTGCTTTGTATATTTGTCAGTATTCTCTGTAGGAAAGAAGACACTGCCCATGAGAGATTAAGGATGGCGGGCTGAAAATACTTTATCTTTAAGCATATCATGAGTATGATCAAGATCAATGGCCGTTGCTTTGGAATACAAATATAAATCATGAAGCTGTGAACAGAATCATGTAAGAAAAATGACCTTGTCTAAGGTGGAGCAAGATACCAGGGCCTGCAGATGTTGACATGTAATGCTAAAAAGATGGTGGAAAAAGATGGCGATGGGGAGGATCATGGAGAGAATGGAATAATGGCATGAATCACCAGGACACAAGAAAGAATAGAAAACTGGAAGGGTCAACCTTGAGTGAGAGTGGGGTTGGCTGAGGGAGGAGAAAAATGGGGGCTGGAAGAGAGCCAAGTTCAGAGAGAATACAGAATAGAGACAAAGCCCTCAGGACTACGAACCAGAGAGAATCCTAGTTTCTTAAGTCTCAAGGCAGGAAAAAGGACATTCTCTAAATGGACCCCCATTATGGGCTGGAGAGAGAATATAGATAGCAGGAAAGAGTCCAGTTTCTATGGGGACCCAAAGAGTAATGCCTGCTCCATGTCCCCCTCCCTTTATCCCTGTCCTAACCATATTCATAAGATAATAGCTCAACTTGCAGCAAGAAGGTATAAATGGGCAAACTAAAAGGAAAGAAGTATAATTCCTCAAACCAGGAGGAAGACCTGGGAGGCAGATCATCATGATCAATGGAACCTGCCGAGCCAAGAATGCTTTGTGTTGCACTTTGAGACATATTCCTTTAAGCAACAAGAGACTTCATGGAGTGGGAGGCACTGAACTTGATCTGAACTTACCAGCAGTGTGGCATTGCACTTCAATTTAGGGAATCGGAGACCCTGTATTCCCAGAGATGGTGTTCCGCTGCTGCCGAATGAAGGAAATGATTCCAGAAGCTGAGTTAGATGTGAATTAGGGAGAAATGAGGAGTAGGGGGAGAGCGTGTGTGCCGGAGAAGCAAAAGCAAGGAGGAGAAATCTCCCCTTATTTCTTCTTCTACCCTCAGATCCGGTTATGGTGGTAGTGGTGGTTCAATGGTAAGCTCGTCATCTTCTATATTGGAGACCCAGCCAGTGCCTTTCATGTTTAGTTCCCACCTTGTCTGTTAGTGGTGGCTACATGACAGCTAACAGCAAAAACAGATGAAATCAGTAATGGGGATCTCTGACTGGTGAACCCATCAAACCGAAGTTTCCTTCACGTTTCATAATCTGTTATAACATTTGTATTGTTCAAGCTACAAGTGGGAATCACTGATAGCCCAAGGCAGATGCAGGAAGAGGCTGGGAAACAACATTACTAGAAGTTTTCAGA
This sequence comes from Nesogale talazaci, assembly GCA_004026705.1. Classification (NCBI taxonomy): domain Eukaryota; kingdom Metazoa; phylum Chordata; class Mammalia; order Afrosoricida; family Tenrecidae; genus Nesogale; species Nesogale talazaci. Next base: position 44,259 of record PVJH01001908.1, read on the forward strand.
ATCCCTTGTCACTATACATCATGAAGTCCTGCATCCTTGGAATCTTCATGAATTTTCGATGGAATCAAATCTAATTTATTCTTGAAGAACTTTGAGTCTACCAATGTGGATAACTAGACCCTAATTAAGTCCTGGACTTACCTCAATCTTCCTGAGGGAGGGTTTTCCAGATTCTTTCTGGGAGGATGGTCTTCCCTCAAATGCTGTTTCCTCTGATATATCTTTAGTTGACGCTCTTCATCATCCTACCCTCAGTTTTGCCCTCTGTAAAAGGGGCAATACCACTGACCTCCTCCACAGAGCTGTATGAGATGATGGTAGGGTGCCTTTGACAAAGACCAAGGGTTGTTACTGGCACATGGAAGACTTCCCATAAATGTCTGTTCCCTTTCTTCTATTAGAATGCCAAGTCCCTAGTGTGCCTAGCTTTTACCCTAGTAATTCTGGGGATCGTGCCCCAGGAGAAAGCAGGCCAACTTTGTGAAATGGTCTGCAGAGACTGTTCCCAAGAGATCTGGTTTCTCCCAAGCAGCCAAGTTGGCAGGTGTGTCATGCACTCTTGCTCTCATCTCCCTGGCAGTAGACCTCTTCTTACAACTCTGGCTGCCCACACTATCAGCCACCAGCTCCTCCAGCGAGTCCAACAGAGACTAGGCTTTGTAATTGGTGAAAATGAACAGCAGTACACAAACTTTTTATGTGAGTTCTATTTTACTGGGGGAACTCTGATGGCTGATGGCACAGTACAGTTACAGGTCTATGCTTTGAACCCACTAGCGGCACCTTGGGAGAAAGACCTGGCACTGCTTCTGACAAGTTTCCAACCTTAAAACATTCTCTAGGCTGCTCTCATCTGTCCTATAGGGTCAACATGTGTTGGAATTGACCTGAGGACAAAGAGTTTTAGACTTTATGGATGGTAAACTTACCAGGGATAGGTCTCGGTAGAGGCTATACATATTATCAGGTGAGAGTTTTTGCTGAATGTGGTTTATCAAAACCCACACATTCTCACAGGAGGCTCATTCAAGTGTCAAACAGACTCCCAGCTGCAGCACCCCAAATCCAAGCCTAACTTATGGGCATACTATATCACCTTGCTGGATTGGACATGATTTGTAAAATATTCATCTGACATCACACATGTGTAAATTTGATGACTTCTTTCACTGGTCATGAGATCTGGGGAGGGTTGACCACCTCTGACCTAGCTGTAGTCACTCTAGGCCTCATGGTTAGTGCTGATGGCTTCTCTGATTCAGAGGCTCATGTATGGCTCCTGATGGACTCTTTAAAGAGCTTATGCCATTTTTTTTATACCAGGAAACTCCATTTCCCAGACTCTCTGCCAATAATGGGAGATCTTGGTGGAATATGACGAAGGGAGGGCAGAATGAGCTGGAGTATTTTTTCCCCTCTATTTGCTTTAGATGAGGTCTAGCATTGACTGATTTAATCCATTCATTCACCCACAGCTTCTGTTGATCAGACTTATTCTATGTGGTCCTAGCTGGGATTGAAAAGTCTCTGCCATGATTAAATACCAAACTCCAAACCCAAAGCGCTGTCATCCAGTCAGTTCCAACTCGCAGAGCCCCTATTGAGGGTTTCTGAGATGGTAAATCTTTACATCCTCATCTTCCCCCCTGGAAGGAATTGGTGGGTTTGAACTACAGACCTTGATGAGATTAGCAGTTCAATGCCTAACTCACAGCATCACCAGGCTTTCTTCACCAATGAACTTTAGCTTCTGGCTCTGGCGATGCCATGTTCTCTCCCTTTTCCTCTAGCCCTCAAATTGCTCTTGCCGTTGGGAACCCCAGTGTGTTTTTGTTTGCTATAGCTCGTTTATTATCTATATAACCATTTCCCACCATTAAATTGTTTCTCTCTGAAAAGTCAGTGGTGGTCTCTCTTTTTCTGCTTAGACGCTCACTGCTGAATCCCCATTAATCCAAACCAACCCTGGTGCTGTTGAGCCAATCCTGACTCATAATGATCCTGTAGGACAGAAAAACATTGCCTCATAGATCTTCCAAGGGTGTCGTCTGTCTGGAGGCAGGTTGCCACATCTTTGTCCAGTTGACTGGCAAGTTTAAACCACTGACCTTTCCATTAGTGCCAAACTCTTAGCAGTGGCACCACCAGAACATCTTAGTTGCTGCTATTTTACCTTCAGATTGAACCTATCTGTGTCCCACATTGGTGTTTGCAGTCTCTTGGCCACACACTGGATCAACAGACCTTGATCCCTTCTGTTCTCAAGTTTCCCTCAACATCTGTTTCTTGAGTTTCTTTTACCTACTACTTAAGGGTTTTGATCTAAAAGGTGTCAGGGGTCTAGTCAGTCTTCAATGACCGACTTCATATAAAAGCCAGTCAAGTTTCCTAAGATTTCTTTCAACCCACTCCAAATTAATTTTTGTGAGGATAGCAAAACTGTCCATTGTTCACCAATCATGTTCCCCTTTCTCTTCATCTATGCTATCAACAGTATTGCTTCTCTAGATTTTGTCATTGGAGACACAAACCTAAATAAGACAAATGTGAAATGAGAAAAATAAACTTAAAAACAAGCTAGAAATGCAGACCAAGGGCTATATAGAGTCATGAGAGTGCCATGTATCAACAATATCAGATTTGTAGGGTGGTACTGTCTCACAAGGTGGGTCTTTCAGGTTGATTTTTAGTAGTATCCCTGACTGTATAGCATCCAAACCAGCATCATTGATGTTCCTAGAGATTTTGTGAGCTAACAATATCCTTTAAAAAATCATTTTATTTGGGGCTCATATAACTCTTAGCACAATTCATCTATACATGCAGTGTAGGCAAACCACATTTGTACCTTTGATGCCATAATCATTCTCAAAACATTTTCTTTCCACTTAAGCCCCTGACATTGGCTCCTCTTTTTATCTCCCCCCTCCCTCATGAACCCTTGATAATTTACAAAATATTATAATTTTGTCTTGTTACGCACTGTCCAATGTCTCCCCTCACCCACTTCCGCATTGTCTATACTTTAGGGAGGAGGTTATATGTAGATCCAGATAATCACTTTCCCCTTTCTACTCCACCCTCCATTTATCCTCTCAGTGTTGCCACTCTCCCCACTGGTCCTAAAGGGGTCATCTGTCCTGGATTCCTCATGTTTCCGGTTCCCATCTATACCAGTGTACATCCTCTGGTCTAATCAGAATTATAAGGTAGAATTCAGATCATGATAGTGGAAGGGAGGAAACATTTTAGAACTAGAGGAAAGATGCATCATTACTACACTGTACCCTGACAGGCTGTCTCCTCTCCACTACCCTTCTGTAAGGGGATGTTATTTCCCCTGCAGATGAAACTTGGATCCCCATTCTGTACTTCTCTTCATTTATAATGATATAATTTTTAATTTTTGATGGCTGATACTTGATTCTTTGACACCTTGTGGTGACACAGGCTGGAGTGCTTCTTCCATGTGGACTTCGTTGCTTCTGAGCTATAGGGACGCTTGTTTATTTTCAAGCCTTTAAGACCCCAGATACTATATCTTTGATAGTAGGGGGCACCATCAGCTTTTGTCACCACATTTGCTTGTGCACACATTTGTCTCCATTGATTATATCAGCAGGTGAGCATCAAGGAATGCCAATTTAATAGAACAAAATGTTTCTGCATCGAGGAAGTACTTGAATGGAGGTTCAATGTCTATCTGCTGCTTTAACACTAACCCTTTAAGTATATGTACATAGATCTACTTCCCCATCATTATACCTAAATATATTTACCTATGTTCATGCCTGTACTTAGACCTATGTAAATGCTCTTTGAAGCGGGATTGGGAGTGCACCTGGTCTGACACCACAACACTGAAGGAGGATCAGAGCATGGACTTCTCGAGAGAGTGCCAAGATATACTTTGGGGCCAGGATGTGGCACTCCTCATGACTCACCCGGAGAACACTCTGGGAGGTCAATGACCAGAGTTTGAGCTATTTACAGGTTTTTCTTTTGTCATTATTATTTATTTATTTTTTACTTATTTATACATTTTTTTCTGGACATTGGCTTTTTTATTGTTGTCACCCTTTTGTTTTCTTTCGTTACTTCATCTTGAGATGTCTTGTTTTTTTGTACATATTATTATCTCTGCAAGTCTATCTAGATAAGATAGGCTGGGTGAATAGTCTGGAGGAGACAACAACGGGACTGATGGTCTGGGGGGACATGGGAGATGTGGAAGTGGATGAAAGGAGGTGGTGTTGGCCATCCCAGGGATAAGGGAACAACAAGTGATTCAAAATCAGTGGCAATATAGGTGTATGAGGCCTGATAAGGATTGGTTAAGAGTAATGCAACAGAGAGAAATTACTGAAACCCTAATGGAGGATGAGAATGATGGTGGGGACAAGAAGAAAGTAAAAAGCAGTATCTTTTTTTTCAGTGTGTGTCTGTGTAAATCCTTTAAAATTGCTTTCTGATGCTTGTAACTAAATGACAGAAAAATCAGTATCAGAAACAGTGTGCTTCTCATGCACAAAACCATACATTCTCAAGGTTCTAAAAGCTCTTTAATCTCTAGTACTCTCAGGCCTGCCATATTGAGTTCTATGAAAATAGTCACCCAAAGACCTCCAGTAATCAGGTGGTCAATAAAATCTGTCTTTTGAATGACAGTTACTCTGTCAGAGATATTCAAAGGGCCTCTTAGTTAATCTGACATGATGTCAGGAACTATACTACCTTGACCACAGGACCTTCCCTTGCCAAGGTTACCCTCGCGTCCACATTACTCACCCATCCTGACTTTTCCACAGGACAATCTTTCCCTAAACACTCATTGGTGGTATGAAGGCCGACTACTACCACTTGATTCCTTTCTTCATGGAGGATGAAACAATTAGACCTTACTAAAATAGAAGATGTTTATATTTGAATGTATTACCCTGTCCCCCATGCTTGTGTCCAAATCACCATTTATAGATATACTAGATATCTTCTTTATCATCATAGTATTTCATTCATGTTGCTTTGGACTAAGAAACTTCTTTTTTTTTTTTTAAGGAGAGGAAGTCAATGGGCTGAAGCTGTTACAAATTCATGATCTTATCATATATCTTCTGCCCTGGAAGTGGTTGGCTGTATGAAACAGCAGACTGGTTGAGGTAAGGCTGAGCTACTTTTGGTCAAGTTTACATGTACACTCTGAGTGCCATCTTGCATATGAGATACATACTTGGCTGTGTTTGATAGGTGGTGCTGGCTTTTACAGGGAACATGGCTCCAGAAACCAAGGCAAGAGAATGGGGGTACCATTTCCTGTAGTCTCATGCAGTATCACACCCATGACCCCAACCATAGCAGACATGGCTAATTGATCACGGCACTTCTTCTCATTCCTTTTGGGTATGGCCTTATCATTTCTGTCAGCACCACACTCCAGACAGACATTACCAGTTAATTGGAGCTTGCATATAGAGTGGAACAAATTTTTTCACCCTCGCCCTAACTTGGTGTTTAGGACCTAAAAGAATCAAACTGAACTGAAAGAGAAACTGGCAAAATTTCCCCTCTCATTTTTGTTTCTACTTGTCTCTGCCCTGAAACGTTGTATTTTTGAGGAAATCACGAGGGCACTTGTAGTTCCCTTAGTTTCCGGAGGCAACAAGACAGGACTCCATCAGGGTGAGAATGAAATGTTCCTAGTAAATAATAAATAATTGGAGCCTGAAAAATAAAAAAAAAAACACCTCACCTTGAGTTAATGAGTTTGCTTTGAGTGTTTTATGATACTCCTGGCGTAAAAGTGGTTTCCGGATTCCAGCAGTAGAGAAGGAGTTTGATTTTAAAAATAATCTGACTGACATTGCTTTTGGCTCTCCCCTAGACTGGGCTACTTGTCTTTTTGTGGATCCAATGCATGTACATAGAACCCCTTGTCCCTGCTTTCAGGCCTTTAACACACTGCCCCCACACCATCTGTTGACTTAGTCGCCCCCTCTTCTAGGGCGGGAGCTCCTGTAGACCATCACTGTTGCCTTGCTCACCATTATAGGCAAAACTAAACCCAGACCCCTTGCGACCAGCCTGTTCCGACTCATGATAACCACGTAGCACCGAGTAGAAATGCCCTAGAGGGCTTCGAAGACTGTGAATCTTTGTGGGAGGCAGCCGTCTTCTCTCTCTTCCGCGGAGCGGCTGGTGTAGTTGAACCACTGACATCGGTGTGTGAAGCCCAAGGTTTAACCCACCGTGCCATCGCAACTCATGATAGGAAAGACACTAACAGGTAATGCATACGGTTTCAATGTATTTAATGCTAGCGCCTTTAATGGATCAAGAGGCAGTTGTGTGAACAGGACAAGGGAATACCACCTGGTTCAAAATCAGAAAAGGTGTGCCTCAGGTTGTGCTCTTTCATCATTCTCGCTCAGTCTGTAGGCTGAGAAAAGACTCAGATTCTGGCTTACGTGAGGAATGTGGCATCAGGATGGGAGGAAAGCTGATTAACAGCCTGCACTAGGGAGATGATGCAGACTTGCTTGCTGAAAGTGTAGGACTTGAAGTATTTTAAGGATCAGGGATTTTAGCCTTCAGTCTGAATTATGACGCAATGCTGAAGAAGACCCAAATCCTCACCACTGGACCAAAAGATGACATCATCCTAAATGGAGAAGTTGAAGTTGTCGAGGAATTTGTCTTGCTTAGATCTACAAACACTGCTCATGGAAGCAGCGGTAAAAAGATTGAGAATATTGCCTAAGGTGGGTTTTCTGCACAAAACCTCTTTAGAGAATTGGAGAGTAGGGGTGTGACTTTGAGCACTAAGGTGTGCCTGGCCCTGAGTCATAGTCGTCTCCATTGCGTCATACACATGTAGAAGTCGGACATTGAATAAGGAAGACTGTATTTGAATAGAGGCCTTTGAATTGTGGTACTAGAGAAGAGTGCTTAATGGACTGCTCAAAGAAAAGCCATTCTGCTATGGAAGGTGTATAGTCAAGTGCTCCTTCAGAACAAGGATGGCAAGATTTCATCTTACAGACTTTGTACATACCGTCAGGAGAGCCCAGTCCCTGGAGACAGTCATCATGTTTGGTAAAATGGAGGGGCAGGGGAAAAAGTAAAAGAGGAAGGCTCTTAAGGAGTTGGATTGACATAGTGGTTGCAATAATGGGAACAACCGAGGATAGCACAGGACCATGCAGTGTGTCTGTTGTGCATACAGCCATAAGGAGTCATAATCGACTTGATAGCACTTCTAAATAACACCAAATATACCTAGAGTCTGGTAGCATAGTGAATTACGTGTGGTGCTGCTTATTGCAAGATCAGCAGTTTGAAACTACCAGTCATGTCCCACAGGATTGCTGTGAGTTGGTGCTGAATCACTGCCAGTGAGCTTAATTTTGCATTTTTGTAGCAAATCGTGGTAGCTAAATAAATTCTCATTAACATCTGTGCACACGTTGCAGGTGAAAGAGGAAGGAAGAAAGGACGAATGGATGGATGGAAAGAAGGAATATTTCAGCTAATTTCTTTTTTTGATGGGGGTGGTATCACTGCGCTCTGGTGGCAACAGTCTTGCTCCTAGAGAGCTGCTGCTGGATTTGAACCACCAGCCCAGTGAGCCGCAGGCCTGTGCACAACCACCGTGCCATCAGGACTCAGGCCAATTTCTTTACATTGAGTCCACTTCTACCTTCCTCATTATCAGTTTCCTCTTCAAAGAAGGCGTGGTGAGCTACTTCTGACAATCAGCTACCAAGAGCTGTAGGGAGCACAGTTCTGCTCTGACCCACAGGTTTCTGTGAGTCTGAATTGACTGGATGGCCACGGGTTTAGTTTAGCTTGGGTTTTCTCCTTTAGCTAGAGTTCAAGCTAGTGATTGGGACACAAGGAATTGAAGATGAGCTCTTTCATCTTAAGACACAGGAGATCACAGTCTGTGGCCTTCCTTGTGGTGCTTTCTCTTCTACTTCTGGAAGCTATGTAATTTGTAACTGATGTCTACAGACAATATGCATTTTTTTCACTACAATCAGTTATCAACAATATCCAGAACTGTAAATCAACAGTTCTAGAATCAGAATCAGATAACCAAAGAGGATGTGCCTGTAACCCAGAAAATTGACAATATTTTTCTGAAGATAATAAATATTCTAGGTTTTGTGATACAGAGTTTCAGTTTCAACTATGTAACTTTTGTCATGTTAATGCAAAGCCATTCATAGACAATACCTTAAAAATGAGTCAGCTTGCAGTCATCTGTTTATTCTTTTTTAACCTAATGTGATTGTGTTCCAATAAAACTTTATTTACAAAAATGGGTAGGCCCTACTCTGGACAATGACTTATTTTTCAGTGAAGTACATTTTTTATTATATATGGATAAAAATGAATTGAAACAACTGGGTAGTAGTATTAAGAGTCAGCACCAGTTTTGGAAACTGAATGAAAATACTGCATGTGTCACGTGGACTTGTACGACCTTCAATAATTGGGACCATGGTTCTAGACTTCGAAGATACCTAGCAAGCAAAATGACCATGTCTGCTCTCATGATGATTACCTTTTAATGCAGGGGGATTTAATATGCAATGATTAAATGTGAGGAAAAGGATTTTTTTTCATGATATTTAGTACTTCAGTATCTACAAATTCTAAGATCCAAACCACACTGAATTTCATTAGAAAGTAAGTAGCATCCCATTGTCTGGTTCACTATAACATTCCAGGCAGGCTTCTTTCCTTACCTGTTCTCTTGTCTTTGCTCCACCTGGTAGCCAGGGCAATTTTTTTATGGGCAGAATATGTCCTAACACTGGAACATGTCTTTCCACAGACAGACTATGTCCTTCCAGCCTCCACTCAGCCATCCTTGATCTGGATCTTGGTTGTCTTCTAGCTTCCTGTCATACACTTTCTTACTCAATTCTAGCACCAGGGAGGCAGCAACAAGCCTCGGCAGGGAGTCATCCCTGGTGTCCCAGGGCTGTGAAAGTGGCCCATGAGGAGTTGGAGGAGAAGCTAACATTTTCCCTTAATGAGCCCAGGTGCATGGTGATGGGAGCTGCTCTCCTAATACCCTATAGAAAGATCACACATGTGGTTAACTTTAAACCCTGGGAAGACCTGAAGTGCCTCAAGAGGCTTTATTTCAATTCCACTCTCTTGAGAACCCATCATCTTTCCTCTTCCCTCTCCTTTCCCTTCCAACACTTTGAAATATGGCTGGGATTTAAAGTTCACATGCTCATGGTTTAGGTCAGGCTGGGTTGACCTTTACTTGAGTTTGACTTTGCTTCGCTACATGCTCTGTCACTGCTGGCTTCATTTCTACAGCCTTCCTCAGCTTCCCACCTCTCCCTCCACATAGGCCTTGGACTCAGTCCTATCCAACTTCTAGGTTTCATGGAGGTCTTAGAGATAAGAAGAGTGACAACTCAGTATTCATTGCATTCTGCTATCCGTCTAGATCAGTGCATATACCTGGGTATAGCTAAGAGCTGGAATACAGGGATTAGCCCTTCAGGACCAACCATGAGAGTAGAGATACCAGGAGGGTAAGGGAGAGGTGGAGGCAGAAAGGGGGAGCTAATCATAGTGATCTCTACATAACTGCCTCCCTAGGTGATGAACAATAGAAAAGTAGATGAAGGGAGGCATTGGTCAGTATAAGACATGAACAAAATTATAAATTATGATAAGGGTTTGTGAGTGAGGGAGGGGAAAACATGAGATGCTGATACCAAGGGCTCAGGTAGAAAGAAACTGTTTTGAAAATGATGCCGACAGATGTGCAAATGTGCTTGTCACTCTGCATGTGTGCATTGTTAGAAGAGCTGCATGAGCCCCCAATAAAATGATTTTTTCAAGTACTAAAAGATCGCATTGTTGTTGATAATTATGTGGAGTTGCCTCTGATTTATGGCGACCTCATGTGTAAAGAGTTTAATTGTGCTGCAGATTTTTCAAGACTTGTTGAAAGCAGATCACCAGGCCTTACTGATGAGGTTTCTTGAGATGGGTTTGAGCTGGCAACCTTCAGGTCCTGGTGCTGGCAAACCTGGTACCCTGCCTTTTTAGGGCCAACCTTGCTCCCTGATCCTAGACTCTTTCCTGTACCCAGTCCCAGAATCTATTATCTCCACATATGGAGGGACAGCTATCTAAAAGGAGAACCTACCCCACAAACAACTTCATGCAGTTCAAGAAACATTTTCTGATTGGCCCATGTCCCAAACTTTGTGCTTGGTGTTGGCGAGCTGAAAAGAGGAAAGTGCCATTGAAAGGGTGTGACAGACACATAAAGTCACAGCCATAATACTGTGTGATAAACACTTTAGCAGAAGCATGTACAAAGTGCTATGGAAACTCCTATGGGGGAATGATTAATTCCTTCTGGGAAGGGTCAGAGAAAGTCTCACAGGAGAACTTAGATTTGAAAGGTAATGGGACGTTCTCTAAGAGGTCAAGAGGAGGGAAGGGCAATTCTAGCCAATAGCAAAGCAGAAACAAGGATGAAAAGAGAGAGAGAGTGCTCACGGTAATCAGGCAATGTGGACTGGTAGTCTGGTAAACAGTCTTTTCCCAAACATGGCTCTGGGACCATCAACATCAGGATGTGTTAGAGAACATAATTAAAATGTTCACCGAAAGAGCCCAGTCAGCTGAACCTGGCAATACCTATTCTTGACAGCACCCTACATGGTTCCTAAACCAATTAGTCTTTGTTCTGTACTTCAGTTAACCAGAAGTCAAACTCACTGCCATGGAGCTGATGCCCTGAGTCAATGCCCTTGACTCATAAGGACACCACAGGAAAGAATAGGATTGTTCTGTTCATTTCTGAGACAATAACTGTTTATGGGCTAGAGCAGGCTACCTCTTTTGCACCCTGTTATCACCAAGGGCTTAACCGACTAGTACAGCCAGAAGTCTCATACCTACAGAATTTTCTACTTGCTATGAAGTCTATTCTGATCCCTGCTGACCTCGCAGGTGCTAAATAAAAGTGACCTCCCTAGGATTTTTGAGAGCTGTGGTCATTTGGAAGCAGATTGCTAGAGCTTTCGTTAGAAGCACCTCCAAGTGGATTTCAAGTACTAACCTTCAGCTCAATAGTTACTTACAGGAGTATTTGTGCCACTGGGACTCCCACATTGAGCAATATCCCCTTGCCCCATTTTATGTTCTCCTTGAAACTCAAAATATAATTTTATTTGGAAACTACTCATAGGATCATTTCACATATAATTAGTTAAGAATCTCAAAAGTAGATACTATTAGGTCAGAGACATGGTTGCTGGGTTGTGCTTCACTCATGGTGGCTTCATGTTCATCCCAGTAGAACCATGGAGTTTCATTGGCTGACTTTTGTGACACTGACTTCCAGTTCTTTCTCATGAGATGTCTCTGGGTGGACTTAAACTTCCAATCTTATATGTAGTAGTCCAGCATATTTAGCAGTCCAGGGACTTCCAGTGGATTAGTGTGGGCTCTAATTTTTACTAGAAACAACAGCAAAACCATATTCCTCAGAAAGGAAATAAGAAATAACATAAAGGTAATTTCAGATTCACTTATTTTAGGTTATTCACTTGTTTAGTAGTATTTGAAATTATTGTATTTGCCATCATCACGGTAGAGCCCCTGAGCAAACCACATTGGGACAAGAAAATCCTTGGCTTGGTGATTGTACAGGAAAAGACATAAGGTGGTATGACAGTCACTAATCTGTTGTCCATTTCAGGGTTGGGAGTGTAGGGGTGGAGTCTACTCTGTCAATCTGGAGATAGCCAAAGAAACCTCAGTGTGGGCATGGCTTTTTCCTGAGAATTCTGGGAAATCTGACTGCATTTCCCCTTTGGAAATGACTTAGGGCTCAGTCCCTTGGAGATGCTCTCCTGAGAAGACACAGGCTGACTCCCCGTGAGACATCACAGAGGAGAAGCCACATGAGCTTACCCTGATGGAACCAGACTTCTGAAGCTGGAAAAGTCATGCAGAGACTCCTGCCAGTGCTTTGATACTTGAGAAGCCACAGAGAGGCCCCTGCCAGGCCTGAAATACTTCTGGCCCCACTGGATACACAAGACTCTGCACCCACTGACCTGTGATTGTCCTGGCATCATTGCATGTGTCTCATGAATCTGAAGACTTTATAGAGTGGTATTGGACATATGGGCTAATATCTGATTTATGACCTTGGACTGGACTGGGCTGGGATATTTCATCAATGTTCAATTCCTCTTATATATAGACCTCTTTCTTATACACATGTGAGTGTTTATGAATGTGTTTCTCTAGTCTCCCTGGACTGACACAGGTGGTTACATGTCTCTGGTGCTTTGGCTTCTGTCTTGCCTCCTTGTTAGGCCTCTGGCTTCTCTGCTGTGGCCTCACTCTGGGATGACTGCTTCTGTCACTGTGGGATGCAGTGGCGAACTTGGAAGAAGTGCTCCAAAGCCTGGGAATCCAGCACAACATGGGACTCAAGGCCTGCCACATAGCAGTGACTCAGGGTTATTTGCTGAGTTGATTTAAATGAAGTCTGACTATATCTCATGGCTCTCAGTGCAACCTTCGCCAATCCATCTCCATTCTGCCAGCCTCAGGGCCTAGAAGACTGTGAGGAACACTAAGCTTTGATTCTGAGCAACCTATGACACTCCTGTCTCACTCAGAGGTTAAATGTATTTTGGCATTGCCTTTAAAAAAAAATCTCAAAATTAGACCAACAAGGTCAATTAGTCTGACCCATACCTAGCTAAGGCAGAGCCAGGCGATTCAAAGAAGTAGAAATTTGGCAACTTTTAGTTTGTGTAATAACAAAAGTTAGCCAAAAAGAATAATTTAGATGAAAAATAATCAGAGGGCCAGAATTATTTTCTTTTGATCAATAAGTACAAAGTCAATGACAAAGAGACCTCGATCTTGTTTTATTCTATGGATGGGTAACTTGTACACAATAAAATGCCTAAATCTTAGGTTTGCAGCTTATTTCTACCCATGCAACAACCTCCTGAATCAAGGTATAGCATGTCTTCAGAACCTCGAGAAGACTCGTGGTGTCTACTCAATACCCTCTCCCAAGGGATGAAGGTCTAATTTATATTACCACAGAGACTTTTTTGCCTTGTTTTAAATGGAATCACACAGTATACAATATTTTTTGACTGACTTTTTCACTCAACATTATGCCTGAGATTCATTCATGTTGTTGCATGAGTCATGTCAGTAGGGGTTCTTTCATTGCTATATGTAGATTGTATGACTATGTTACATAGACATCTGTCTATATGTACACCACACTTAGGAATTCACCAGTGCAGCACACACATCTGGCTGTAGCCTGATAACAAAAGTCACAAGACTTGGGTTCTAATCTTAGTTCAGCCACTAAGTAGCCATGTAACCTTTCTGTCATGGAAGGCCTATTTCCTCTTAAATGAAGACATTGGGTTAGGTATCATTCACAATTTTTTCTATGGATGTGTGTGCTTGTGTTTTTTTCTTGGCATCACTGCCATCTGGTGGTCATGGGAACTACTCAGCCTTGCTCCTGGAGAGCCACTGCTGGATTTGAACTGCCAAGCCCATGGGCCGCAGTCCCGTACTCCACCACTACGCCTCCGGGGTTCAGCCGGATGTGTGTGCTTATAGTTGTGATGGAGAACAAATGATTTAGAGGCAGAATCTTGGGAAGTTCTGGTCCTGTCAAAGATGGTTTTCAGTACTTGAATTTCAGTTATCTACCTGCTGCAGAAATGGATTTTTCAAAACTTTAATTCTCTTGTGTTACTTTCTGTAAGGGAAGTAGCTTACTTAATGTGAATGTGTGTGCGAGACCCATGTAAATAGAATTCGTAAACTGTAAAGCTCTCTGCAAATGAAAGGCATACTTATTATTCTAGATACAATACAAATGCAGTGGACTTTCTTTCCTGTTGCAAGCATCACGACCCACAGGGGCATTTTCCTTTGTTCCTTTGCCACGGTCAGGGGAGAGCTGATGTCTGTCACCAGCTCTCAAGTAACAGCTGGGGCTTTAATTGGGACTTTTGAAGGGATAAGCAAGGTGTACATGAAATGCATAGCAACAGATACACTTTCTTCTGGGCAGTCACATTATTATTTCCTCAGACTTTAAAAAGAGAAAGTTTTAACAGGCCTCTTGGAAGTGACCCTTGTTTTCCCCCCACCTGTTCGCAGTTACTGTCTCAGAGTGCGTCATCTCTCCCACCCGCACAGTGCGAAAACAACTTTTTCATCCAGAGCAGAGGGAGGGTATTTTTTTTTTCTTGGCTGGGCCATGAATACAACAGTCTGCCTAGGGTCCATTGTCCATGTCTTGATGAGTCTCCCTTCATAGGCTCTGGGATTTGGGGCCCTGAAAGCCTGCTTGGAAGCCTTGACGTGGTAGTAGAAATCAGTCGGCATCAGAAGTCACAGCGAACCAGGATTTTGCCAAGATGTTTGTGGTCTCTGCCTTGCCCTTTTTAGAGATTTTGCAACTCTGGTCTTGCCTGAGCAGGGTGAGAAATTGGACTATCAACGTAACCCACCCAGATTGGTCAACCAAAGGGAATTTGCTTGCTCACTCATATTTGCTGCCCGTATCTTCTTGGAATAGGCTGTCTACTTCACAGGAATTAGCCACTGAAAATGCTATGGATAGCACTGAAACAGCTGCGGCAGTGGGTTCACACATGAGGACAAGTCGTGAAGTTGTGCCGGCCCAAGCTGTTGTCTGTTCTGTTGTACATGGGGTTGCCATGGGTCAGAACCTAGTAGCAACCCCGCTTGGGATGAAGATTCCCCCCAAGGCTCTGCCCTTGACTGGGGTGACTAATTCCCGCCTGGGATTGCTTCCCTCTGTAAAGGTGTCTCAAGTTTTGTGTTTGTGTATAAAGTTTCCCTGATGATAAAGCAATCACACACATACACACAGGTCCCAAACACTGCAGTTTTATAATGGAAAAGGGAAGCAGAGTCTAGCAATTCTAGGTGTGTGTCCTGAGTTTTCACTCTTGTTGGGTGATTAGCCTCAGTGGTTGTACCGATAAAATGAAGACAAAGATGCGCCCTTTGTTCCCTGGATGATTGTGAGGCTAAGCAGTGAATACGAAGAAGACTGTTCTTCAGTCATACAACGGGGACAGATCATCTCTGTCAGTGACGGGGGTAGGGGATGAAGGTGAGGGGTAGAAATCAACTAACCCAAATTTTGCACAAGTTCACAGCAGACTTACAGACTCAGACAGAGCTAAGACTCAGAGGTCTTTTACACTCTGGAACACAGGGGCCCATCTTACTTTTACAGGGTTAGGAAGGAGGTAAAATATCATACAGCACAGCATAACATAGACATAAATCAACAAATGAAATGACTTCAGTGTGAGTAGCTGTCCTTTGGTGATTTCTTTAACTGAGTGACCTATAGTTGACTGGCATAGATGGCCTGCAATCTCTTTAAAATAATAATAATTATTATTATTTTTATTTTGCGATATTTATGCTGCTTATCTTGCCAATATTTCTGCCTTGTTGAGTCTAATGCATTCTTATTGTGGTGAGGAGAATTCGGGTGGTTAGATTAGAAAAGAGCAGAAAGAAGCTAAAAAATAGTTTCCTAAAGCTCACAGGAGCCCCTGGGGGGTGGGTAGGTGTTACAAATGTTTTGCTCATTTGAATAATGACCACAAGGTTGGAGGTTTGAGTCCACAGGTATGGAACTCTCTATGCAGCTCAGCTGTACTCTGATGTGGATGGAGTCATAATTGTTTCCATGGCAATTGGCTTGGTTTTTTTTAAAGCTTATACCAATGCTTGGCTTTGAAACTCACAGCTTTTGGTGAGCAAGAACCAGGTTTCCTTGAGAGAGGGAAAGGCCCTTGAAGGGGAAATGAGAAGATCCTTAAGGAGGAAGGTTACAGAATCCACAACACAAAATCAAGGTATGAAGCTAATAGAGAAAGAGCTGGTGTGGTCACCTCATATAGTCACTTGGCTGACTGGAAGAGGGAGAGGAGAAAGGGCATACTGAAGGCTGAGAGGAAAAAAACAAGATCAAGGGTACCATACGCACCAGATCATTGACTGCCATTTAAGAGAAAGCCGGTTAGCCAGGCATTCCAGTCTTTTCTGCAGATGACTGTCAGCAAACAGCTGCTACATGTCACTCATGGAATATTAGCAGACATGATCTCCATCATCTCCCAAGATGTGCTAAGCTCTCCATGCGCTACCCATTATGGATAGCTCTCTTTGCAACAGTCAAGGAAGCTAATAAAGGACTGGAACCAGAGGCATGGCTTCCAGAGAATGCTTGGATGCAGAAACATGGATGCAGCCATCATCCTATCGACTTAGTCTCGATTTTAAGAGTTAAGAGACCGTACCAGTGAAGAGTGTGGTCTTTGGTGTCAGACTGAATGTTTCATACTTTGGTTTTCTCCCCTTATTAGCTGGGAAATGCTGAGGAATGTATTAGACTCTCAGTGCCTTGGTTTCCTCATCTGCAACATGGGCAGGACAATAATATTTTTGCAATGGGTTATTCACTGCGCTGCTGTCTTAGGCAGGATTCGCTAAAGAAACAAAATCTGGACACTTATGATTTTATATAATTATAAGAGGATAGGTTTATGCAGCGAGAAGGAATATAACAGATAGTCTACACAGTAATACTGAGTGTTCAGTTCAACTCATTTCCATGGAACAGTTATATTGAAAGTCCTTCAACACATGTGGGCTGCCAGGTCCAAGACCAAAGAAGCAGACAGTGGAATCCTCTCTCAGGCAAGCAGCGGGAGACACCAACAGTCAGTAGCTCAGGAGCTTAGTGAAGTAAGCAGGGCAAATGTGAGCAATGTAAGACAAGAGAATCCACAGTCCTCAAGCTCAAGTCATGTATGTACCAGTAGCCTGGAAAAGCAGGTCTCGAAGGAGTCTCAAGCTCTAGCAACAAGGTTGATGGGTTAGTTGGGCCCACAGGTAATGTAGCTCACAGGTTGAGGTAGAGAACTAGTTAAATTGGCACACTCCAGCATGCTCTGATCACAAGAGGACAAGAGAGAGAGAGAGAGAGAGAGAGAGAGAGAGAGAGAGAGAGAGAGAGAGAGAGAGAGAGAGAGAGAGAGAGAGAGAGAGAGAGAGAGAGAGAGAGAAGGGTGGGTCTTGCAGAGCCATTTATCTCTTTGTCCTCCAATCAAACTGCAACCTGGCTAATCCCACATGTTCCTATTGGCCAAGTTGGCACAGCAAACCTATCACAGCAGCTAACCACAAGTTGAGCAGTTCAGAACCACTAGTTCCTTCTTGGGAGAAAGATAAGATTTTCTACTCTGGTAAAGATGAATAGTCTTGGAAACCCACAAAGGTGCTTTTGCAATGTCCTCTAAGTTTGCTATGAGTTAGAACCAACTCAATGTCAGTGAATATTTGAGAAGTTTTCCATGATTAAATGAATTAATACACTTGAAAGGCTTAATTAGAAAAATTCCTGTCACAGAAAAAGTTCCATAATTTCTAGGTGTCATTTTTATAGCTTGTGCTTAACAACACAAAGACAAATTCATGTACGTGCACATGTGTATAAGCCTGCACCATATGGTATAGAGATGGCAAGTCTGATAGTTCTTATCTTTATAAATTAGAGAGAAGATAGGAGTCTACTAGCTCTATTTTTCTATGAGCTCATTTGTACATGCTTTTAACAAATATGCATTGAGCCCTTTCCATGTGTGCTAGTCCAAGGAGCCCCAGTGGTGCAGTGGATTACATGCGGGGCTGCTAACTATGAGGTCAGCAGTCCATTTCAAACCCACCAGTTCCTCCTTAGAATAAAGATGAGGCTTTCTGCTCCTATAAAGACTTATGGTTTCAGGAACTCAAGAAACAGTTCTACTCTGCCCTATAGGGTCACTCTGAGTCTAAATTCACTTGATGGCAGTCATATGTGCTTGGTAGGTACTGTGCTAGGTACTGGTGGGAACATTATGTAGAAGACAGACATATCTCTGCTTTCATGTAATTTATAACTCCAACTAGCCTATTGCAATAATGGGTCTCTTCAGCACCTCTTTAGGCATGGACCAATTTTCTAAGCACATTTCCTACAGGTGGTGATCTGGGGTCCTGCAACAGGCCATAAAATGCATGGTCTATGGGTTTAATAATGTCAGGGGAAATTTTCAGTTAATCCCTTGGACTGTGGGTACACCCAGGATTCAAAGGCCAGACCAAAATGGCATGAAGAGAAACAGAGAAGTGGTAATTATCTGGCAAATTTCGGTCATGTGGAAAGCCAAACCAAATTACTTTAGCCAAGGGGATTTTTTTTTCTATTCACAGGAATTAAAAGTTTTGCTAAGGTTACCCTTCACTCTTTGCTTTTCCATCAGGTGTTCCCTAGAAATGAAGGAATTGGAGAGAAGTTGGAAAGTCAAGGACTTAGAGGGAAGGGAAAAATTGCCACATGTGGGGCATTTGGGTAGTCCCGCTTTTATGCCCACATATAGCACACATGGAGAAGGGATACCAGGGCTGTTCTCATACATAAGAGAGCAGTGCTGTGAACCTACTCTTCAGTATTATCATTTTGAACAATGTCTGACAATTTCTCCAAAATTTTAGGTTCTTTATTTGTGAAACAAATGTTTGAGTTCATTGCTCCCCTAGGGGTTTGGTAGTTCTAAATTATATTATGAATTCTATGTGTCTAAGGCACAATAAAATGAAGAGCATCTTTTAATTTTTGCTTATTGATTATATACTTTTAAGGGATGATTTCAAGGTATTTATCATCCAGAAAATGGTCAGGTCATGGAAATTGCATCCTTAAATCAGGTCATCTTTAAAATCTTGCTAAATAGAATAATAAGAATTTGTCACTTTGTCACCTAGCTGACCTTTTGCAACCCTGGAACTTACAGTGAAGTGACACCTTCCCCACCTTGGGTGAAGTGCCCACATCTTTTTGCTGGGTTCTCACTTAAGAAAACCTGGCAGCCAACATTTCATTTCATCCAAGTCAATTTTTAAGCAAAGTACATAAGCAGAAGTTGGCACAAACATTTGTGTATCACCCTTTCCATATTCAAAGGCTGTCTGAGACTCATTTGATGAAGCATGAAAATAACTCTGAAAATGTCATTAGAAGCGCTGATGAACATTCCATGTCTAGTCCCCTACATCTGTATTCTGGGGATGCGTTATTAAGTCGCCACTAAGTTGTTTCCCTGTAAGGACCCGACCATACTCTCTAGAGTCTGAAGGAATTATTTTCATACTGCACTTGGATAGTGTACTTTTTCGACTTCCACTCAATGGGAAGGAAACAGCTGGTAAACTAGGGAAGGCTGGTACAGTTTATTTGGCTACTGTAATCTCCTCTGCCCTCTTTGATTACTAGAGTATCGTTATTCCAATCATGTCACCCCACCTTCCTGCCAAGTCCCTTCATTAAATTGACTTGTGATTTGAAAAGAATAAGTGACACTTTCTTTCAGATGTAACTCCTTCCAAGCTTCCATAGACCTCTCAAAGTTTTCCTTTTACCCAACTTTTCCTTGCCTTTGAGTGTTTCTTCTGCTTGGCAGTCCTTCAACAGAGAATGTGCAAAGTTCTTGACAAGTCTCACAGACTGCACCCAAATGCTGCATTTCCTCCATTTCCTCCAGGAGGATCCACTAACCTGCATTCATTTATTCATTCAACAAAAACTAGTTTCTATACATAAACAGCCTTGCATATTTGACTCAAAAAGTTATCTCTGCATCGAATATATTAATTTAAAAGCAAAACAATTATCTTTTCCCCTTTCATATGTGTTTCTGTTTTAGACATGGGAGCTTCTTTCCAAAGTTGAAGAAGATCAAAATACAAGATACATATTGTAGGGTGCCACCCCTTGCCTATGATGGCAGGGTCATTGTGTTAGACTGAGTTATCTGCAGAAATAAAAACAGTGACAATCATATGTGTATAAGGAAGAGGACATTTATTTGAAGAGGACACCCCATCCTTGCCCATTTCAGATGTATGGGTCTGAAGCTAGCAGAACTCTCTGAAGACTCGTGTAGCTGCCGGCTAGTAAAGGTGAATTGGAAGTAGGGAGAACAAAGGGCCATAGATGCAAAGGTCAGTGGGAATGTGGTAGGCTGTCCACAGACCCTGGGAGCTGGGCTATGTTGTTCCACTCTTGGAGGCAGACTTAGAATCCAGAGAAGGAGAAATTTGAAGGACAAGAGAGTGAGAAATTCTCACAGCCTTTCTTATGAAAAAGCCACAATCAGCTCCAAGGAGACATCACTATGCTACCCCCTGATTGACACATTAGACTCCACTCCTACCTCCCCACAGGTACCATTCAACTGACATGAAATCTGACTACCACAATTATCTATGGTGGACAGTTTTCAGCAAAGCTTCCAGATTAAGACAGACTAGGAAGAAGGGGATGGTCATCTACTTCTAAAAATTAACCAATAAAAATACTTGCAGATTATACCAGATCATTGTCTGACTCCCTTGTTTTGGACAACAATGAAAGGATTGATTGCTGAAGGGAGACCTCTAATTTGGTGAACTACTGGGTCAAGAAGGGAATGGACATTGCAGTGATTATGAAGATGATAAATTTCCCATAAGTGGCAACCCACTTAATAACAGTTATCTATCTGTGTATATATGTAGCCCATACACTGGTGTTGAGTCCATACCAACTCACAGTAACCTTACACAGGGTTTCAGAATCTACAATTTTTTACATGAGCAGACAGCCTCATCTTTCTCCCATGAAGCAGTTGGTGAGTTTGAACTAATGACATTGTGCTTCGTTATCAGCCCAATGCCCAACCTGCAGTGTCATCTGAATTCCTAGAGTGCCACCAGGGTTCCTTATGGATGGTTAGAATGGGATTCAAATGCAGAAACACTGAACACTGAACTCACAGAAACACTGAACCAGTTTGGGTCGATTTGGAGCATTTTGATGTGCAGACCGACTTGCTCTCACTGATATGTAGGACTAGGGTGACAGCAATGAGTTGGGAGCAAGAGGTCACATGGCATCATGCTAGGGCTTAAAAATGCAAGAAGGAATCAGGAACTATATGTAACCAGAGGAGAGCCGTATAAAGCAAACAAATTATTTTAACATGGTGTGAGTGGTGATCTTCTAGCTCTCTATGATTCAAGGATCAAGAACCACAATGATGAGCTCAAGAAGAACAAAGCTCTTGATGATAGGGTCGGACGAGGCAATCTTTCATTCTGTGAAATATAAGGTCACCATGTGTCAGAGGCAGTGTGATACTAGCTAACAACAGGAGAAAAATCTGAGGAGGAGATCCTGCTTTCATCCGTGCTCTCACAAAGGTCAGTAATCAAATCAGGATAGTCAGGAAGTAGGAAATGAAAGTATCTTCATCACTTGGACCAGATGTCACAAGCTAATGAGCTATCTTGTCACAGATCCTATAAAAGTGTAGGGACAGTGAAAGAGGAAGACTTTTAAAGAGATAGATCGATGCAGTAGTTGCAACAATGATCTTCAACATTGCAACGATGAGGATGGTGCAGGACCTGGCACTGTTTTGTTCTGTTGTATATAGCGTCCCTATGAGTCAGAATGTACTTGATGGCCCCTAAGAACATGAGTCAGGGCAAGGGAATTAAAAGTCCAGGACAGAGGGTGCTATTTCAGTAGGGTGGTCAGAGAAGGTCCCTGAGGAAGTAACATTGAAACAGAAGCCTACATGAAGTGAGGGAGAGTCATGGAAATAGTTGTTGGAAAAACTCCCAGGAAGAAGAAATAGCAAATGTAGAGTTACTGGCATATTTTAATCATAAATAAACATCTGGAGGCCAGAGCAATTAGAGAAGAAGCAACTTGCCTCAAGTCTATTCTCAGTCATAGCGACCAGGGAAGAAAAATGGTGGGTGTGAACTGCAGATTTAAGGGTTGGCAGTCACACATGTGTGAGAAGAATATCAGAGAGAAGTTATCAGCTAGATCACATCAGTTCTGGGCGGCCGTAGACGGGGCCCTGTATAGTCTTTTGAGGATGAC
Organism: Nesogale talazaci; assembly: GCA_004026705.1. Taxonomy (NCBI): domain Eukaryota; kingdom Metazoa; phylum Chordata; class Mammalia; order Afrosoricida; family Tenrecidae; genus Nesogale; species Nesogale talazaci. The sequence continues at coordinate 66,331 of PVJH01001908.1, forward strand.
ATGAAGCCAAAGAAGGAAAGACTGTGAGCACGGACTACCTGGATCAATTTGCATTTAGATCACACCAGCTGTTTTGTTGAAAATAGTTTGTGGAAACCAGAGGGCAGTAAGGAACAGGGTTGGAATAGTGAGCAAGGGCAGTGCCTATGAGGAGAGTGTACATGTGAATATAGTGAGAATCTGGATTCATATGTATATTTTAAAACTTGCTCATGGGTTTTGTTGATGAATTCAGTTGGGAGTATGATAGAACCTGGGTCAGACCTGACTGGATAGCATCTGACATCAACAACAACAACCACAAATGTTAAGGGCAAGCTGTAATCCATTTTTAAAAAGTGTCATGGAATCTGTTCTGATTCATAGAATACTTATAGGACAGTGTGGGAGCTACATGATCTGGTGTCAATTTGAGAGGATTATGAGTGAAGGGGTGGAGTCTGATCTGTCAGTCAAGATATAACCAATGTGGTCTCTGTGTGAGAATGGCCTTCTGAGAATTCTGGGAATTCCTGTATTTCTTCCGTGGAGATGGAAGACACTTCTCTCTTTGACACTGGAGACTCTCTACTGAGCCAGGCTGACTCCTTGTGAGAAATCCCTCAGGAGAAGCCACATGGACCTACCCTGATGTATCCCTGGAAGCTGGAGAAGTCACATGGAGACCCCTGCCAGTGCTGAGATGCTGACCATGCCACTGGATCCAAAAACTTTCTACCTACTGGCCTGTGATTGTCCTGCATTTGGTGTCATTGCATGTGTTTCATGAGTCTGAAGAGGACTTTATAGATTGATATTGGACCTTTGGGCTAATATTAGACGTATGAGCTTGGACTGGACTGGGTTGAGATTTTTTCATAATTTATAACTGTCCTTTACATAAAGCTCTCTCTTATACACACGTGAGTAGAGTTTCTATGGATTTCTTTCTTTAGTCTACCTAGAATAACAGACAGAGTAATACTGCCCCTGTGGTTTTCTAAGCCTCTAACCCTCTATGGGAAGGGAGAGACTCATCTTTCTCCCATGGAGCGACTGGAGGGTTTGAATGAATGACCTGATGGGTAGTGTTCCAATATGGAACTCATTACTGTGACTTGGAGTCTCTATTGACCTGGACTCTCAACTCGTGTTGTGCCTTTGTGCATGTAACTTAATTTCTTTGGACGTGGGATGCCCAGCTGGAAAAGAAACACAGCAGTAATATCTTTCTCCTTGGGATATTGAATGTGGTTGTTAATTTGGTGCATTTAAGAGTTACTGACAATCAGATAAGACTCTCTCTCTATAAATCTCATTTCGAAAGGATCTCCCATTCTTTGATTCTGCTAGGTATATGACACATTAGGAACAGTAGTGTGGCAGCAACATATAGTTGAGACTGGTATTGTGAATACAATCATGTCCTCCTGAAGCTGTGACTTTCAACCTTCCTTGCGCTGTGACCCTTTCATACAGTTCCTCATGTGGTAGTGACCCCTCAACTATAAAATTATCTTCGTTGCTACTACATCACTGTAATTTTGCTACTCTTCTGAATCCAGTGACCCCGTGAAAGGGTTGTTCAACCCCTAAAGGGATTGCAACCCACAGGCTGAGAACTGCTGTCCTAAAGGATATCTTGAATTCCTTTGTTTTTCAATGTGACTTTGCTTGAAAATAGGTATTTTTCTTTGAAGATGCTAATTTGGTTATATACAGAATGGAGTGGCTTCTAATCCCACTTAGTAGTCTTGCAATATTTATTCAATCTGTATGCTGTGCAAAAGTCAGAAAAACTTGATTCTATGAAGAAAAACCTGACATCAGGATTAGAGGAAAGCTTTGGTATGTGGATGGCACTACCTTGCTTGCTGTAAGGACTTGGAAGCACTTGCTCATGAAGAGCAAGGATTGCAGTCTATAGTATGGGCTACAACTCAATGTAAAGATGGAGGGAAGTAGTCTGCTAAATTTTCCTTTGGGAGATCTCAAGGTGAGAAAGGAGCAAGGGAAGGCACCCACAGCATATTCTACGGAGGGAGATTACACAGCACTTGACAAAGGATGAACCATTTGAAAAGAAAAAGATGTACAACTGCCTATTCTGGAATCATTGGTTCAAGTAGGAAGACCACCATATAGAGAGAAGTTTGGGAAGTTGAAAAAGCACATTCAGCATATTTTCACCAACCTTAAATACTGACGTTAGAGTTAGACACAAAGTAAGATACTGTCTCCCATGCAGAACATGCCTGTATCTGTTAAATACACAGCAGCACCTTTATGTAAGTGCTGCCCTTACAGAAGTGCAATGGGTAGCCACAGATATGAAATTGGAATTCAGAAGCAACGTTTGTCTGACATCAAAGAGGAAAAGGAAATCCGAAGGTGAGGGATGAGCTCTTGGATGAAACTTGTAAGGCAGAGCATGATAGAGGAAAGGAAACACAGACAGGACAGGAAGAGAAATTATTTAGTAAAGATTACAATTTCCTCTTAGACTGCTTGGCCCCAGAGAAGAACCAATTGGGTAGCAATGATTCAAATTCCATAATATCACCTTCTTTTGTTTTCCTCACTTTACCATTTGTTAGCCCCTGTGTCTTTCTGAGACTGTAACTGTTCATGGGTTAGAAAGCCCCATCTGTCTCCTGCAGGGCAGTTGGTGATTTCGACGGGTGGACCTTGGCATTGCTGCCCAACTCATAACCACTAGGCCACCAGGGCTCTTCCCTCCCTTATTATACTGCAAGTCTGTTTGCTTCACCCTTGTTTTCTCAAAATGGTATCCCCATCCCATCACATAGTTGTTGCTACTAACCACCATGGATTCTGCTTCATGGAATAAACACTGTATTCTCATGGTTGATTGCAGATCAAACTGTGATTTCACAGAAAAAAGTGCTAGCTCATCTGTTTTTCATCTTAGTCTGTCTTAGTGTAGAAGGCCTGCTGAAATTTGTGCGGCAGGTTCACAGCAATATGAAAGCCTCCATTGACAGATGGATTAGTGGGAATTAAACCTGATTTCTCTCATGGAAAGTGAGAATTCTACTTTCAAGCAACCACTGCCTCTGCTGTCACACATTCATGCACCCACTTACTGCTATGAAGTCAATTCCTAATTCACATGGACCCTTGAGGGCAGAGCAGAATGACTCCATAGAGTTTTTGAGATTATAAAGCTTTAATTGTAAATTTACCAGACAATTTTATCGTTCTTGTATGAAGCAATTGTCATGTTTGAAATGTTACTCTTGCAGAATCACTCCAGTGTTTAACCCACTATGCCAGTGTGTTAGTCTGGGTAGACTAGAGAAACAAATTCATGAACACTTTCATATATATAGAAAAGAGCTTTATATACAAAAGAAGTTAAATATTGAGAAAGCATCTCATCCCATCCATAAGTCCAATATTAGCCCATATGATTGATACCAATCTATAAAGTCCTTTTCAGACTCATGAAACACATGCAAAGATGTGGAGTGCAGGAAGATCACAGGCCAGTGGGTGCAAAGTCTTGTGGATCCTGTGGTGGTAGAAGCATCTCAGTGCTGGCAGTGGCTCCTCTAGTTCCTAGGGCAAGCGGTCTATCAGCATAATGCCAGTGTCTTGTCGGTAAAAACAGGAATTCCAAGAATCCTCAGGGGAAGCCCCTGCCTACCCAGAGGTCTCATTGGCTACAACCTGATTGATCGACTAGACTCCACTCCTTCACTCTTAATCCTCTCAAGTCCCAAATTGACACCAGATTATGTAACTACCACAGCCAGTAGGCCTTTTTTCTCACGCGTTGAACTAAAGCAAATTCTCTGCCATTGAATGGATGTACTCATAGTGATGGTACAGATGAGGATAGAATTGTTCCTGTGAGTTTCCAAGACATTAAAACTTTATGGTAGTAGGAAGCTTCATTGATCTCTCACAGAGGTTTTGGTGGTTTTCAAACTGCTGACCTTATGGTTAGCCATCAAATGCATTACCACTGTGCCACCAAAGCTCCTCACATTAGTAACCAATAGATGCCTATGGGATAAAAAGAAAATCCCTTGTCTTCAGAGAACTTGCAGTGCAGTTGGTAGAAAAGCATTACACAGAGACATTAGTTTATTTTGTCTTGCTAGATTGATTAGATTCCTAATGAATTCTAATGTGGAATCCAGCAGTTTTGATTGAAAAAATCCATTGGGGGGTGGAGTATCCTTGAAAGAATGAGTTGATACGTCGGCTATATCTTAATTGATGGAGAGACTAAATTGGTTGTGTGTTAGTCCAAATTCACTAGAGAAACAAATTCGTAGACACTTATATGTGTATGAGAACGTGCTTTATATAAAGAGTTATTATATATTAAGAAAATAACCCAGCCCTGTCCAGACCAAGTCCATAAGTCCGATATTAGCTCATATGTCTGATACTAGTCTAAAAATTCCTTACAGGAAGGGCATGGGCCAGTGGGTGGAAAGTCTTGTGGATTTAGTGTTGGTGGAAGCATCTCAGCACTGGTGTGGGTCTCCACATGGTTCCTCCAGCTCCAGGGCTTTGGCTCCATGTGGCCTGTCATTAGGAATGTCTTGCAGCAAGTGTGTGTGTCCCACCTCCAGGAAAGAAGGCAGTAATTCCCAGAATCCTCTGGAGAAGTTCACACCCACAGAGAGACCTCATTGGCTATGACCTGATTGACAGACTAATTTTCACTCTTTGCAACTTGAAAGATTATGTAACTGTCACAGGTACAAAGAAAAGGAATACTTTCTCTTTTTTTTTAAGGGAATACTTCCTAAGTAGGGCAAATGACTTGTACAAAGGCAAAGACCAGGTGATAAGTTTGGTTGTAACAGATATTAGGGAAAATGGTGATGTCAGATTGAAAGGCTACATACACACTGAGGAACCAGTGCAGGTTTTTGAAGAGATACTAACCAGGCTTTTAAGAATGGTTTATAAATTGGCTTGGAGGTTAGAGAGCTGGTAGGAAGTAATTTTAATTATCTGGAAGTTGAAGAGGTTTGGATTAAGATGATTCTTTAGGTGGCCAGCTGGATGAAAGGTATGACAGACATTTGAATAAATGTCTGGAGGAACTTTGTTTTGGACAAAATGTGAATGGGATGGTTGAATGTTGCTAAGGAGTATTTCAACCAATCTTAACTTAGTTGGCTGATTGAGTGATAGTGCTTTTAGACTAGAAATTTCCAATGGCATTATGTTTAGAGATGGGACTGAGAGGAGGGAAATGGGTTGAAGTCTACATGTTGGAAAGTATCCAGGTGGAACTTTCCAGTCATTCTTTGGATGACTAAGGTTATTCAGAGAATGTAGACTTTCCCCAAATATTCTGTTCTTTTTTGCCTATATAGAAAGTGTTTACTTTATGTGTTTCCCTGTGGTTCTGCTGATTACATTCTTATGTGTGGTTTGAAGCTGTTTTGGCTTCAAACCTGTATTTTTTTTTGGGGGGGGGATGGTTGGAGTAGAGTGCTAACAAGCCCACAGCCATGGGTTTGATTCGCAGAAGGGCCAGTTAGTTACATAGAGAGGAAAATTGTGTTCTGTGATTCACAGACTTTCAGCCCTAATCCCATCGTATGCCTCTAAAATATGTAGTATTGTTCACAAGGGTCCTTCTTGAGAAAATGTGAGTGGTTATGTACAATCCGTCTAAACTACTGAAACAAGAGCTCCCAGAGGGATTTTCTAAATTGCATCTTTTGGAATCTTTGTTTGTGTCTCTCCTTCAGCTCTTGGGCCAGAAGCCACATTTTCAGAGACAAGCCCATGGCCACATGCACAGGGAAATGTCATGTCCAAGCTTACCGATGTCTGTTTTCCTACACTCCCGAGTAAAGGGTAGTGCGATAATCCAGTAATGTATGACTCTTCTGCACACTTGTCTACTTGAAAGTGTTAGAGCTGCAACTTGAGAACCATCACATCAGTGGTCCAATGGCACATTTCTTACCTTCATACAGAAGACTCAGGTTAGACTCCAAGCCAATGCACTATATGTGGTCATCTCTTGTCAGCCAGTGAAGGCTTTTATGTTTCTACAATGCTGACCGGGTTTTGGTGGCCAAGGGTGGGGTGGGGGGTAAGAGTTCTAGGCTAAGGTGGCCTAAGAAGAAAGGTCTAGCACTCTACTTCAAACAAAAAATAAAAAGAGAAAAAGAATGAGCCTGAGAACACCCAATGAATCACAATGGTCTGATCCATAGCTGATCAAAGAATGGCACTGAACCCAGTAGCTTTCATTCCATTGTGTATGGGGCTCCCATGAGTTGGGGTGACTGAGACTGAGGAGACCCTGAAGCAATCACCCACAGTATTGTACAAGTCAGCCATAAGAGCATCAATGTTTCTGAAAGACTTTCTAAGGAAATCATTGTCTGACAAATTTCCCATCTTATCTGGCTGCTTGGCTTGCTGCACAATCCCACTAGGAAGTAGGAGTCTCCATGCAAAATTCTCCCAAAGAGGTCCTTCAAGGATATGGTGTAGAGTCTGTTATGTTTAAGAGAATGCTAGTATCCATAGAACAGCCCTTAGGGAAGCCTATAGGAGGTGGTTTCCATTCACAAACAGAACTGCCTGAATTTGCTGGGACAGCATCTGGCATCTGCTTTGGTGGAGACTGCATTTCCAAAATCCAGTCCTCAAGGTTCTCAAATTGCTTTACCAGTTGACTGATCCACCCCCTAAGTCCTGCAAGAGCAACCCCAAAGAGAATTTGGAATCATGGTACATATATACTGAATGATGCAAAATAAATTCTGACAGCCTAAGAACGACTTGAAAATAGATTCGGTTGTTGTTGTTTTTTCCTCCCCAGGGAACTGGAGTTTGCCACATCAAGGATAGTTCTATTATTTGACATGATGGAAAATGTAAAAGGCTGAGAAGGGACCAGAGTGTCAAGTATCCCTTAATATACTGCTAAGAATGAGAGTGATGCCTTTGAATGACTATGTTGTGGAATAGATGCGACAGAGAAAGACACAACAGCTAAAACTCATAGAAAAAACTAGCAGTGTTTGGTGTGTGTGCAATGAAAAAGCAACAGACTTATTTGCATTGTTCCCTTGAATTGATTAATAACTACCAGAGTGATTATTTTGGTACTATATAGGCATATACCAAAAGAATCAAATTAGTGAAAAAAAGAATCAAATTAATAGTTAAAATGAAAATTATGTGGAAAGGCTATAGTTGTGCCAGATGGGCTAGACCGGGGTGAAAAAAGAGAAAGAATAATACCAACACTGGCAAGAAAATGTTAGACTTGAAAACTTACATTTTACCTTATTTTACAAGGGTTTTAAGCTTCAAACACTATTGCTTTTTCACTTGGTTTGTGCTGAGCCAGGCTCAAAGCTGGGGGAAAGGTGTGCTCTTGATCACAATTAGGAAAGTTGAGACTTTGGGCCAGAAAACACATGAAAAGCATGTGGCCAACCCAATGGAGAGAATGCCATTTTGGTCTGAGTCCCTGGGCAGCTTTGGTGGTACAGTGCTTATGTGCTCAGCTGCCAACCAAAATGCTAGTGGTTCAGAACCCAACCAGCTCCACAAGAGAAAGAGGTGGTAGACTGCTTGCTTGGACATGCGTAGCTTCAAAAACTTACTTCCAAACAACCCCATGAAGTTGTCCTACTTTGTCTTACAGGGTCACTGTGAATCAGAATCAATTCGATAGGAATGACTTTTTTTTTAAATGAGTCTCCATGTTATATGAATGTGCAAATGTTTGGCTGCATCTCTATAGAGAAGGGTGTGTGTGTGTGTGTGTGTGTGTGTGTGTGTATGTTAGGGGGTTGTTTCAATTTTTGAAAATTAGTCTGAACATTTCTACTCTAGTCTGATATTTCAACTCTGACACACATGAATCATCATGAATTGGAATTTCCTCCATGGAAATAGATTTGATTTGTCTTAGATCCTTAATTTACTTATTTTTAGTGACAGTAGTAGAATTAATAATTGCAAAAATTTCTGGAAGTATGACATAGGAAGAGCTAGTGGCTTACTGTGTCTGTATTTTCATTTAGCCACAGAGAAGTTAAAAAATTGACAAAACTAAATTAAGATGATTTGACGAGTTGTATGTACCATAAATTTAAATTTGTTCAATTTAAGGAAATGACCTTCCCTCTGAAAGTATATTCATCCCATACTTTTGTAAAAAACCAACTATCAGGCAATGAATTGATAGTGATGGTAGATGATAACTTCCAAAGGTCTTATTTTGACTAAATAAGAATTATGCAACTTGTGTTAGGCTGGGTTGTCTAGAGAAACAAGTCCATCGACTCTCAACTATGTATAAGAAAGGGTCTTATATCAAGAGGTACTTATATATCAAAAAAGCATTCCAACCCAGGCCAACTCTACTCCCTAAGTCTAATGCTTGTCTGTATGTCCCTCTTCAGGCTTACGTAGCCCTATGCTGGCATTGTAGAAAGGTGGGCCGAGAAGCAGGGAGATCACAGGCCAAGGAGTGCAGAGTGCAGATTTTGGATTTTGGATCCAAAATCAGTGGAAACATGGCAGAGTGTGGCAGCTCTCAGGGTCAGGTGGCCCACATAGCATGCCGAGTGCCAACAGGCAGAAAGTCAGAGATTCAGAGAGAGAGAGAGAGAGAGAGAGAGAGGCAGTTCCCATACACTCAAGAAGGTGTCATCAAACCACCACTTGATTTCTTCCCTTATTTCCTCACGTGCACACGCACACACACTCACACACACACATGCGTTCACGTATGCACATACACACGCTATTTAGAGATTTGGGAATGGGAAGGAAAGTTCTCTGTGCACTGGAATGATAAACTTAATCACAGTGCTTGCATAGAGAAGTCGCCAACAACAGCACTCACGATCCCCTCCATCTCTTCAGGAGGCCCCATCGAGGTGGTTGGGGAGCCAAGTAAGAGTCATTTAATGAAACAAGCTGGGTAGAGTTGGACTGGGATTCTATCTTTACCTCTCCTGGTAGTGACTGCTACTGAAAGAGGTCTTCATGCCAGACTGCATGTCCTATCATACTTGAAGGCTAAGGCCAAGTTCTATTTTTAATGTACTACTGCTGTGATCTCAAATCCAATTTACATCTGTTTCTGTTTTTAGTGACTGTTTTGTTCTTTTCAAATCCATCTCATGCCGTCACAGGGTGGAGGAAAGAGTAGTTAGAAACCAGATGTTGCTTTAGCCATAACCATTATCCTTTATTGGTTCCCAATGATGTTTAATCTCTACATATAAGCAGGTGAGATGATCCTAGTCTTCTGCAAAGCTTTACATTTAATGTACCTAAGAAGGGCAGACAATGCACCCTGGAGAGTGTCATTATTAGTGAGTATATATCCGCTCATTCCTATCTGACCCAATGCCCTCCTTTTATATAACAATTTTTTACTATGTCCTTTATCACCTTAAGTTAGAATGAGAATTTTATAATATTGAGACAAAATTTCAGCAAAATCAAAATGATGCCTGAACTCTCTGTAAAGAGGAAATGAATAGAAAGCAGTCTGCAATGAAATAAGAAGCATTTCAGTTTAGACATGCTCAGGCACATTTCTGTTAGAAAAATTGATGAAGTGTAGAGGGTCACCTTGAGTGAGGGTCACCTTGATAGAGGGTCCCCTTGAGTGTGACAGCTGCAAAAGCAGTGCACCCCTGGTTGCACATGGAGACATTCAAACACCACAGTGAGCATTTGCCATTAATGGTACATCTCTCTAGAACAGTGTGAGACTTTCAGTTATGTTCCAAAGAAAATAAAATATCACCTTACCTTGCCTTGATTTACATGGTAATGCATTTTCAGGAAATTCAGTTATAGTAAAGTATACCCCCAAAACTTAAGAGTTTTCAAATAAATCAGAACTCTATTCTAAGCTTTGGTATGTCATGACATGAATGTCTGGAACTCCGACCCTTGCCCAATCAATGCCAGTAACAATTTTCATCATTGTGTCAACCCAGGATGTCATCATCTTGGGCCAGCAATGCAATCTTTGGTTCCTTTGGAAACTCAAGTGTGGGATGAGACAGTTCTGAAGGGAAAGGATCTAGGTGCATGGATTTGCAGAAATGGCCTCACATCCATGTCTCTAAAAGCCCCGATTCACCCATTTCCCTTAAGACCACCGTGATTTTGATAACTGTTAAGAGAAAAGTAGAGGGATTGGTGCCAGAACTTTTTGCAGATTTCTTTATGATCAGAGTTTAGTTTTACTTATGGGGTAGTGGTTTATTTCTGGACTACATAAGGCCTGAAGGCAGAACCTTCCTTATTGACGTTTCCTGAGATAGATTTACCATCGAATGTTCCATCCAGAATGTGAAGGATATCAAGAACTGATATTGCAATGTCAGCAAATAGTGGATAGATTTGCAAGACTGTTAGAAGTACTGGTTATTGTAGACCTGCTGATTTATCGAAATAATATCACTTAAAGGTGCAGCTCATGATAGTTCTGCTGTAGCATGTACAGATATCATATGGCTCACTGTATGTGATTAAGGAATATGGCATGAATGCTAAAGCGGTTGACAGTAAAGTTGTGATGTCCTTAGACCCACTCAAGTCTAGCCTTGCCTTTCTTTGACCTTAATTCTCTATGCCCTTTAGTATGTTAAATGATGTTTGTGAGCCTCTACTTCCTTGTCTATAAAACAGGTTAATACTAGTGCCTGACCCAGAATGGTTATAGGGACTAATGATATAGTGCAGTTAAATCAGCCAGTGTAAGTGCTCAGCAAATGTGAACCCTTGTAATTGTTGGCTGGTGGTTATTACCACTGATACAGATTTTACAGGAAGGAAATTTTGTTATTTTTAAAAGAGTCTGAAATTTGACCCAGGTGACCTTGAAAGAAAGCAGCCTTCCTTTTAGGCATTGAATGACCTTCTGTTTAGGAGAAAGCACTTTTAGGGCAATTTCAGGAATGAAGGGTGAGCCCCATCACCACCCCACCATAGAGGAAGCTGGGATGTACAAAGTGTAAGACTGATCTGTGGAAGAACATGAAAGGATTTGCCTACGAGTTCTTCCAAGAGGTGGGGATACCGAGGTTGGTGTTGGAAGGAGTTCAGGGGGTGGGGGGGCAGCGCAATTGACAGAAGTTCTAGTAAGATGACAGGAGATTAACAGCAGTCAGAAATTCCTTGATGTCTGGCATAGAATTGGAAGTAATATTCTGCCTCCTATTTCATTCATTCAAATACCTTTGATGAAAGGCTACAATGAGATTAAGTATCGGCTGAGTCCATTCAGATTTGTGGCAACTCACTATGTTTGCAATGGTTGCTTTTTTTTTCAAATATCACCTCAAGTTTTTCTTCCATAGTGCCACTGGGTGAACTCAAACTTGCACTTTTGGATAGTGCTGCAAGTCCATTTCTGTTTGCACCACCCAGTGACTGCACCCGACTAAGCATACCTCAATGTTTTAGGGGAATGAGGCAAGGTGGTGGTGGTGGGGGGTGGAGATGGTGGTGACCAAGAATGAAGAAAACAAATCAAAGCAAGGCCATAGCCATCGCATTAATTCTGATTCATTATGGCTCTTCTGGATAAAGTAGCACTGCCTTTCTGGGTTTCTGAGACTCTATGGGGGAGTCTTATAATTCTTATATTTCTTCCTCAGAGCAACTGTGGGTCCGAACTTCTGACTTTGTGGTTAGGTGGCCATTAAGTAATCCACCATATCACCTTGGCTCCCTAAGGTATGATGAGGGGAGTAGCAATGGAGATAGGAGACAATGGAAACTGGAGAAAGAGGCGACCCAGGCTAGGTATCTTGAGAACCAAGCCTGGGATTGATAGTCAGTGGGTCTACCATTGGCTTGGGGAAGGATATTCAAGGAAACATTATTATTATTTTTTTGAAACTAACTACAACGTTCATGAGATCTTTCCCTCTTTGATGTGGATAACTTTCTAAATATCTAATGTTAGGTTTAGCAAGAGGAAAATGGAATGAGATTCTCTTCAACTGCAAGAGTAAAATGACTAATCTTTTAAATTTCTGCACCTAAAAATGATAATTATCATAATACCTACTCAGTAAAGGGATAGAAAAAGATTACTGAAACACCTCAATGCTGAGTGATCACATCTTTAGAACTTTTTCAATATATATGTGTAGGAAATACCATTTATATACTTTACACCCCACATAATATGTTTCTTGATCTAGATCTTCTGGAAGGAAAATCTTTCTCCAAACATTTGATGTCATGCCTTTGAGCTCACCGTGGGGTGACAGTGTATGGAATTGGTTATTTTAACCTTCTTTGTTGGTGATGTACATATTGTACAATCCACACATCTCTTACATAGCTAGTATAAATCCTTTGAAATATAATTTGTAAATTGTAAATTGTATATTGTATACCTCTATTTTGGCATATGATTCATTGATTCATTCTATTTCGCTAGACAAACTTTTGTGTTTATTTGTTGTAGAGACCTTATTTGTCAAAAGGTTACATTCCAGGGGAATTCTTAAGGAACGACACATTACACCAACATTCTCCAAAAGAACTAATTAATCAACATGAATCATTTTAATGTAATTGCTAAAGAAAGATATATCATTTTATTATGACACTCTAGCCATACATTTTCAAAATATGCTCATTAAACAGTAAAAGTAAGATAATGATTCAGTTAGTTACATTTTCAGAAGTCATTAGGGATGATATTCTTCTGCCATCAATGGATTGATTATAATTTCAAATACAATCACAATTAATTTAATGAAAATGTGCTTTTGAACTAAAACAGATGTAATGAATTATCAATCATTCTTTTCTGGTTTCTACATACAGGGAAACATAATTCAGTGTAAGTTTATTGATCACACTTGGCCTATCAGGGAAATTTACATTATAAAGCAAAACACATGATGTAACCCCAATTCTCATAGTCCACTTAACTTCCTTAGGCAAAGAGATCTGATATGGTGCTGGGGGCCTGTATGTAAAATGAATACTCACTGCATGGCATTGGAAAGTGTTTTGACATTCTGAATACATGTTTTCCTAAAACACAGACACAGATAGGAGATATGAGTAGACAATTTGGAGTTTCAGAATCCCTCCTGCAGTGTGTTTAGCAGCAGGTACAAGATAAATATGCAAACAAAATCTGATTAAGGATTGAACAGGAGTGATTTTGCTATGGATGGATGAATGAAGCCAGGGGGTGGCTGGGAGGGGATTTCAGAATTCTATTTCCTTTTCCCCTCTTTCCATCAGTGCATTTGAGGCAAAAGAAAAATAAGAAACATTTCCTTCATTTCAGGAAACAGGCCTGGCCAATTCAGAAAAGGTACAGTCTAAGGATTGAGACCAGTTATTCAGAAGGTGACAGGTGATTAAAATAGGAGAAACTCCACCTTACCACCACATTGCAAAAAGGTAATTACAGATTTTTGTGTTCTCTTTTGTTTCTACCAAAGGGGTTTAAAAAAAGTGCTGTTTTTTTTTTCCTGGGAAAAACTGCACCACAGGCAGTTGAAGAATTCCCAGCAGGGCCATGTTTAAGATCAGTGTGTAATCACAAATTAAGAGAGAACATGTGACATGCATGTTATGCATGTTTTCTATGAGATTATTTGAACTCTGGGTTTCAGGTTGTTTGATCTTCCTTAGAATTCTGCGGTGAGTACTACAAGAATCAGAGCTGGGAAGAATATAATTCTGAAAATCCCTTGGACCCTCTGTCTCATCGATGAGAGGGTTCCTAATGCACCACCCTGTTCCTGGTTGGCCTTGGGCTTGATATCTTTATCCTGTACCACATGCACTTAAAGCTTCAGGCAGTCTTCTCTCCTTTACTTTTAAATAGAAACCACAGATACAAAAGATATGTGTATGTATGTATACACACATATACAACAGGTTCTAACACCTACAATAAAAGTATTTTAGGATATTAAAAGAGCAAGAAGCAAATATATATGATAGGTTTCAACACTTGCACTGAAAACAAACACAGAATCCACAAAATAGTCCTCTAATTTTGGACCCCCCAAACTCTGGACTTTTCCATCACTGTGGGGGAGAGGGGTAACATATCACTGTTCTGTTTGAAAAGAAAGTATGTCATCACATGCATCATATAGGTCTTTCAGAAAGCACTGATGTAAACACCCATGTGATTTGACTAGGGATGCCCTATTGAAGAGAGATAACCAGGTCCTGTCTTTAATAAATTAGTACACTATTTTTTAAGATTGAAACTAGTAGAACACTTTAAATAGAGTCTGATTATAGCTTCAACAAATCAAACATACATTTCTATTTAGCCTATAGTTTTGAAGGGTTTATATGGGTTTCCACTATCATCCCTCATTCCAATATGAAAAAAAAAGAAATCAACCAAACCATTTTGTGAACAGAAAGATATGCTTTAAGACTGTATGTATATATATGTGTATATATATAAACCAAAATCAATAAGAACATAAAACAAAACAAAAAACTTCACAGATTGTTAGCCATCTCTTTCAACAATTTCTCATAAGTTCTTCTCTCTTCTTATCAGTAGATAGACCCTCCACCTCACAAGAAAGCATTTCCCAATACTTCCTAGGGATAGCAGTGATTGCATTTCATGAGAGCTACTGCTCTTTGAGATGTTCAGGTAAAGAGAGAATACCTTTTACAAATCAGTAAATGCCAAAGAATTACCCAGGAGGGATGTGGCAGAAGACATTTTTAGCAAGTAAAAGGATGTATTTTTCTTTCTCATTGCTTTTATTTTCTCCAAGTGCTGAATTATCTGTTTTTGGAGCAGATAGCACAGACACCACTAAGTAACTTAATCATCTTTTTTTCCTGCCATTTTACCTATAAAACATCCCCCCCCCCTTCATTTATTCTCTGTGGAGCCCGGTTGTTGCTGATGGTAAGTGTTGGAATGATAACCACTTGGTCTGTGGTTCAAACCCACCACACCCTCCCAAGGAGAAAGTTGAGGCAAACTTCTCCAATAAAGATTTGCAGCTTTAGAAACCCTATGTAGGGGTTGCTATGAGTCAGAATCAACTTGATGGCAGTGGATTGGATTGATATACACTCTATGCTCTTGATCAAGATGTTCACGTTAGATAATATTGGATACATATACCACTAATTTTACTGAGTTTGAGAACCAACAAAATATTGGACCATCTAACTTTTAAACATTTCCAATTCCTGCCCCAGCATCCTAAACTCACAATTGGGTGAACAGTATGTTTATTTGTGAATTATAAAAAGTTGAAAGATAGTGGTGACTAGACCTAATGTTCTTTTATTAAGCCATCTATCTATATGTGTTGTTTTCATTACTTTAAAAAAATATGTCTATGCTTTCTTTTTTTTCTTTTTTTTAGTCAAGTACTTTCTTAAAGAAACAATAGCACCACATTGTCATAGCTGGCCAAACAATAAATGGGAAAGCAAAATGTGTTATACTTTTCACTCAATACCTTTCCCCAATGACATAAGACTAATAACAGGGACATCTGGAGCCACAGGACATGACATGGTTTCATGTATACAAATATTGATCTTCAAAGAAGGTGGAGAATACTTGAGGGAGGCTAGTTTTTGTTTCTTAACTATTTTGACGGAAGTGATTTTTCTTTTCAATATTTCATTGGACACTTAGGGTGAACACATGTTGGGTATGTATGTATAGGTGTGTGTATGTGTATGTAGGGTGGGTGCTTTTCTTTTTTCCAGGAGAATAGATTATAATATAAAGATGCTTAATGTTTTCATTTCATTTAAAATGTTCAAGTAACTGTAATACTATTGGGGAACAGTAATTTGACCTAGGTACTGAGCACTGTCAATTAAATGGGAAATAATATTCCCTGAGAATTCATTCTTAGGAATGCTTACAACTCTTCTTATGACTATTTAGAAATTGCCTCCGTTTAAAAATTCTACAGCAGTGTAATTTTAAATGAAGCTTATAGAGTTTTGAGTTGGGACATTTTAGGTGCTCTTTTCTATCCATGGCACTGGAATATATAATAATCAACTGGCTTTCCAAATTTACCTCAAGTTACATTCTAGTGTTTATTCCTTTAGCAATAATGAGCAGATTAATGTAGTACTCAACTCACAATCAGTTGATTTTTGAGCCAATAGGAGAAGATCCTGGGTCAGCTAAAGCTCAGGACAGTGCCACAGTCTTTGCAGGTTTAAGCTTTCCTCATGGAAGGACTTTTTTCTGGGAATCAAATTAGCGACTGAATAAATGAAGTCACAGATACTCCTGAAGTGGCCATAGTCAACCATGTTAGGAAACCAATGAGGTGACAGGTTCTGCCTGTGAAGTGGTGCTGGAAGTCAAGTCAGTAATTGACAGAGGTATACACAGGAATGACCAATAAAAGTCATGGCTTGTTGGGAGGAGCAGCCAAGGATCTCATTCCACAGAACCTCCATGTCTGTGATGTACAAGGTCAAAAATACCTTATTTAGTCTCTTTTCTGTGTGTCTGTAGTGGTCAGAACTTTGACTAGCATGCCCTAGGCACTCAATTCAAATCATGCAGTACACTTATGATGTTAGCATGCTGACTGAGCAGGGTCTGCTTTTGCATATATTCTGAGACCCAGGAAGTCTCTTTTCTGAACTTTGAATTTTGAGATGACTCATTGGGAGGAAAGGCAAAGATGTGAGTTTGGGGTTTTGTACTTTCCAAGAATGTAAAGGGTGATATTTGGATGATATAATCAGGCCTGGGTGTTTTTTACCAAGAGGTTCCAAGGCAGATAAAGAAAGCTGAAGTATGGGTGATTTATCATTCTAATAGAAGATCATGATGCACAGATGGAAAAAAATTTCCGTGGGCTGCTATGGGCCCATCTTTACTTTGGATGTTCTCCATAATAATTTTCATTCGAATGGTTAAGACACTTCCATAGAGAGTACTAAGTACTGGCTAGTCCCCTAAGCAGAAATTTTCTGATTGTGAATGTATTGCCTCTCAAATTACTAATAAAACTTTACATACATGCATACATACCTGAGAGGGCTTTAAAAAGTTTGTGAAAAAAATGGAATGAAAAAATTTTGGAATTTTTCCATGAACTTTTTGAAGTCCCTTGATAATCTCTCTCTCTCTCTCTCTTTCTGTGTGTGTCTCTGTCTCTGTCTGTCTGTCTCTCTCTCACACACAAATATACACAAAAGGGTAAGATAAAAGTGAAATTCATGAAGGAAAATAACTTTGATTTTTATTAGTTATCACCTCAAGATTTAAAATATTGGGCTATATATTATATATGCTTACAGAGAAAGTGTGTGTTTTTTAAAAATGAAGACTGATCATTTATAATATTCAAAGAGATTAGTTGATAGTAATTGCCTAGAGTAACTTAACCATCTTTTTCCTACTAGAAATCTTTTAATATTTCCTCCCCCTCTTTTTCCTGCTTGTTGCTCTACTTTATACTCATAAGTTGAAATGCAGAGTCCAAAATCAAAGTGTGTATTGTTGAAAAGTTATTGCATTGCTTCTGGGAGCTGCACTGAGATGTCAGGTGTATTTGGTTCATCAATTCTGGAGCTCTGCTATGAGAAGTTTGTTGGAACTGCTTGTATTACAACCCTCCAAGCATTCTGACAGTGTATCTTTAGAGTAGCCCAGGATAAAAGTCTGGAGCATTATCTTTTAAATCATCACACCACCCCTGTGAGGTAGGGAGATGAAGTATTGCCCCCATTTTGCAGATGAGGAAACTGAGGCACAGAGAGGTGAAGTGACTTGCCCAAGGTCACACAGTGGTGAGTCCATGGCAGAGCCAGTCGATGTTTGTTTCTTGCGTGAGAAAAAGAAACCGAGACTATTAAAACATCTAGCCTTTGGTTTTTCCACTCACGCCTTCCTCTCTGGACTCTCAAGTCAAGCTCGTTTGGAAGGCAATTGGGGGTGAGGCGGGATTTTGCCTTCTTTCCCCAATGGATCAGTTTCTTCGTACTCATCCTCATGGTATAAGCTTTGGCTCCAGGCTACATCCTTCCTTTTGCTTTCACCTTTTACTGTTTTGGCCAGATTCTTTCAAATAACGAACTACAAAATAGCACCATTATACTTAAAAACAAAACAAAACAAAAACCAAAAGAAAAAAAAAACATATCCACAAAACAAAACCCCCCAAACAAACAAAAATACCCAACAACCAGAGTTTAACATACTGTTTGATATAATCTGTATGATTGATATGCTAAATTTACATACTGCTCTATATGGAAATAACTAAAAAGAGAGAAGTTACTCATTGGGTTGCACACTAACTCATCTTTTGAGAAAACCATTTGGAGGTTAGGGGACTTTGTGTGTTTAAAACATGTGCCTAGAAATGATTGACCTCAGAGTTGCAACCATTGTTTTGTCTGCTGGTTTGTTATATAAGCAAGATATGGAAAAAAAAATAAATCTTTGTGTCAAAGATAGAATGCACCCAACTTATATTGGCTACAAATGCCCTGGACGGGATCTGGTGTTTGAAACATGAGTGTATGAAACATGAGTGTTCTGCTGGCTGGAATAGCAGCTGCTATTCAGGAGGCCAAATTTTGAAAATATAAAAGTGAAGGTGGGGTAGTGTAAATAGACAAACAAGGTTATAAGACACTGCAAAATGAACAGCCTATGTTGTGTAGAATGAAGTGCAAATAAGAAAATATAAGGAAAACCCCCACTTAGGCAAGGCTGCTAATGGTGGCTCCCACAGCCAAGATTGAGAGACAAAATTAGTGCAACTGGATTTGTAAAACATCCATGCATTTGTGGCTCTTGAGTGGCAGGGACTATAACTATATATATATATATATATATATATATATGTGTGTGTGTGTGTGTGTGTGTGTGTGTGTATCTAGGCACATACATATATAAATGTATTCCTCTATAGAGCATTATTGATAAAGGGTCAACAACAATCTACAAATTCCAGGGCCATAGTGGCAAAGTGCCAAGCTTTTAACAATCACTCCTAAAGACAACAGTTGGAATGTTTACTTGCGTATTTCATTGCGGGGAATGCCCATCTTTTGAAATGTGAGCAAATGTAATTTTTGGTAGCTTTTCCAATGTTTAACAGACAACTTCTGCAGAAGATTCTGTGGGTGGTAATCATCCTTCACTCTGCAAGAGGGTCTTCCTACATCCTGTAGTTCTTGCTTCCAGCATTCCCTCTACTTGTGTTCTTCAAATGTACTTCCTATTAAACAAGAGAGAAAAAGTTAACCATCATTTAATGAATTTTGATGTAATTACTGGTACCTAAGACTGAATCTTAACCTCAGTCCCTTGTGTTTCTGAGAAGAATGTACATTGGTCTTTAGTTAATACTTTGGCCAAACTTTACCCAGGCTTCCTCTCTGGATTCCTGATGACACAGAGATGAGACTGCTTTGATCATCACACAGAGATGCATTCATCACTGAAAAGAAGGAGCCCCTGGAAGTTTTGCCTTTGGGTCTTGTAATAACATTTTCAATGAAGGAAAAAACAAACAAACAAAGACCAGAATCTGAGGTCATCCTCTGTTGTTTCAGTTTAAGCTTGTATAGAAATTTTTCTTTGGAAAAATATTTTCTTTTTTTTTTTTTTTTTAGAAAGAGGCAGCGTTTTTGAAGTGGAAGATTAAGCAGTTTTAGAATTGATTTAGAAATATGTAAAATCCCAAACTTCTTTCCGTTTTTTTGCCATGGCATATTAAGTTGGATTCAATATAGCACTTGCATTTTCTAACTACGTCAACCTCAATCAATGACCATCGCTTTGTGTGACTCAACTTCTTCATCTACAAAGTTATGATGATAATGTTATTTTTAGGTGCTGTTGAGTTGGCTCTCAGTCACACCAACCAGAAACAGAGCAGCACCTACCTTGAAAGACTGAGGAATAAATAATTAACGGTGTAAAAATCATTAGAAATAGGCCTGACTCACAATAAGCATTACAAAGCATTAGCTTTTGTTATATATTTGTTCTTGTAATTATTCACCCCTATTTCAAAGCAACCATCTCTGGAGTAAACGGCCTGACTTTGGTGCTACCAGTCACTCAACTTAAAACAACACTGGAGGGAAAGAAAAGCAGCAGCAACCTATTCCAAGGACTATTGAGTTGTGCTAGGAGCATATAGTGTAGACTTTGAGAGCAGGGACTTTTCTGTCTGTTTACTATTACCATCCCAGTGCCTAAAACCATACCCAAGATGTGGCATGGACTCAATAAATATTGGGAGAATGAATTCAATAAAGGAATTGATGAGTATAAGGGGCTCTCTGATGGATAGTAGAATTTTCCCATGGAGATGATTGTACCTCTAAATTATTTTAATAGCAAATGTTGTTCATGAAGAAGGAGATGGGAAATAACATCAAAGAGGACATGGCATTTATATGCATGCTTTTACATGGTTTCTTCTATTAGCTTCGCTTCTAAGCCAGAGTTCTGGAAGGGTGGAGTGGGAAACTCTTGACATAAGGAAGTATGATGTCCTTCTTCCCCAGAACATGCTTCCATCAAGAAAGACAACAAGATTGTCCCCATGGTGGCTGGAATTGCCACGCTCTTCTTTCTCAACTCAATCCCATCAACTCCATTCTGACTCATGGTGACCCTACAGGACAGGATGGAACTGTGAGTGTCTGAACTTGAAACTCTTTCTGAGGTTAGAAAGTTTCATCTTTTCCCCTTGGGAGAAACTGGCAGTTAGGAGGTAATGGACATTAGAGAGAGCCATCAGATCGAAGACCCAGGGCATGAAAGAATGAGATGCTTTAATACTGAGAAGGAAGGGAAATTCCTTTCCCTGGACATATTTCTCATCCCGTGATACTTATCATATATGTCAATCTCTTTCACACATGGTTTTCAGCTCTACTGGAACATCACAGCCATCACAGTCTTTTATGAAAATTATTTGCCCACCCTGAAAGTTGATGGTCAATGTATTCACTGAAAACAAGGGAAATATTTACAATATAGTGTTTAGAAAATATTGTGGAGAAAATGCTCATTAAAATATTTAGTTTGCAAAACCTTATATAGGGTAACTATGAATTGGAGTCAATTTGACATCAGTGGGTTTGCTTTCTTGGTCTTCAAGCAGTAATCAAGTGGGATGAACATGGACATTGGTATATGCTACCTTGAACTACCATCTGCTTAGAAATCAGACATCTCCCCTTCTAATGCAATACCGCTTTTACCAAGTCTACTTAGTATACTTGTTGCTATACATAGAATCACATGTTAAGCCAACAGTAAACTTATCTTCCCATTCTTACATTATATTCGACTTTTTCACTAGAGTTCCCTAGAGAGAGAAAGCAAACACATATGGATGCATCACTCACATTCCCAAGCTTCTTGAAATATTTCTCTTCACTTTCTTAATGACACTGCTAGTAGGACGTGGCTCATCCAAGTCCACACACAACTACCATAAAAGATGTCACTTCTCTATCAAACCATTCACCTAATTCATGGAAAGGAAGTGAAACACACCGATTTTCATTGAACCTCCTCTTCTGTTTAAGAGGAGCACCGATTCAGAAGTATGTTTCTAAGAATCTAGATAAAACTCATACTAGTAAAATGCTGAAAAATTAAGTGTAACAAAGCAAGAGAAAGCTACACGAAATGACTATTCCCCAGTCTTCCCCTCAAATTAATGAATTTCAATGTTCTAGGGGTGGGAGGAGGGAGGGAAAGCAGGTACCTTCTGTGTTTCCCTTGTTCAACTGATTCAGGCCATAGGAAATAAAGGGGCCCGCCACAAAGATCTCAGCTTTTGAGATTCATTTTCTCTTCTCTCAGAGCAGCGTGTCAAAGTGTGAAGTCTGCAGAGGGATCCTGTATTTTCTCTGGGTCTGCCTCAGCATCACAACAGAGCGACCGACAGAAACCCCCTTGTAGAAAGCGAACTCTGCCCCCAAGTAGCCAACCCTGCTCCCAGTTGCATGGCTCCCAGGCACACACATGTACGGTGGAGGCCATTCAAACACAGCTGGATGTCGTCTGGTTTGTATTTGGCTCTCTTCCCAGGCTTTCTGCACATGTGCCTTCTTTGTGGCAGACAATGACAGTGACAAAATAAAAACGTTCAGGGACTTGATCTAGGCTGCATCTGTTGTTTCGCTCATTGTCTTAATTGAATTATGCTGGCCACGCGTGACAAGTGGAGGCATGCTAGAAGCAGTCGCAGAGCTGGTGCCCCCCTTCTGGAAGGGTTATGAAACTGTCCCACAGTAAGCCAAGCAAAAACTTTTCACTTCAGCAGCTTATCCAAGACAAACAAACCAGCCGAAACAGTTTCTAATATACAACCAGACAGATTTTTGAAATGAAAACAGTAGTGAGTAAATACTCTTTCTTATTGACACTAGACAAAGAATATTTAAAAAATATAGCTGAGTCTTCTAAATGACCAAGGTTGGCGGAGTAAATTTATCTTTCTAAAGGAAGAGTTAGCCATTTCCTTGGGGAATAAGTTTGAGAAGGGCTTAATTTGTGATATACTTTAATTACACTCTGTGCACTGTGCATGCACAGGTAATTAGGAAACTAGGAAAAGCCCCGGAGAAGCCATTAACATGTTCCTGTGATGTCCTGGCTGTTATCCTAGATCCAGACTTTACTTGGAAGGTTACTCACAAACTTTTTGACTCAAATGATCATGAAAGGCTAATAACAAGGGCAATACTAATAAAATCTTGCCTAACACTTGCAGAGCACTTGACATTTTACAAGATGATCCCGCCAGATCCTTACAAAACTTTGTGAAATGGACATTATTTGTATCAGTCTCATTTTACAGGCCAAAGGTCACTAGTGTTTGAGTGACTTTCTGGAGGTCATATGGGAACCAAGTGATAGAGAATAGAACTGAAATAATTGGAGTTCACATCAATCTCTCCTTTCTTTTCTTTTAACAGTGGGGACTGTATTATGCATCTTAATTGGATACATTTTCTTAACAAGCTTTGGGGATGGGTATAGTGTCTTGCCAAGAAGGCCTGCTGGCCTGGTCAGGTGAGTGTGGGTCTACTAGGCATAAGCTGCTCTGCTAGGCAAAGATGAGGCGAGCTGCTTCCTTAGAACTTGGTGGCCTGGAAACCCAATAAGGAGCCAAACTCATCTAGATGGCCAGGGGTTTACATTGCTTTATCTTGTCTTGCCTATTTTGGCTTGAGAAAATATGAAAATTAGAAAGCTTAAATAGATTGCTTTATTTCATAAAGCTAAGAGATGATAGTGGTTGGCCCTTGGACCAGCTCTTTCTGATTTTGAAGCATATTCTGCTCTAGTGCCTTCTCAAGAGGCAGTGTACTATCTGGTGCCTTCCACACCTAAACTCCTTGTCACAGCAGTAGATGACTATGCTGCTAACTTCCCATGATCCTTGATGTTGGTTGATACTGGTTTATAGAATAAGGTAGTTCTGTGAGGACAGAGGACTCTAAACTAGGAAAGTGGCTGTCTTCTTTTGCCAAAGGTATCAGTTGAAACATTTCATATGATTGTTGAGAGAAGGTTAGCAACAAAAACTCTCATTAGTTATCATGCATGTAGATTTAACTCTTGGTGACCTATGTGTAACAAGGAAATTTGGCCGGGTCCAGCACATCTTCATGTAAAAACTAAAACTAGATTCCTAAATACCATAACCTCTTATTTTCTTCCAAAGAGGTCCCTGAAGACACAGCAGATTGGTGATTTGAACCACTAGAAGCTCCTTAAGAGAATGATGAAGCAGTCTTCTGCACCCATAGAGATTTACATACTTGGAAACCCTGTGGATCATATCTACTCTGTCTTATAGGGACACTGTAAGTTGGAATTGACCCAATAGTAATGGGTTCTTTTCTCCCTGCATATCTTTATGAGATTTTGTCCAAGAGACAAAATCTAAAAGGGGTGTGTGATAATAGGCTTTTTAAATGTCACAGAGGAGGTAGTGATGTTTTCAGTAGTCAATCTACGTTTCCATCTTTACCCATTCCAAGCAACTTAGGTAGTGTGTTATATGTCTTGGAACAGCCTGACACCTTGTAAGAAATACTGTCCAGAATAAACATTAGCAGCCGATTTTTATGCATCACATAGGCTTAACTCAGCCTTGGCTCTCTCCCTAACTTGATAAAATGTGTGTGTGGAGTGGGGCATAAATGGGTGTGTAAAAAGTAGCTATCTTATTGGAGAGATGGTCCAGATAATCAGCAATTTACTTGTTGACAAAGATGTGCTGTGGTTATGTTGTTGGTATATTCCAGAGACATGTGACATTACAGAGGGCAAATTAGATGACTCAATATCAACTGTGATGTCCCTCCAGTTCAGGAAATCACAAGTTCAAATTCCAGGAGTGTTAAGTCAGTCTTTCATTTCTGAGAGCCAGAAAGAGTGGGGGTCATGGGCTCTACTAAGCCCATTGGGATGTAACTTTTAAAACCAAACACAAGAGGCATATTTTGAGACTCATGAACCTCATGTGTGTGGCTGCCACTTTGACAATTAGTACAATGTTGGTCTGCTCAGCGTCACGCTTTTTCTGGAAAGCGCCTCATCCTCTCTTATGTGGTTACTGTAGGAATGCCCATTTTTTCCAATCTGAGTCTCTCCCCTGACCATAGTATGTTAGCCTAGGCTGGGTGCCTTGCCCAAGCAATTACAGAGTGTAGGGGCAATCCCAAGACAGACAGACCCATTCCAAGGAAAATTGGCTCCTCTGTTTGCCAACTTTGGCTCCAGGGCTCTCTGATGGCTTTGCTAATGTCCTTTAGACTATACAAAAGTCTAGAACAGTGATTCTCAACCTACCGGATGGTGTGATCCTTTCATAGAGTTCCTCATGTTGTGGTGAACCTTCCCTCCCACCCTCGCCGCCCAACCATAAAATTATTTTCATTGCTACTTCATATATGTCTTTTTGCTACTGTCATGAATCAGGAGACTCCTATGAAAGGGTCATTCAACCCCCAAAGGGGTCATGAACCACAGGTTGAGAACCACCAGTCTAGAACATGATCGCAGGACCCTCTCTCACTGTGTCCTTCACTTGGGTATCAGACTTGCTTTATGGTCCACGAGCTGGCTGAACCTTCTAATATAACATTACTACTTCTATTCACGCCAGCATTTCCCCTAATTAGTTCTTTGTCACTTAACTCCATCTCTCCTTCTGCTTCTTGAAGGACCTTGAATCACACCTCTGAAGTGGGTCCCAGTTCTCACACACAGGAATTACCATATTTGTCCTTAATAATCATGATCATTGATTTCAGTCTCCTCTTGCTGTAGAATAGGCCAGAGCAGCCCTAACTCAGAGCGCTGTTATGATCCAAGGTGATGACCTTTGTACATTCACCTAGCATAGAAAGGCTGAGAGCTTGTAGGCTAGGGAATCTACTGCTTCAAGGTCACTCGGTTTAGATTCATGTTGTGAGCTTGACTGTTAGTCATGTCAATCTGTTCTGCCTTCTGGTCTGTCAGAGCCTATTCCGGTTCTACCTTTGTTAAGAGTGCAAGTGTGGCATAGGTTCAGTACCTGTTTCTCTCACTACTTAGGGGCAGGTAGGATAATTTCTTCATCTCAGTATCCAAGCCAGAAAACACTTGCTAAGCTGATTTAAATTTCCTGCAGGTGTAGTAGAACAGAGTTGAGGTAACAGCAAGCACTCTATGACTACCTGCTTCCTGCTGCACTTGATATAAGGACAAAATGGCATGGAAGCCCCTCTTCTGTGGAAGCTGACATGTGGTGATTTGTGTTACAGAAAATATGGATGAAGACATGCAGGAGAGAGAGCAGTGCAAGGTTAACACACTAGAGTCCATTCAGGGTTTGGGTTTGGAGTCTGCCACTTGCCAGAACAAGATCTCAACTTTTTGCATTTGAATGGGCATCATTGGTGTATAGGATTATGGTGAAGATTAAATGAGGTAATTTGTAGCAGATTTTATTGCAGGGCAGGAGTCTAATAAACACCCAGCAAATATTATTGCTCTTTTTGAGGTCTTACTACTGCTAATATACTTCCTATGTCTGGGGCTGCTCTTTCTCTAGCCAAGTAGAGGATGAAAATTGCCACCTCCTGGACACCCAGAGCATCCTTGAATGCTAAGATAGTAGATGTATAATTCCATTTCCTACAGATTGGTTTGTCCCTTCATGATGTACCAGGTTAACATACCAGGTTGCTAACTGAAAGGCCGGTGGTTTGAGCCCAAATCAGACACAACTCTGCAGAAAGGTGATCTATGTCCCCCAAATCAGCCATTGAAAGTCCTATGGAATATTGTTCTACTTTGACAGACTTGGGATCACCATGAGTTGAAGCTGCCTCTATGACAACTGGTTAGTGCATCCCTTGCCAGTCCTCGAGAAACAGGAAACCAGTATTTGCCTCATTGTTATTTGAATATACTCTGACATAACAATTGTTTTTACTCTTGGGAACACCAGCTGATTCTATTTCAAATATCCCTGACTGTGATGTAAGAAAACACTGCTAACATGGTTTAGAAGTCTGGAGTGTGTGTGTGTGTGTGTGTGTGTGTGTGTGTGTGTATTGGGGGTGGGGCAGGGTATAACAAAGAAAGACTGATAACAACAACTGCTTAAAGGTACTTTCTCTTGTTGACAAAATATATTTTATATGACTTTTAATAGTTTTGAAGGATGTTGTAAAATTCTTTAGGGTTCAAGGATGCTTAGACTCTTGATTTTCTGGGCAGCTTGTTTAGTTAGCTGTTTGTGTTGTATTTTTAAATATAAAAAAATAGTTTAAGCACACTATCTTTCCCAGAGGGAGTTGACTTTGGAAGTGCAGAAAGGTTCAAATGGTGTGTGGTATTAAAAACATTAAAACAGATTCTAGCAATTTCACTGATATGTGCTAAAGATTCAAAAACTCAACTTGATTATTCACTTTTCGTTTGAGCTTCCAGAATGCCATTGGTTCATCTGACAAAAAGTTTATGTTATGAGCACGTCACCAGTGTGTGTGGTAACTTATATGCATCTTACAGGAGAGGGAAGTCTAGGTTTGACCTTTGGTGTCATTTTCATGCAATAGCTGTGAGTTCACAGGGTTAGTGGGAAAGGGTGTTGCCGTCTTCCACTCATTCTTTGTACGTGTGACAAATCTGGGCAGAACACTCCAATGCTGTGTTCTGAATTTTCCTCCTCACTGAGTTGATAGAAATTTTGGAAGTTTGGAAGGCTCTTCTGAACTTTTAGGATGAACAAAATAACAATATGACAAGTTAAAGTGATTTGCATCCGTTTGAGGTTGATGGGCGCCTTCAGTCTATAAAAGTAAACATACAGGGTGCCAGCCAGTGCTTTTCCAGGGCAAAAAACACAGCATAATAATTCATGTGTGTATACGGTTTTAGAAAAATCAGAATTGCTGTGCTATGCTAAAAGTACCTTTACCTCTACACTGGTGCCCAAAGTACCTCTACCTTCATCCTGACATTTTTTGGAAGAAGGAAACAGATGCTATTGGTCACAGAGGGAAGCGAGAGCATTTAGTGGTGACTTTGGTTAGCCAATACTGATACAATTTCAATGACCAGACTGTAATTTATTGATTAATTCATAGTTTTGATCTCTTTTAGTCTTATAATGTCCCATGAACCCTTCAGCATACCACATTGACACCTTGGCCATAGGTTCTCAAGTCTATAAGAGTCAACTGATTAGGAATTTGTACTCAACCCTCAGCTTGCCAGGATCTTGCCCCTAATCCTTGAAGTTTTTTTCATGCCATGATTATTATTGACAGCTGTGAAAATAGCCCATCATATTTTTACAGATGGCAGTGATGACTGAGCTTGATGACTTAACCTCTTAGTGTTAGCCAGTCAGAGGGCTCCAGGTGAACATTTATACATAGTTTACACAGTTTTGTAGAACATTTGACATATAAATTCCAGCTTAAAAGTCTGGGTCATTGGGTCAGTCAGGGCTCTGTATACAATTTCTTGGTCTCTCATTGAAAAATCTGGAGTGATTTTTATCACAGACACTGATTGTCACAATGCTCAACCTTTTACAGGTATTGCTTTTACATGCTCTCTCCTATGGAAATTTGTACCATGCCAATTAGTGGAACTAAGGAAGGCCATGAATAAATATATGTTTATTTATCTTACCAAATGGGGATGAAAATCCATGCTGAGTAGATGGACATTAAAAGTGTATAGCTAAGGAAGAGAAAAGCAGTACAATGGGCATTTGATAATTGTTCTCAATGTCTGCTTATTTTTTCCCTCTTGACTTTAAAAGGGAAGTCTTGTCGTCTCACTTGACTTCTGGATAGAAATGGAATAGCACTAATATCACTAATATTTCGTTCTTCCCATGAAAGAGGAATCAAAAATGCATGGACACAGGGGAGAGCATCTCCTATTGAGTTATAACCCTGGGGATGGGGAAGCTGGTTTTGGTTTTGAAGGTACTCCTTTTAGAACAGTTGATTTGTCTTGCCTAGGGCCATACATGTCCCATTTTTCAAAGGAAACAGTAATAACTGGGCTTGCCATGTGGAGGCTGAGAATCTGACTGCATCTGCCATCAAGTCAATGTCATGTTATGGAATTGAAAAATTATTAAAAGGTAAAGAACGTAGACTGCATCTTCCTCTTTGAGTGTTTCTGCACACAAGAAAATACTAAATGCATCACCCAAGAAAACAATGACCCCCTTGAGGGAGGTGGGGGTGCATAGAAGTTGGAGGAATAAGAAGGGGAGTTGCTCTGTGTGAACCCAGGTCTTTGCCGCCGGTTCCACCCTTACATCCTAATCGTACACACATCTGAAGCTGTATGAGGTTTTGTTTGTTTTCAAGAGATGTTTGAAAGAAGATCAAATGCTTGTGAAAGGCACTGGATCGGCAGCCCTAGAAACTGAAGTGTCCCGGAAGCTGTGTGAGCCCGGAAATATCCCACATTTCTATTTATTTTGGCAATTTTACTTAAAACTCGCAAGAATTGGAGTTCATGCTACAATTTAATTTTCCCCAGGCACTGTGAAATGAAAACACATATTGCATTTGATTTTAACTTGTTGAAAAAAATGATGGCTTTCTGAAAGTTCATTCCATGACCTCCAAATCCAAGTTAACAGTTCCTCACATGGGAGAGCAGAGCTCTTATTTAAATTGGAAATTGATCATAGCACCAGGGGTTCTCTGGAAGGCATCTAGTGCCCTTCTTCTGTCATAGGCCCCAATCCATATTACAACATCACTGGACAGCATTGGCAAGCATGGGTTTGGGTTTGTTTTGGTGACAATGAAAGCTCACTTCCATTTGAAGAGGTTCTGTTTCTTTTTCAGGGGGCTCTATTTTCAGCATGAGGTGAAGTTATATTATCTAAGATTGTACTAGTCCTTCCTATGTTCCAGGCATGACTGCAAGCACCCTAACTTATTTTGTTTGCACGCCGCTCACACATGTACATCTTTATGTACGCTATCTTAACAAGTTTTCCTAACATCTTGAACAGATAGATCTAATTATTACCTACACTCAAATGAGGAAGCTGAGACACAGGCATATAGCATACTATTTCCAAGGCTACATGGCTGGTAAGTGCCAGAGCCAGAATTTGAACATAGGTAGTTGATCCTGTACCTCTTAGTACCCATGTTTTCCTTCTCTCAAAGCTTTGTTACTATTCTTGATACCTAATATAGAGGTATGTACATTGTAGATACTCAATAAACAATATATGTAGTTATTTACCAGTTTGAGGACCATGATTCCTTTACATCAGTGTTTTCCAAACTGGACAAACTACCTCCTGGGGTTGTCTGGGAGTGATTCAAGGGAGCTGCAAAAACAGATACCTATACTTTTTCCTGGATTATGGGCTACTGTACAAAACATTTTGCATTGATAGAGAGGTGCTGAGTAATTTTTTTTCTTGAAGAGGAAAGAAACAAAATAAATTTGAGAACCTATGCAGCATATAGTTCCATTAGTTTCACACACAGTCATGAACTTGATCTGTGTATCAAAGTGATAACAGTGGACTTTTAAAATCATGACTGGTATTATACCTACTTCAGGAAAACACTGAAAGGATTGATAGTTGCATTGCATTTACCATATAATATTACTCAGTCAATTGCCACTTGTAGGAGTAATTCTTTAAGAATTTCATTTTAGGTTGGAAAAGGAAATCTCCAACAGAGAATATTTATAGGAAGTTCATCTTCTCTATGTCAGTCTCTACTTTTTAGAAAAGAATGCTCAATTTGCTCCATTGTCCTATGAGAGACAAGGGGAGTCATTTAATCTCAGAAATGAATCATACAACTCATCTCTGTAGCTTATTTTTCTGCCTATTTCATTTATTTGGCCATTTAGTCATCCAGAGTCGCATATCACTAGATATTGGTATTAGAAAGGAGAAGATGAAAAAAACACTATATAATAGATGCCCCAATTTCTAGTTCATATTATTCAACATTTATATATATGTATGTATGTGTATATATATGTGTGTGTGTGTGTATACTCTCAAGATGCATGCTTTAAACCATTCCAAAATGAAGCGTGCTTTAATACATGGGAGCTCAGTGGTATTTTACAGGAAGGTTTTAGTGCTGTTTCTTCTTTTATCATCTTGTTGCAGTTCCTTTTGAATTAAGTTTTTCTTTCGGTATAATTTTAGTTTAGTGAAGACTGATGACAGCTAAAACAAGGTTTATCCAAAACCTTGAGATATCATTAACATTTATTCTATAGTCAATGACAGTGGGACTTTTCCATGCTCATGAATTCTTAATTCTTCTTCTGATGAACTGGACTCCTTTGAAGAATCACCTGTGGTGGCTCTCAAGTTATGGTAACAGTTCAGTATTGGTCTGAGCTGGTGGCTGGTCCCAAAGCATGGATGTCTTAGAAGGAGAACTCAGTGCCTTTTGGATTCAAATAGCTGACTAGGTAGATTTAAGCAATAGTCTTGTTTTCTTCTCTCCTGATAATATATGATTCACTTCATAACTCACTGTGTTTGGTTCCCATCTGGGGTTTCAATATGCTTCTGCTTCGACTTTTTCCTATTGTCCTGAGCCTTGGGCATCTCTATTGTGTTTCAGGAATCCACATTCTCAATGAACTATGGAAGAAAGATGATGCTGACATTGATGGCAGGGCAAGGGGATGGTCAGAAAGGACCAGGCATAATGAAAAGCCCTTGATTCCTTGGCCTCTTTAGAGGCTATGAGGATGAAATGTGCCACTTCTTACTGTCATCATCTTAACTTCACATGTCATCCTTTGCTGGACTGAACATTTCTTTCTTGAACCTTCCCTCCACTCTTATTGGTGAAAATTTGGATGATCTTGAGTACTTTTTGCTAAGCTTATTGATTAAATAAAGGAGTTGAAAGTGTAGCTCTCTAAGAACTCAGGGATTCCTCTATGATAATATGGTCTTAATGTTTTTCTGTAGCAGTAGTTCACAAGATTTCCGATCTAGACAAGTAGAGGCATATGTGTTTGCCTTTGAGGGATAAAGAGATATTTCTTAGAGATTAGATCAGAAGACAAGAAGACAGCTCAGGCATCAGACCTCAGAAGTCTTCTATATTAGATTTCCAAAGTGCATAAAAAGGTCAGTGACCACCTCTCATAGGTTACCTCATAGGCTTCATTGGCCATTAAGCAAATACTGGATTGCCCTTTGGTCTGAAACCTGGACTTGACTAAGAAATGGAGCCTCCACTGACACCCTAGGAAAGGAAATCTGGGAACTTCTATGACACAATTCAGTCTTACAGAGAATTGTGGGCTAATATTTAACTCTGGACATATTTTGATATAAGTAGTTCTTCTATCCTAGATTTCTATAAATTTTTATGATAATGTATCTAAAAGCCTTGCATGTCTACTGGATGCTTTTTACTCCTTCAAAAATGTTTTTTAAGGGGATAGATTATGTCATGTTTGCCTTTTATGATTTCTGTTCTTGATTTTGTTTGTACTTTTTCATTCTTGGCACGTCTTTCTTTGGACTTCCTTGGGCATTGTGTTTTGCTTGTCCATGGTCTCCCCCCCACCCTCTTGCAACCACATTTTCCAGCCTGTGGACTCCTCTTCCTTCCAACCCAGGTGTTATCGGGCTCCACCAGGCCTGTGTCTCTCCATTTCCTCTCCAGCACTTCCTGCTTTTCTTTCAGCAGCCTGTTTCTCTCTCATCGTCCTTGGCTCTGTCTGCTTACTGCGCCTCGCCTCCGTTTTCCTCTATGGTCAGAGGGTCTACTTCCAGTCTCCCACCTCTGCTCTTTCTTCTGGCCTCTGATCTGTGGCCTTGCTTCTGCCCCCTCATTCTGCTCCCCTCCTGGGTGTTTCTTTGGCCCACCTTTCCTCCTCCTCTGAGACTTCGTTGCTTTCTTGTTGGTGGCTGGGGGCCGATACTGTAAACATCACAAAAATAATTGCATTGAGAACAGGCGATTCCTGTGAAGTCCCCCGAAGAGAGAGCCTTGGAGTCTGGGCTGTCTATGGTGTGAGGGATGGAGCATCGGCGATGGAGATGTCTATACCTCTGTCCCAAGACCCGGCATTTTAGATCTTTGGGACTCATTTCTGACACCCACCCCCACTCCTTAAGTAGACATCAAGAGTAACTAGGTCACCTTAGAAGAGAAAGTATTGACCAGCCCACTGCCCACTCCCCACCCCCTGTCCCAACAAGCACGCTTTCCTGTTATGTTCACCTAAAGGTTACTTTGAAGGTTGTAGCTCCCTGACTTCTTCAGAGGACACTGTGATCTTTCTGGCTCCTTCCACCAGCTAGGGTTGGCTGCTTTGGGAGCCACCTCTGCTAAGCCCTACTATCTTCCTTTAGTCTTGATTGCCGTTTGGGACCAGAAAATAGCTAAGATGCCATTGTGAACTTCTTGGACTCTCACCTCATGCTTTCTGTAGGTTTTTAGTTTGGTCTCTACAGGTTAAAACCTCATGCAGGCATCTTTTAAGCATCCCTGAACAGTAGCTATTTATTTGTCTGCTCTTCTAGCCTTTCCTTTTTCCTTCTACAGACTTCTCTTTAATCTTTCTTTTTTCTACTTCATGAATGCACCAAAATTGTAGTCGTTCCCTTACATCTATTTGGCCATTCATTCATCCATTCACTCATTCAACAAAAGCTCATTGAGTGGCTAATGTGCCTCTATTCATTTACATTAATCTGATGGCATCGAAAGCCAAGCAGCTCGAAACTTTGTTCAAGTCTAGCTCTTGGAAAACAGTTGCCTGCAGATTTTCATCCTTAGAGATTTCTAGGTGTTCTTAGAGCCAAGTGGGACATTCTAATTTTAACATTTTTGAAAAGTTATCTTTGCCACCACATGTGAATTTCAAATAGCTTCCCTTAGAGAGTTTTTTTGTGGTTGCTGTTGTTTTTGTTTGTCTCTGTGCCTTCACAGATTCCCAGAAGGGTTACATGCCTTGTTATTAATAACAATAATGACAGACATGAACACTTATTCATCACCAACTTTGTGCAGGGACACAGAACGCATCATGTGGGTATGAGCTTAATTAATTTTCACAACATTCTGATGCAGTAGATATTATCCTCATGATATTGCTGAACTGAGGCATGGGTGGGTTGTGTTACTGGCCCAAGGGTTCTCAGTTAGGGAGGGGAAGGGTGACATCAGTTTTGTCTGATACCAAGAGTTTAACCACTGCTCTCAAATGTCCTCCCGATTATCCAGAGCAACGGGAGGGAAAATCCACATTGCCAAAGACCTTGAGGAGAGGAACGTTAAGGTGGGATTGGAATCCTCTTAACAGGTCAACTACATGACCATCAGGTCAACTCTGACTCTAGGTGACCCTACCTGTGTTGGAGTAGAACCATGCTTCCTAGAACTTTACAACATCTGAAGAGAAGTCCCATTAGCCCTTTTCACTACCCAGAAGGTGAAAACTAGGAGACTACAGGGCACCATTTTTGTCTGGCCTATCCCCATGACTAAGATATAGATCAACTAAGGATAGCCAGATTCCAGCTGGGAGGGCTTACCTTCTGAGCCTTGGGCATGTCAGTGTGGCGCTGGGCACGGACCGAGCGGGCTGATTTTGAGGCCTTCATGGGTGCACAGTACATCTCCAGCCTCCTCAGGTCACAGCTCCGGAAGCAGCACTCATCCACGATGCCTGTTTGAGGTGCCCGCCGACTGCTAGATCCATAGCCCATGGGCTTGTCTGTACAAATCAAGTGTAGAGCAGCCTGGATTAAGGAGGGAGTCTCATATCTTTACAATCTTCCACCTAGCCATATCTTGCCAACTTACATGCACTCGAATGTCTCTATCACTTCTTAATGCTTCCAGACCACACAGATCCTTCTGGAATCCATTATGTCTCCTAGAGTCTGTGTACCACACTCATACGCACTATTTCATTGCCCATGTTCTTTATTTGTGCAAATTCTCACCAACTCTTTCACAATCTGTAGACTTGTTTACTTCAAGTCCTATCTTTTCCTTATGTGTTGGGCTAGTTGGCAGGTGGCCAGGAATATTAATTTTGAAAAGACCATACATGTCATCTTTTTAAAGTGCCCAGGTGGAGTAGTGATTAAACAATCAGCTGCTAACCTTAAGGTCAGCAGTTCAAAATCTCACCAGTCACTCCATGGGAGAAAAACGGGTTTTCTTTCTACTCCATCCAGAATGACAGTCTTGGAAAGTCACAGGGCAGTTCTGCCCTATCCTCTGGGGTTGCTATGGGTCAGAATTGATTCAAGGGCAGTAAAGTTGGCTTTTGATAGTGATTGTGGTGGCCATGTGCTTATATTAATTTCATGATTGAGCTGTAGGGGTGGAGTCTAGCCTGTTAACAGGGAGATAGCCATTGAGTAGTCAATGGGGCCTCCATGTGGGCATGGCTTTCTCCTGAGATTTCTGGGAAATCTTCTGGGAAATTTTCCCCATGGAGATGAGAAGCTAACACCCACCCCCCCCTCGGGGTTGTTGGGAGTTAGTCTCAGAGATCATGAATCACAGATAAAATGGCAGCATCTGAGGAGCTGGAGGAGAAGCCACACGGCTTTGCCTTGATGGAGCCAGACCTCTGAAGCTGGAGAGGCCATGTGGAGAGGCCTGCTAGCAATGAGTTGCTTCTGTCACCACTGGATGCTGTTGATGGACCCTGAGCCCTGGAAGTGAGGAGCCATGGGTAGACCCCTTCCAGTGCTGGGATTCTGCACCCACTGACCTGTGACTTTGTGAGTTGAAGGGAGAAATTATAGACTGGTATTGGGCTAATGGACTAATGACTTTGAACTGGGCTGGTTTGGGCTGCTTTCTCAGTGTTCCATTCCTTTTGTATATAAACCATTCCCTTACATCCATATGCGTGTCTATAAATTTGTCCCTCTACTCTACCTGGACTAACACAGTGATCTTTTTGGCATTGTTGTTGTGAGTTGTTTTCCAACTGATTTTGACTTGTGGTGCCTCTTGGGTGCAGAATGGAACTGCTTCCCAGATGTCTAGAGGCTGTACTGGATGTCTTCTGAGGGGCCTCTGGGTGAGCTGAAGTGCCAACTCTTTGGCTAGTAGTCAAGGGTTTAACTATGTCTGCTATTCAAAGGCTTCTCTTGGTCACATTAAGGTTTCTTCATCTTTTAAAGGTGAGGGACAACTCACCTGTTGGCTTGCCTGTGTCCACTGTAAAATGACATGCAGGGTCAAAGAACTCTCAGATATGGAAAGGGTTTCTCATCTGACTGATTGAACTCAGGGTCAG
The DNA here is from genome assembly GCA_004026705.1 of Nesogale talazaci. NCBI lineage: Eukaryota > Metazoa > Chordata > Mammalia > Afrosoricida > Tenrecidae > Nesogale > Nesogale talazaci. Next base: position 102,134 of record PVJH01001908.1, read on the forward strand.
AGTCAGCAGCGAGTGGCTCAGGAACATTCATACACTAAGTGATGAAGCCCAAATTCCAATGCAAATCGACTTGCTGCCAAGTCCAAGCACCTTTACAGAACCTAGGGGACTGATTGTATGACTCGGTAAAACTCTCTTAAGCTCTCTGAGTCTCCATTTACCAATTTGTCTGATGGGTTAATCCCACTGCATTATCAGTATGCTTTAGGATCCTGTGAAATAATGCATGAGGAGGATGTAGCCAGTGCATATAATAGATCCTAAATTTGGTGACCATCCTTTAAACAGCTCATCCCCAGGTCTTACATGCCTAGTGAACAAACAATACTGTCCCAATCAGTCACCTCCAGCAGCCTCGGAACTTTAGGCTGATGACAATACCAGTGTAAAAACGAATCAGAAGAACCAATTCCATTTTCTTATAGAGTAACTCGTAGATGGAGACAGCATGCATTCAACTTTCACATGATTCCGATAGCTCGGAGGAAACACCGGGAATCAAATGTTGGAGATATGTTTGCAAATCAATTAGCCCTCTCTACTGGCCACTTCAATTTGGATTTGCTCACACAGTTACTGACTGGCTCGAGAAGAAAGAGAGAGGGCAAACTAAGCTTATATAGAACTGAAACTGTTTCTGAGTTAACTGTACATGGCTTGCTATAGTAAAACTTCAATTCAGCCTAAACTTTCATAAAAATGATCAGATAAAGCAGACACAAGCAAAGCTGCTCTGGGTGAGGCAGGGAATCTACAACTATCTATCTATCTATCTCTATCTATCTATCTATCATCTATCTATCAATCAATCATCTATCATCATCTATCTACCTATCAATCATCTATCTATCTATAGATGATTAATCTGCTCTGGGTGAAGCAGATGATATCTATTTACTTTCTCTCTATATCTGTATCCATATATCTGTCTGCTTTCATCTTTCTCTCTTGCCTTGTGGGGTCCTTGGGGTAGATGGATCTTCTTCAATGATACACAGGCTTCATGGAAGAAAACCTGTGAACTATTGATCCAGAAGGCTGTGATTGACTCAGCCTGACATATTTTCCATCTCAATCCCTAGGATGCATCTTTTAAAAAAGTCTTACTTTGGGATGACATTGGTCTTCAGAATGGGACTTTGAAAGTCAGACTCCCCTTGTGCATCTTGAATTCCCCAGCCCAGGGGTGGGGTGGGTCCAGACCCATGGTAATGGCCTGCTACCAAACTAGTTTGGTCATTGGTCACCGAGATGAACTCCTTGTGACTGCCTTTCTGCTCAAAGTGCCAGCTGCTCATGGCACCCTTAAAGAACACAAATGATTTCCTGATGCTTGGCACAGCAGCCTCCTGGAGCTGGATGCTTCCTCTGGACGACTGGTTTATCATCATTCTCAGGGTAGTTGGAGGTAGTAATTCAAAGAGAGTTCACTTGTAGTCTCTCTGGGGAGGGTCTAGGACTCTTGCTTGGTTGTGGGGCTGAAGAGGAATTCAGCAGCTGTCCTTAGTAGAAATCTCAGGGGTGCTTTCTCTTGCTATTGGAGGCCTGGTGTAGAAGAGGTCTCAGAACTTCTCCTGGCCAACTGGACCCTGGCAGACCAAGTCAAGGCTGGTCCCCTGAGCTCTTTAAACAATGCTTTTGTTTTTGCTTTTAAAAATCTTTTCCTGGGACTATAAATTGCGGAAAGAGACAAATGAGGTCTCATGGTTCTTTGTAATCCACAAAGGACCTCAATCTGCGTCCTACTTGGTGGCTATTTCAAAAAGCCAAAGGAGCCATCCAAAAAAGTTGGATGACTTGACCTTTCTCTCAGGATGAGGATGAAGAAGGAGAGTACTTGGTCTAGGATGCAGTAACTATCCCTAAAGGGCAGCACAGTTAATGGGTGCTCTTTGCTGAAGCGATACATTTCTTAGTGGGCCATATTTTCGGACACTTGGTTGCTGATTACAGGAGGGCAAGTTGGTGGTTGGGTGTGGGATAGTGGGAATTGTTCCCAAAACTTTCAAACTTGGCTCACTCAGAAACAACTGATTTCAAAATCCTGTCTAATGGGTGGAGAAGAAGAGGGATGGATGTTTGGATTTTAGGACCTGTTTAGCCCTTGCATTAAACATATCCCCCTTGATCCTTCCTTTTAAACCTGATAAGTACTGGAGCTCCTTGTCTGCTATTTTAGAAAGGCTGAGAATCTATCGATGTGTTGCCCTCCTTCTCTTGTAACTCTTCATAGTGATCAATAGTTATGAAATTGGCAAGAGTGTTTCCTTTTGGGAAACAGAATAATCAACAGTACAGCAAATAATAATAGTAACAACAACAACAGCAACAAATCCACAGGCCTGGCATCTGGATTGTTACTTTTCTTAGGTAAATACAGAGTTTTTCATGGCTTGGTTGATAAAATAATTGTGCTATTTTAGTTCATAGACTGATAGTTTTAGGAATGGAGACTTAGAACTTTCTGTAAAAGACCAGACAGGAAGTTTCTCTTAAGTTCATATCTGTCTTTTAGATGTTGCTTTTTAAAGAGTGGCTTGCAGACATGGATCTTTGCTTCCAAAGTACTATTTCTAGCTACTGAAATCCTAGAGAGATGATTTGCTTTGTTTCTTCATAGCATCTACAGTGGACTCTCGTGATGCCTACAATTGGCTCATTGTATTTCATTTGAGAGCATGTGAGTATAACAAGTATTTACTTATTGCCTTTAAGGCTTAATTTCTCTTTGGAAGTGTCCTATAGACACAACTTCTGGTCCTACATCAAGATATTTAAAGAAAAACAATAACAATTAAAGAAATCTCACCATTCAAGAGACCACAGTTGAAGGTCCAAGGTTTGTTCTTTAACTTCAAATACTTTTATATGGCTTCTTTATTCAGAACAAGAATAAAGCTCTTTGGGAGCTAATGGGCTTATGGGCTAATGCTGGAATCATGATGCAATATGGCTTTCTAGAAAGGCAATAAAACAATCTGCTCCTGTTTCAGTTTTAAGAAAACAGGTATTTTTATGACCTCAATATCAAAGATATTCTCATTATGTTTTCCATGAGCGGTGACCATTTGTTTCATACTTGCCTTTAAGCATTCCTTACCATCTCCTTGGCCTTTTAGCTAAGAGCATATGTAGTAAAAATTCCTTATCAGGCACAATGTGATTCCATTCCAGTAGGGAAAGTAAGAACAAGAGGATGAATAGAATAAAAATATTGGCTTGCTATAAGAAAAACAATTCTAGTACATTGAGTTCAAAAGAATGAAAAGTGGGACAGATTTCCTTGAAAGGTGAAGGACTCTTAATGAGCGGAAATGGGTAAGTAGAGGCCCCTCCATCACCACATGAGGCCCTAAGTGCAGATTTCATATCAAACAGAGTTGATGACTGGTAAGGTCTTTTCTAAATCTAAGATTCTAGGAAATGTGATGGAATGGATGTAAAACTTCATCTGGGTCAAATATTCAGTGTGGTTGGAAACCAGTGTCTTTAAGAAAGAGGTTTAAATCCTTTCTAGCTTATCAGTTGTCCTCAAGTTTATTCCAACTCTTGGGGACCCATGTGTAGTGAGGGTAGAAATGTGCACCATAGGGTTGTCAATGACAGGTTATTCAAGAGCACAGAGAGCTTTCTTTTGAGCTCTTGGAGGACCTGATCCATCAGTCTTTGGGTTAGTAACTGAACATGTTAACTGTTAGCCCAACCCAGGGGATCCATAGCTTAGAAGAGGGGTTTTCCCCCCTTTCCCTATCATTTGCACTCTCTAATGTGCTCCAAATAGATTTTGCTATGCTTCCTAGATGAAACAACAAATGATAGATGGCTGAGATAATTCCTGCAACAACAGACATACAAGAGTTCTGCTATGTTGAAATTAAGAAGCATCCATCTATACACTGCAACATTTCTTGCTGACAAAAATCATGTCATTGAAAATGTGTATATTTACATATATGAGGATATGAAAATTTATTGCTACTAAGGTCTCCTTCCACGTATGCATGGGTTTATTCTAAATAAGATACTTAAAATATATTTCTAAGATAAATTTTCAAGACAGTTTTGACTCATTGTGGTTGCATAAGGAATGGGGCTTCATAGGATTTTCAAAGGTAAATTTTTCAGAGGTAAATCTCCAGCCCTTTCTCCCAAAGGAGCCCTGGTGTAGTGGTTATGTATTAGACTGTGATACACATGGTTGGCAGTTCAAAACCACCAGCTGCTCCATGAGATTTCTGTTCTTGTAAACAGTTACAGTCTTAGATGCCAACAAGGAGTCATTATGAGTCAACACTGACTCCAGGGTAGTGAGACTGAGAGTGTAAGCCAACCACTTAAAACTGCAAGCAAGGTGACAAACTTGGCAAAAACATCACACAAACCCATTACAACAAAGACGAGAGATATAATGTAAGAGATAGGTATGCTTCTGAAGCACTAAGTTTCAGAAAAAAGGACAGAGAAGTGATTAAATCCTCACTGGGAGGAGAATATGAACAAAAGCAGCGAGAGAGGAGACTGAAAGGTGAGTTGTTTGCTTGTTTGACGGAGGGTGATCACGTTGAACTTTGATACAGATATACATCCTCCTTTGAGGGTTGTGTGTGTGTGATTTTGATATGTTGTAAACCAAGGAGCACAGAATTCTTCAGGGTGAGGAGGATTAACTTACCCAAACCTACTGCCCTTGTGTTGATTTTCTGAGATTGTAAAGTTTTACAGGAACAACCTCATCTTTCTCTTTGTAGTGGTTCATGGTTTTGTGAGTTAGCCAAATGCCTAACTCACAATGCCACCAGGGAAGAGCTATATACCAGGGAAGATGCAAAAATCATCTTCTTACATGTGCAGCCCTAGATTGAGAATATATGAAGAAATAATAGCATCACTTTTTGATGTTTTTGTTCAATAAAACTGTCGATGATTATGTAGTAATACATTTTGAGTGACCCTCATGTATTTTGTCAATAGTTTTACTCCAGAGATTCCATATCATGAAAGCAAAAGATTGCTTAGCAGAGAAATTGGCTACCACCTCACTTAGACCTTGATTTTCCTACCCGTAGACATAATGTTTAGTCACAATGCATTGCTGTTTCTTGAAAGTTGGCCAACAGACAGAATTCCAATGGTTAAACAGCTGGCTTCTATAATAACAGCACTTCCCTTTAAATAATGCATGGTCAGTGGAGTAATTCAATAATCTTCAGGGCAAACTTGCTAGTTACAAGGGTTTTGGGCAGAATTGTGGCATCATCAAAACCACACCAATTAGCTGACTCTCACATTTTGCCATGGAGGCAAGAACTTGCTTTCCTCCATCTGTGAAGGGGAATGTGCAGTGCTGATATTTCACTGGGGTCATCAATTCTAGGGCAAAAGCCTGTGGTTGTTCATCATTGGTAAAACAGTACCACCTTCGTTAGCACTGGGTAAACTTGCATTTCTTTTAGGTTTTGGGAAAAGTCATTGGGACCTACATTGGGCTGCAATGTCCTTTGAAGCATCTCTTCTTACCTATTGAGACAGCTTTATTTTATCTATATTATTTTCATCATTGGCATGAGGAAAAACTAACTTGAATAATATGAATTTAAATAGTAAAATAATGAACATTCCCGCCTGCTTTCCCATTCCAAATAGGGTCATAGCCACTGTAAAGACAAGCACTTTTTGGGTTCTGAGAATAAAGCGATTTTTTAAAAATTTGCCAGTAGGAGGAAGTTCTAAAATGGAGAGTTTTTTTAAAGCAGGCAAAAAGAACTAAGACAATTCTGGTGGGATTTCCTATTTCTGGGCAATTCTAAATTACAATGGTTTGATGGATGACACAAATGGGATTAGATAATAAGAACTAATTTGCATTTAATTTTGATTAACTTAGGACTGGTTATATAATTAATTATTGTATTTGAAAAATCTATAGAAGCCAAGATATAATATGTTTTAGACTATTTAGCTCAACATCTGAACATGATGACAATTTAGAATCAGTTGGCATGGTTAGGATAATGCTGTTCTGAACAAATCTTCATTCAGGTGACAAATTCTTCTGTGCAATACTCCCTAGTAGGAAACTTGGGTAAGCTGTGAATAATTATAACTTTGTCTCCATTTTAGTGCATTAGTTATTACTTTCATTCGTGGAAAAGGAAGACTTATGTCTCAACATGGTCTCCAACTTTGATAAGCTTCAATGGCAAAACTGAACACTTTTTGTGACTTTCTCATATAAGGAAAATTATTCCAAGTAGGCTGTTGGCCAGCCCTGAATGGACAATGACAGACACTTCCTGAATTCAGACGGCTTGCATTCAACAAACGTTTCTTGGTGAATCAGGATTTTCCCTTGTGATGCTTTCTCTATAAAAATCACATTAAATTAAAATAACTATTGGGATTTATACAGTTTTGTGCTTAGTCAAGATAGGCAAAGAAACTATTATGACTGGCAATGTATTGGCAGTGTATTATACATTTGTAATACATATTTGTAATTGGCAATGTTTTATACATTTGTAACAATGTGGTATATGAGTCACCAAAAGCACATTGGTGTAAAGAATAAATGAATTATCAATATCAAAATTGTCAGACATTTGAAATTAAAATAATTTTCAGACATTTTTCTAACACACACATATAATCTGCCTTAGGTGCTTAGACTCTGTTGGTTTCTGCTTTTTCCAAGTGAAATTGACCTTTGACATCTTTAAAAATGAACACCGAGAAACTGTTCTCTTTTCTGTGAACAGAATATCATATTTTTTCTCTGAAAACCTATCAAATGTAGGCATCGATTTCACTTGGGTCCTGTGTTAATTTTTAATTGTGTTTTCTGGTCCCACTACCTCTCCTTTGGATGAGGTCATCTTTTCTAGGAATCATGGCCCTATTTGACCTGCCACCACCCCCACAACTCAGCAACTTTTTCTCAGCCACTAATTCCTATAACCCAAAGGACCAAAGTCTTCCTGTTACCCAATCATGTAAATGATTGTGTATTTCTGTGTCCAAAAAAAAAAAAATGAGACCCAGCTCTATACGGCGGCTACTTTCTCCTGACCTTTGCTTATTGTGAAAGTCTAAACTCAAAGGCAGGTATGCAAAGGATATTATCCAGGCCATCACTGTTTTCAAGCTCAAAGAGTTAACACACAAGACCTAGGAGTAGGCACAAGTAGATTCAGAACAGAAACATTGCCCTTTTAGGACTCATTGGCAAAATGGGCTGACAGACAGAGGGGGAAGCAACATGATGTATTACTTTAGCCTGATACAATGCCCTGAGGGGGAGCATCTTGCCAGGACAGCACAATTTACTAGCTTAGGTCTGATTCCAGGGCTTGGAAGAGAGGGATGTAGCCAACAAAATTATACTTTGGCAAGAGAAACGCTTTGCTGAACAGAACTGCCATCCTAAGGGAATGGTTTGGTTTATCAATGTCTAAGGTAAAAGATAATCAAGTGCCAAGAGGTCATTTCCATGTTTGAATTATGTCAGCCAGACCCACTATTTAGGTTAGCTACCAATTTCTAGTTATAGAGTCTCCCTGATTTAGACCATGTTACAGGACGTGAATACGATCTGTCTGTGATGTCTGTCCTCTAGGTGAAGAACCAACATGTAGAGTGGTTAAAAGCACAGGTTTGGGAGACAGGCAGACCTGGATTCTGCCACTTATTCACTTTGGGCAAGGACCAAACCTTCTAAACCTCAGATCCTTCTAAGTAAAACAGAGAGCCTTGGACTTGGGATTGTCGTAAAGACCAAATGTGAATGTATGTGGAGTGTTTTTACATGGTGAGGAAGACACAGTCAACAGAAAACAAGTGTTCAATATTACTATACTCACATCATTATAGATTTTGGCACCTAATTAAACAAATACTAACTCCGACTGTGATGGTAACTATGTTTAAGGATCCCCGGTGCAAGTTCTCGGGTGTTAAATGAAAAGTCAGTGGTTAGAGCACCAGTTGGAGATGTAGCTGTCTACTCCTACGAAGATTTAAAGCCTTGGAAACTTTAAGGGGGCAGTCCCACTTTTTCCTACAGGGGTCCCTTTGGGTTGGAATCTGCTGCACAGGCAAGAAATTTCATTATTGGAGTCCCAGCATGATGCAAAAGGGCATCATGCTCAGCTACTAACCAAGTGGTTGGAGGTTTGAGTCTACCTAAAACTGTCTCAGAAAAACCAGTCATTGAAACCTCCACAGAGCATCATTCTATTTTGACACACACGAGGCTACCAAGGTGGGGCGGATTGCCACAGCAACTGCTTGGGTTTAATATAATGATTATTATCAGGGAGTGGAGTTGGCTAACCTGACGAGCAGGACAAGTGTCTTCTTTTTACCTTGCAGTTCCAAAATATACCCCTCCCAACGTTTGGTGGAAGAAGATAATTTTCTCAATAGAGGACCATGCTCTATTTAAATAAATGAATACCTGTCCCCCTTGAGGAAAAGGAACCCTACATGGTGTAGGCTAGCCAAAATAGTCTGAAGCCAGGGTATTTGCTCTAGGAGAATGGATACTATAGACAAGTCCAACAAGCCCAAATCATATGGAATTATCTTCACTCATTTTAACTTTTGATTCCTTCCCTAGCTAAAAAGATTGTCTTAAGGCTCTTAAAGATCTTAAGATCCATCGACGTATTTCAAAGCAGGGCTACAAGGCAGAGGGCAGGCAAGAGAGACATAGACTTAATGGAATATTGCTGAGTCATAAAGAGAAATGAAATCCTGGTACCTGCTACACCACGGAAGAAACTTGAAAACACCACGTTGAATGAAATAAGTCCATTACAAAAGGACAAATATAGTACAATCTCACTTATATGCAATATCTGGGATAGGCAAGGGCATAGAGATTCACATTTACTAGTGATTTCCAGGAGCTGTGGAGAGAGAAAGGAGAAAGGGCTGGGAACTCATTGGTTGGTGATGGGAAAACATGGAAATGGGTAATGCTGGTTGGACAACATAATGAACAATGTCATTGAATTGTTCGTGAAAAAGTGGAAATGGCAAATGTTGCTTTTCTTGTTTGTCTCTCTGTGTGTGCATGAATCAAAAGAAAAGAAAAGGAGAGATGGAACTACATGGTCTGAGTGGATTCCCAATCATTTTCAATCAGCATATGCATTTCTTGCTTCTCTCTTCCATGCCCCACTTAGAACATATTTTTCATCTCTCTCTTCCCTTGCATATTTTCTCTTCTTCTTCTCTCCCTCGCTATTTGCCCTTCCTTGCTATTGGCAACCATTGGCATTTATTTCACTCCCCGATGAATATTGGGGCAAAAGCTTGAACCTTGCTGAGTTCACAGAAGGCTAAGAATTAGACTCTAGCTCCCTGCCTGGAATGACTGCAAACTATGGCTCCATCTTCTGCCAACCACGCCTTGGGATTCAGCAGCCACCAAGTAGACAGTGTCAGCAGGTGCACTTAATCGCTACTCCATCTTGGACCCACGCCTGAATGCGCTTCCAACAGACACCAGGAGAAAGAATCAGAAGGGATGTTGAGGAAAGGTGTTTGTGCTTCTCAGTTTTCTCATTTCCTTGAGAAAGACGGTGACGAAAATTGAAAGCTGAGTCTGGCTCCAACCTGGAGATTGTAGCCTTGCCACCAACATTATCTCCTACGCTTACACCGCTATTGTTAGGTTGGCCCTTTCAGATGTGGGAAGAGAGGGCCTGCAGTCAAAACAGCGGGCATTGGTGAATAGAGGAAGTAAATGCCTCTCTTCCTGGTGCCCCTGAAAGATGCATCAGCCAGAGGAGTATTCAAAGGGGTTCTCTTTATTTTTAGTTTCACTCCGAAGTCTATCGTTTCTCTTTTCTCTGCACTTGGCACCTGCCCTGCATTCTCAGGGGCCCTGTTCCCAGTCAGTCTCCTCACTCAAGCCTCTGTCTTTCACTCAGGGCACATCTGGAGATTTTCCCAGGGGTGGGTGTAACATGCTCAGGGTGGTAGGTGAAGAGGTGACGGCTGCCAGGGCCGCCTGGCTCTTCTGAAGGATGGCGTGAGCTGCGAGGTAGAGGCCCTGGAAGGCGAGGTATCCGGGCCTGCCTCGGGGAGGGAGCTGCTGGAAGGCAGCCCTGGCTGCAACAGACCCCGCCCTTGGCAGGCTCGCAGAGAAGGAAGCAGCCGAAGTCAGCGACAGATTGAACACAGGGAGCAGAGGAGGGAGAGAGGGAGGGGATGGGTCGGGCGACGCATGAGATTAATAAGCGCACGATGTGCACTTGGACGCCAGTTGGGTTTTGTGTGTGATGGCCTCTTCCTGCCCGTGTGTTAACCCTGTTGCTCTTGGCTTAGAGGATTTGGGGGATTGTTTTCTATCGCACCTCGCCATATGCAGAAGGGAAATGAAAAGAAGGCAATACAGGCAGCTCCCCGAGGATGAGTGGACTCCCTCCCTCAATTTGGTTCTAAGTCCAATTTTGTATGTAAGGACAGTTCATTGCTAAAGCTAGCTAGCAACAGTTACCGAATAAATAAATTACATAGAGATATACCTTTGATGCATTAAAATAGGAAAGATTTCCAAATACACAAACTATTGTTAAAATAGCATGGTGATAATGGTCTTCAAGAGTGTTGCAAAATAGCAGGCATTCACAATTGCGAACCATTGTATGTTCCTTAAATTTTTAAGATATTCATAATCCGGGCACTGACTGTCTACAGTATACTGAATACTGGAAAGAACACTGGATGCGAGCCCTCACCCTCGGAAATTGCACTCTCTCAGGTAGCCATTAACGTCCTGGGAGTATCAAGCGCCCCTTCTAACAACTTCGCTCTGAAGATCTGTTGGAAGGGTTATGCCCTCCCCCCTCAATCAATTATGTACATATGGCATACCAGTGCTGCTCTTGCAATGGTAAGAAATGAAACCAGGAAATGAAGTTTGGTGTGAGAACCAGGGGTTCCTTCTGTTTGGGAATTTAATTTCAGATCAAATAAGATGTATGGGCCTGACTGAAGGAAAGCAAAAGAGGGTGCTGATCTTGGTGGAGGAGAATCCCCACTATGGGGGAGGGCTTGAGAGTGAACCCCAAGGAATCAGGACCAGTTTCTGCAGCTACAGTAGGTAGGACACTGGGAGACAAGATTGTGTGTGGAGAGTCTAGAAGCAGCACAAAGGGGTATGCAAGTATGACTTAGAAGAAAGTGAAAAAGACCCTTTACAGCAGTGGTTCTCAACCTGTGGGTTGCAACTCCTTTGGAAGGGGTCGAATGACTCTTTGACAGGGGTCACCCAATTCATCACAGGAGCAAAATGAGAGTGATGAAGTAATAACGAAAATAATTTTAGAGTTGGAGGGGGGTGTCACCACCACATAAGGAACTGCATGAAAGGGTCCTGGCTTTAGCAAGGTTGAGAATCACTGCTTTGGAGTATTTTGGGGAACACTTTGAAGCACTAGGGAAGGATCACACTCTGTTTTGAAAGCCAGGACCCTAACAACAAAGATGACGATGACACAGAAGATAATGATGAAGATGAGCAGGTAAGATGGCACTTAGAAGTAACAGGGAGTTGGTGAGAAGAGTTTTTCTCAAAACCTGCAGACACTCTTCAGGAAGAGGAGCAAATGTCTCTGTGCTAGAAAGACAGCAGTGGTCACCCAGTGGATTCTGACTCCCGACAAATCCACGTGGGTCCCAGGTGAACAGGAAAAGGGAGATAGAAAGCTTTTGGAGGGGTCAGTCTTTAGGTATCAATTGCCATGCCTTTCTTCCAGCATCCCTGTGGATTGAATCCAATCTCCATCCATTCAGTTAGCAGCCAAGCACATTAACCATCTGCACGGCTCAGGGAGTCTGAGCATTTGAGGAAGGTTGTTACTATTGTTGCCTAAATGTTTAAATTTCTAAGTGATTGTTGTTTGCTAGCATTCTGTCTCACCCATTCCCTGGGTGTCTCTCAGTGGCCTAGGAGTTGTCTGAATGATACTCATCTCCTTTCAGGGGGACAAATGCAGAGTTGGTCTGGCAAAGCCCCAGCCACAATGACCTACGATCTCATTGCTCGTCATTTAAATAGGCTTCCAGGCAAGTCTTCCTACGGGCATCATTGGTACCCACTATGGGATCCAAAGACAATGATGAGAGACATGTAAATGCTGATAAAACAACCTAAGGTAAAAGGTGCCGCATCATTTTACAAATCCGTACAAGGAGTTCTTACGCAAGTTGCCCTGTTAACGATCAAGATTCTAAGTAAATCGGCCCGATGAAGCTGAAAAGTTCCTTCATTTAAAGCAAGGCTCAAATGTTCTAGAAACTTTCAGAGGAAAATCCGGACTCAACAGACTATCCTTTCTTTCTTTCCTTTCTATAGAATTTTGCTTCCTTCTCCCCCTTAATATTTGACTACTTAAGCATGACTGACTTTAAGTACTTTCTTGGGGCCAGGCCTGCTCTGTCTTTGGGGGTCACTATAAGCTGGAATCCTCTCAAAGGCAGTGAGTTTGATGTGCTTTGGCTATCAGCTGGAGGAATCAACCTCTGATCCCATCCTCCTGCCTCCCACCACAAACACACACACACATACACACCACACTCTCTGAGTGACTACATCCCTTTGCCCTGGTACTCCATTTTGAGGCCATGGACTCTTGGCTTATAGTTTATCACCCACTTCTGTGAATTTCCTCTCTGAGAACTAGAGTCAGGTGGCCCAGTGGTCATTTTCTAATATATCATGTAGTCTGTTCCAGTTGCAGAGTCAGTTGGTTTCACTGGGAACAAGCAACATGAGGTCTTGTGACACACCAAGGTGAGGTTTCTTCGACACAGTGACATTGGGGACCATTTTAATTCCCCTGACATATGCCTTCTTTCTGTTCTCATTTGGCCCAATCTGAGCATGGGAAGACTGCCAGGAGGCATTGCTTATGCAAACATCTATGCCTCTAAGTCATTATTAGTTGGCTTTAAATTGACTTTAACTCATAGTCACCCCAGGTATATCAGACAAACAGCCTGACATCACCAACATGATCATTGGTCTGCTTGAGTCCATTGTTATACCACTGTATATATTGAGTGCCTTCTGACCTGATGAGCACATCTTCCAGCACTGGATCAGATAATATTTTAAAACCATAGGGTTTTCATTGGCTAATTTTCAGAAGTAGATTTCTAGGTCTTTTCCTCTAGGTCATCTTAATCTGGAAGCTCCTTGGAAATATGAAGACACAAGCAATTGCAGACTCACAAACTGACAGATAGTAGGTAGAAACAATGAACCCTGTCCTTTATCTAGTAGGATGGGAGGGCCTGTGTTCAGTGGCTAAATGCTCTCTTCTTAGAGTCTTTCAGCAGGAAAGTCTCCTTTCCCTATTCTCAGCCTTCTGAAAAAATCGGTATTTACTCCCCTGTGTAAGTACATGCCAAAACACTCACCTGTGTGAGAAAGGAGAGCATCAAATTCATTGCCTTTGTGATAACTAAGGTGTCCTTACTCTATGCTTTGTGTAAATGTTCCATATAGAAACCTGTGAGCTGAGGAGTCACCATATGTCTGTGAATTAGTCATATTGTGATAGCTTGTATATCTCTATGATGCTACAAACTATGCCCCTAGTATTTCAAATACCAACAGGTCACCAATGGTTTCAGCAGAGCTCCTGATGAAGACTAGGGAGAAAGGCCTAGTGATCATCTGAAAATCATCCATTGAATGTCCTATGGATCACAAGAGAATAGTAATACTCACTGATAAAGTGCTAGAAAATCAGCTCACTAGGTAGGACTTCAAAACCAAGACAAATTCACTGCCATTTGGTCAATACCATCTCATGGTTAGCAACCCTGTAGGACAGAGTAGAACGACCCTGGTGGGTTTCTCAGGGGGAGTTGAAAGCCTCATCATGCTCCCACAGAGTGGCTGGTGGTTTCCATTGCTGACCTCATGGTTAGTAGCCCGATGCATAACCCACTATGCTACCAGTGGGCTTCAGCAATGAGTTTGACCGTGTGTACTAACCGCACTGTAGATGACACAGCATTGAGGAGTGTTCCACACTCCTAACCACAGGACTGAGGAGTGTTCTGCTTTATTGAATGCAGGCTCAGTCGCAGTTAGAGCAAACTTGCTAGAAACTAATAACCACAACAAATCAATGAGAAGTATGACCCACTACAGTTTTGTAGCACCTTCCTCTTATTATAGGAATGGAAGGAGAGAAGTGAAGCCTCTATCATCTGCGTGGAGAATCTGCTAGCATGAGCATATGGAGAGAGATGCACCCATCCTCATTTCTGTACTTGGAGACCAAGTCACTGGAGATCATTTTAAAAGCAAACGATGATTTAAAAAGGAGGCTGTTGGTCGAGACACTTTTTATTCTATTTCTAAAGACTTATTCACCTTATTTCCCTTCTCCAACTGCTGCTTTTTTCTAGTTTGTTCTTTTCCTCTTGCTCAAGAAGGTGCTCTGGTAAAGTTCACTTGTGAAGTCTCAGTCTTCTCAGACCTCATGGAACCACTCCTCCCAAGGCCCACTGAAATCTGCCGTGGCAGCCATTTTCTGAGGTCAGCCAAAGCCATGTCATGAGATCTTCATATTCTTCAAAACATCTGTGTCCTTTTTGGCCACATATTTCTTTCCAGGTACTCAACAGCTCACAAATCATTTTGTCCTTCTCTTTTTAGGCTCTCGATATCTTGACATTCTCCCTTCATACCAAATTCATCTCTCATCCGTGGCAGTGAGTCTTGGTTTCTTCTCCTCTCCTGCCCCCTGGGTTGCTCATCTGTGGCATCCCTAGCACTCCCTTCCTTTTAGCACTGTGTCTACCCACTCCTCCCAATGTCAGAGCTCTACCAATTCACGTGACCTCGTTTAAAGTGGAATTAAGCTACTTGGCATGATCTAAAAATGGTCATGCAAGAAAGACTTCCATGATCAAAATGGGAGTTTTGGTATCCTTGAGAAGCTCAAATCCTGGCTTTTAAATCTGGTAAATAAAAGAAATCACAAGGGGCAAAATTTGGGTTTTAGGATTGTTCAGGAAAGTGTTGCTAACAAAATCATCCTAGAACTTCCCTTGCTGCTCTGGCAGAAGGAACATGTGTATTGTGGTGGAAAAGAAAACATCCTCACGACAGCTTTCCTGGTCACTGTTCTCATCAGCGCAGTTTTCAAAGATCTTAAAACATCGTCCCAAGAAATCCTATGATCATCTGTGTCATGCAGGAAGATCTTTCAAGATGACTTCTTTGGAATCCCAAGAACAGTTGCAAAAACCTCTGAGCTGACCTCATTTCTTGAATTCAACTGAACTGGAAGACTGCCCTCCAAAGCCACCATTTTGGTTGGTCCTTGCTCTCTGGATTGCATTGGTAAGCCCAAGGCTTGTCACTGTTTATGATTCATTCTATAAAAATCATCATCCGTAGCCTGGTCTTGCTTGAGATGAATGGGAAGATCAGTCCTTCGAGTGAAGTGATCGTCACAGGGAGCAAAACAAAACAAAAAGGGCCTCCTTGCAAGCCAAGATCCAAACTTTAGTAAGGGAAGGAGAAGGAACTCCATATAATACGGCCTAAAGAAGGAACCTAGAGATGGGGAAATTTTTTTCCTATTAGACATAAATTTCTTATGGGGTAGAAAAGGGAACATTTCATTCCTCATTTTATAGTAAGCTTATTTATGATTTAGAAATAAGGGATCCCTTGTAATAGCATACTGCTGATACCAACCAATCAGTTGTGGCTGAGTCATCAATTCTGGTTCATAGTGCCTGAGTGTGTCCCTGAGTCGGGCTGGGTGACATAGGGTTTTCCATGACTGATTTTCTGGAAGGAGCTTAGCAGGTCTTTCTTCCAAGGTAGCTCTCTGGGTAATCTTGAATGAACTTCCAACCAATTGGTTAGCAATCATGTTCATTGCAGTTTACCCCACCCAGGATTCCACACTACTGACGCCGTCTCTTTGTGGCCAACATTTTATTAAGTAACTACAAAATATATTACTTTTCATGTCTTATCTCATTTACATCTTTACAACAGCTCCATAGACCAGGCATGATGAAGCCTATATACATTTTGCATAGGAGAAAACTGAAATTCAACAAGACTCAGTAATTGGGCCCACCGCACAGAGCTAGCAGCTGGCACCTCCAGGTTACCCCAATTGGTGAGAGAACTCCTCCATGTGCAAAAATAGACATTCACCCTGTGTCTGAGATTCTCAAAGGCATTGGGATGCTAACGCTCATGAAGAAGGAGGGGTGAAGTCACCATAGCCAGGCCCACCAACTCCCAGGTCTGATGAGAGGCAGCCCATAGAGTTTTGTGCTTGGCGTTCTGAAGAATGCCGCAAGGAATGGTGTGAGTAGCTTTTGCCCTTGAAAGTGAGGAGTCTGTGCAATCCTGCCACTTAAGGTTCAGCTGGGTATTGGATGCTCACATGTCACCCAGTACACTGTGACTCTCTAGTTGCAGACGGGACTGTCAGCTTTGTAAAGCAGCCAGACCGTCCTGCTTCCAATGCCCCAAATTGCATCAAGGGGTCACAACATTCACAGAAACTGAAATAAAGTAATTTTATCCACAAAACTGTGTCTGGGGGCTGAGCCCCAGTGGCGTCGTGGTTGTGCGCGGGACTGCGGCCCACTGGGTTGGAGGGTCTAATCCAGCAGCAAAGCTGGGCCTCCTACTCCCACCACCAGAAGGCAGTGATGCCTCCCCCCCAAAAAAAACAACCAAAGCTGTGTGTGTGAGTGAGTTCTCATCCAGTTGCAGAGATCACTTGGACATATGGTCACAGTCTAGATTTAACGACATACTCTTCTCCATAACATTGCGTTGGAGGCATTTTCTGTATAGCTGTGTAGCCTTCATCACTGTAATTGCAAAAGCGGCAATGTAGTTTATCAAATGACTTTGCCATCATTTCTTTTTTTTCCACCATCCTGTTTTTAGGCATTTCGATGATTTCCTGTTTTACCGTTACTTTAATGAGGACAATAGGTGTGTTGGAACACATACTTTTCTACTTGTTTTTCAATCATGTAAAAACATAAATGCCCTAGAGCAGAATTACCGAGTTAATGGTATTATCAGACAATCCACTTTTTGATGAAAGCCCTCAATTTTTCATAAGGACCAGAAGGAATTTAATCAACAAACTGAGAATTAGATCCAGATTTTCTTCCAGGATTAGAAAGAGACAGCCAAGGCAGAGCACAAACAGGACTCTTACCTGCAACCCTGAATTAGAATAAAAGAATCTATTTCTGTTTTCAATTATGAGGGCACTTTCCTCAGAAGGAAACATGGGTGTAACCAGGACTTGGGCTTGGCATCCTCAGGCTGGCTAAGGAGAGGACACACCAAGGAGAATGCAACAGATGACAGGAGACCCTAGTTCTTAGCTTTCAAAAATCCCCAAGTACCTGTGAGGTTTCTTGTCTACCAGGATCTGAGGGGAGGCCCATGGAATACAGTGGGCAAAACAGCCACATACTCTGGGATTTGGGGGGAGGGAGTTTGCACCCTCAAGAGCATCCTCTGCTCTCATGGTTTTGCTAAATCCAGATCCTCCCCAGGACATGACTCCTGCCTAGTCTGGTGTTTTTCAACCTCCCTTCAGACTTTAGTATCTCTGGCAACCTGCTTCTCCAGCCAGTAGAAAATCTGACTAATGAAATCTCCACTAATCAAATATTCCACTCCTGCCTATGCTCATTCGATCACAGTTATTTATTGGGTTTATATGAAGTACTTACAACATTCACAGGAGTCTAGAGGTGGTGCATGCTATTAAGGTGGTCAGGTGCTGATCTCAAGGTTTGAGGGTCAAGCTCACTCAGAGATGTCTTAGAAGAAAGTTGTGGCAACCTACTTCTAAAAGAGTAAAAGACCACCAGTCATTGAAAACCCTATAACGCAGAGTTTTCCTTCTGTGAGCCACATGGGGGTGGAAATGAATCTAAGTGGTAATTGGCACTGTGTTCTAGATACTGTTCTTACCCCTAGGATATGAAGTGAACAAAACAGACACACTGGCATAGCAGGTCACATTATCTGCAGGGTCAGCAGTGCAAACTCACCAGCTGCTCTGAGGGAGAACGATGAGGCTATCTGCTCCTATATTGATTTACAGAATCCCTGTAAGCCCTCTGTCAGAGTGAGTTGGCACATGCACGGCTCCGATGCAGTGGGTCATCATCTTTGGATCCCTGATTACCATTGACAATCTTGAAGGAAACTCATGCCCAGATGCTGAACTCATAAGTTAAATCACACTTTCCCAGAGTCGATCTAGTTCTTCCAGGTTGAGTCTTTATTTTCTGTTTTGTGAAGGCTCACTCAGTTCCCCAATATGATTTTATGCATCTCGTCAGCACAGACCGTGTCACAGGCTTTTGCATCTAGAAGCACAGCACTGGGGATCCATCACACCCTCCACGACTGCTCACTGAGTAGCATGCTGGTAGTTGAGGAGCACAAACAGTCCACAGGAATCAAGTGAAGACATCTTCCCACTGACCAGAAGACACTCACATCTCTGCATCCTCTCCTGTTACCAGGGCAGAAGAATAGTCCTTCTCTCTCTGTAGGGCTGTTGTGAGCTAAGACACAGAGAGCACTTAGAACGGTGTGTGACATCGAGTTAAGCACTCCCCAAATGTCATCTCACAGCATCAGTGCTATCAATGAATGATTTGCACAACTGTTGGTTCAGTGGCTGGTGCACAAGCTCTGCAGCCAGTTTGTCTGAGGGTTGGTATCTAATCCCAGGGTTGGAGGTTCAAGTTCAACCACTTTTCACTCTGGGGCCGTGGGTATATTCTTTAGCCTCTGCAGGTATCACTTGAAAGAGGTGGTGAAAGGGGACCTACCTCACAGGCTGCTGGCACTGATTGCATGAGTTGGCAATGATTGAAAGCTAGTAGGATTATTAACACACACTCTCTCCTGAAGCCATTTCCACAACCTTACAAGCCAAGTGGAATCATTTCCATGTCGGTACTCAGAACTTAAGTGACTTAGGAATCTGGAACTCCCTTTAATTTCACATGGTTAAGCCCTCTCCACTCACATCCTACCACCGCCCCCCCACCCCCATCCCTATGAGTGGATGAATTTCAGGTAGTCGAGTTGGTGCGGCTTCCTGAGATAGCCAGGGTCCAACCCAAGTAGCAGACCTGGGATGGATGACTCTGCAGTGACAGGGATCAGTGATTCTCAAACTTGAGCACCATTGGTGCATCTTATAGCACCATCCCCCGAGGGGCTTTTTCAAACACAAATGGCTGGGCGCTGCCCCAGGGTCCCATTGCAATAGGGCTGGAGTGAGATCCTAGAGTTTGCATATCCGAACACATTGCCCAGGCAGCTGCCCCTGTTATGTGAGCATCCTTCTGACATGCAGAGACAATCTAGCACCATGAGCTCCAGCAGGAGAGACAGGAGTGAAGGGCCAGGGAGCCCTGGGATCTCATACCAGAATTTCCCTACCTCTTTTGGTAACAGCCTAATAAAGGTATCTGAAGCTTAGTCTGATGGCAGGATCAGTACATTTCAAAAAGAAAAAAAGATATCCAAAGACAAGGAACTGAAACGAAAAACACATGTGAACCTCTTTCCCTTCCCTGTTAGTTTTTATCTGCCCAGTCTGTGTCATTCCTGAATCCCAGCGAGCATCTGAATGCAACATTCCAGGTTACTAGGAAGGAAGTGAGCACCCCAGCAATTTCCTAACCAAAGGGCAAGCTAGGAGCCCCAGGGCAGCCTCTGACTCGTAAAGCCACCTTCCTAAGTAGGAGGTTCCACTTATTTTTAAACTTGCAAAACAGCGTCAGGTGGCATTCAGACCAATCTGTTCAATGGCAAAGCTGAGCTCCCTCAGCAGCCTGCCTGAGCACTCCAGTCTTCTACCCTCCTCTATGCCTTCACTTGTTTACCTCCCAGGGTAAAGCTCAGAGAACCCAGAAAAGACAGGCTGGGTCCTTGGTATCCTTTGAGGGATCATCTGAAGTCACAGTCAAGGTACCCAAGAGGGAAATGCATCACTGGTGACTGCACACAGAATCAAGGTGGTTATGTAAGCCAGAGCATACCGCACCGCTTTTGCCAAAGGAAAAAAAATGACAATTTGTCAATTGTCAACCAGGCTACGCCATAATCATCATCATAATTTCTCAAGTGAATGTTCAGATCAACACCACTGAGTGAAGAGGGTTAATTAATCCGACTGCTTCAATACACGAGTGGCAGGGAGAGGGCATAAAGGTGCTCTGATTCTTTTTGAGTCCTTCTTGGGAGTGTGTGTGTGTGTGTGTGTGTGTGTGTGTGTGTGTCTCACTGCTTTAAATCAAACGGTGCCCCGCAGGGCAGGAAATCCATATTGGGAACACCAGGAGGGAAGGCAGGGGCCACTGCTGGTTGACAATTATAACCTTCCTCCAGGTCCCCATTTTCATTTCCCTTTAAAGAAAAAGTTGGGCTTTTAACGATTCCCTTTCTAGTCACTTCCTTCCCATTGCCTCACTAGGTCATTTCAGCATGTGCCTTCTTCGCGGGTCTATTTCTGGAAAAGAAAATCAGACAGACAATGATCTCATTCGCTAATTGGGAAGCCAACTGGGTATCCCCAGGGCTGACTGACTGGTACCTCAGTGTCGCGGGCTGGGTGGGGGTGTCTTCCCCTACCTTCTTTGGCTGTTGGGAAGCAGTTCACCACGGGCAAAGGAATCTTTATTAAGTATCTTTTATCCACTCGATAACAGTGGGTTTGGTATATAGAGCAAACAAGGAGTCCTGGTGGTACAGTGGTTAAGGTACTTTGCTGTAAACTGAAATATCCATGGTTCAAATCCATCAGCTACTCCTCAGGAGAAAGTCTGCTTCTATCAAGAACAGCCTTGGAAACTATGGGGCGGGTCTACTCTGTCCTTTAGTGTCAGTATGACTTGGAACTGATGGACAACAATGAGTTTGCTTTGGTTTTCTTTGTTTTGTTTTGTTTTCGGGGGGGCATCACTGCCTTCTGGTGGTCGTGGGAGCTACCCAGCCTTGCTGCTGCTGGATTTGAACTGCCAAGCTCATGGGCCGCAGCCCCGCACTCAACCACTACGCCACCGGGGCTCAGCCCTTGCTTTGGTTTTCTATAGAGAACACTCCACTACAACCGGAGGATGCTTGGGAGAATGCAGAGCACTTGCTTTGGGGCTCAGAAATCCCAAAACTAATTAGAAACATGGACCCAAACTTCAACCTGACTAGAGAGCAGAAAGTAGCATTTTACAATTGGACAGATCCTTCAGAATCTTCTGGTCCTGTTTTTCCACTTCTTTTCCCCCTTGGAGTACAGAGGTAGGTTTGGGGAGAAGGATTGTGGGTCCTTTGATATGCTACGTGCAATTTTGTAAGCCTACGGGATTTTCCTGGAAAGGTCATAGGTGGATTCTCAAAGGATCCTTCAAAGGCCCTATGCCCAATCTTAGGAAAGTAGTGAGGAACGGAGGCAAAGTCAGGGACAGGACTTTCCACCTTTCACAGCAGAGAAATATAAAAAAAGTTTTTTTTTTCTGATAACACCTTTCAGAAACAATTGAGGCTGGAATACACACCATCTATTTATGAGTTGGAATCCTATCCAATGACAACACCCTCTGCCCACACCCCCCCACACACACCCAAAGGATCTCAGGTACATCCTCAGCCTAGCACTCACCAAAGAATAGTCTTTCTTGTCCTCCATGAGAAACAGCTACCGCTCCTATCCTTGTTTGGAGATTCTGAAGAGCCTCAGGTCTATTCAATGTTGTGAGAGGTTTTGCAGTGAAAGAATCTATGTGATGACACAGAAGGCTGTGCTCTCCTTTCACAATGGGCTGCTGAACCATTATGACCATCTTCAGGAATTAAGATGCTTGTATCAAGATTTCTTTCTGGCATTCAATTTTTGGATGAAAGACTGTGAAGGCATACTATGGAACAATAACTGAGGAGCCAAGTGTTATCAACTATTAGTGCCCCTGCTAAACTGGATTGGGACCTGGGAGAGGAGAACACAGGGTTCCAGAGAGCAGAGCCTACTAAGTGTGAAGGTCTTCAGAGGTCTCCTCTTTGGGGCGGTCTTCTCGGTCCCTGCCAGGAAAAGAGACCACCTCTTTGAAGTTCAATATTCTATTGTTTATTTCAAAATACTTTATCATGTGTTGGCATAATCCTGCTTATTTGTTAATCAATTTGTGCCTTGGCTTCTTATGGCCTTGCCCTGACTTTGGAGTCTAAGATCCAGGTACCTTCTATGGTTTCGTCATAGGAATGCACATAATAAATGCTTAATGAATGCATTTGAATACATGTATGGATACCCATTATTTAAAATTGGTAGAGAAAGTGTGGTTTGTCCATCACCTGCTATCGTGGCTAGGCATTGGGTTGCTAACTTCCAAGTGAGCAGTTAGAAACCACCAGCTGCTCCAATGAGACAGATAGAACTTTCTGCTCCCAGAAAGAGCTACAGTCTCAAAAACTCAGAGGGCAGTTATACCCTGTCCTATCGGGTTCCCATAGCCAGAGTCCATTGGATGGTAGTGATTTTTTAAAAAATGTAGAGTATTTCAAAGCCTACTATTGGTGCATAAAGGATTTATGGAATCACGAAATGGGATTTTGTGATCTATCTTGTCTTTCATGCCCAAACCTATATGAATGGATGTTGGGAGCCATGGATGGTATTCAACTTTGTAGGGCTGGGTGAGATTTCTTGCTCAATCTGTCTGAAATAACAGAATAACTTTTCAGCTTGTGGCCAGTTGGTACAAGATCTTCCAGTATTAGAAACTTGGACTAGAATTTAAAGTGACATTGGACTACTTGGAAAAGGGGGTCATTAAAGATATGTAGCTCTATGACCAAAAATGTGCTCCGACCAGCAGATACAACGACCGCAGCAAAATAGCTGGGGGCCCCATGTGTGCGCGATAGTACTACAACAAAACTGTAATATGCAGAGAATTATGAGATGAAAGCCTCGAGAGTAATCCTGCCACAAAACTTGGCATTGCTGAGGTTTTAATTAGAGTGGGAACTCAGATTTCATCCTCCTATTTTAAGCCTCATTTGGAGAAGCTGGAAATGATCCAGCTCGGAGTAAGGAAAATGATTAACTGGGTGGAAAATGAAGTTAAGAGCTAGCCCCCAAAGAGAAAAGGCTGAGGGTTGGCTTAAGTACACCATCAGGTATCAGATGGGTTATTATCACACAGACTAATTTCCCTTCATCTCCACTGAGGACAGGACAAGGAGAAACAGACTCACGCTGCATTGATAGTGTTCCCACTTAGCCATCGGGAAGAATGTTTGCTTGTAAGGGGAAAACACGCTGACCCAGGGTGCTGTGGG
Organism: Nesogale talazaci; assembly: GCA_004026705.1. NCBI lineage: Eukaryota > Metazoa > Chordata > Mammalia > Afrosoricida > Tenrecidae > Nesogale > Nesogale talazaci. The sequence continues at coordinate 125,529 of PVJH01001908.1, forward strand.
AAGCTGAGCAATTGCTACCCTGGAGATCTTTAGATGTCGGATGACAACCATCTGCCTTGGAAGGCTTAGACAGAGGCAGGGGACTGGACCTAAGAACCTCTTGGCTTTCCTTCCATCTTTGATTCTGTGGTCAGAATCCCAGCCACTAAGCACCCCCATTCCCCTAATCCTCCATTCCCGGCAGAAGACAGACCCCACACTGTCAGAATTAGGATGGTGTCTCCAGGGAGAAGCTCAATTGTTCTCTTCTGAATGGGAATGAAACTGATAAGTGTTGCTTCAGCTGCTTCCCCTCTCCAGCCCCCACAGAGAAAAGGCCAGTTTTTGTCCTGACAGGCCTCCTCAAAATCTGGAATGGGCCTGCTCTCCATCTTGTGTGGCATGGGAAGAGGTAGAATCAGTTGATTCCTCTAAGAACCATGGCATATTAGAACTTCAAGGGCTTTCTGAGCAAAGCCAGTCCTAACCCCTTGAGGAGCAAGTGAGGAAGCTGAGACCTTGAAAGGTGCAATGACTCTCCTCAGGTCCTGCAGCTAGTTCTTTGCAGAGTTTGGGCTAACATCCAGGCCATCTGGCTCCTTGTTCCACACTGTCTCCTCACTACCTGGACTCAGACTTCAGTTGGGAGGGACGTTTTCAAAATGCGGAAGAATGTCTAAAAAAACCTATTTGGGGTAGCTGTGCGGCAAGTTACAAAATGTGCAAACACTAGCAGTAGTTGTCCTCGGAAGCTGTGGATACCTGACTTTAGTGAGTCGAGCTAGGTCTCCTATTCTCAGTTTCCTGTACCTGGGTGAGGTATTTGGACAAGGGAAAATGGTTAGCTACCTTCAAATGTGTTATAATTCTGTGATGTAAATTTAAGTGATGAAAAATAATGAGTAGGAAGTCCACTGAAGATTGAATTTTCTGGGAGGCCATTTGTGATATAATTTCATAGTACTCCACTCCTTTGAGATTTGACAAATATTTTCTTTCTTGTTCTTTTGAGTACTACATTTTAATACTAAGGTAGTTCTTCAGCTATTACCTGTACAAGAAAACTTCCCAAATCTACTCTTTGGGGCTGCTAACTCTTTCAGAGCTTGCACAGGCCCATTAAAGACTCATGGGAGTGATCTTCTGAAGGCCCCAGTACCATACAATGCCTGTAAAAATCACAGTTAATGCCTGTGCCATTGACCAGAATGAACCAAAGTCAAATTCTCCTCTGAGTTCACCCAAGTCTGCATCTTGATCTTTTTACTTATTTAAGATTTCAAATCTTAGCCTCATCTTTGGTCATTTTCTACTCATTTTCTCTTTCATCCAGACAAACATCATTTTCCAATCTTTCCTTTATCACAATACTCAGCTTTTCCTGTTGCCAGCTTTTCCTCCCAACTGCTCCTGCAACATTCTAGGTACTCATGATTTCCCTGCCTCCAACACATTTCCCCCCCCCCCCTCCTTGGTTCATGTAGCATGAAGGTGGCAGTTTCTAGAGGATGACAATTGCAGGAGACAAAAGAGATGGTTAGAATGGGCATTCACTGGGAAGCAGACTGTGAGGTTGGTTAACAGGAAACATGCAGTCTCCCCAGTCATCTTGGACTTCCCATGGAATGTGGCATGGGGTCCAAAGCCATTTTGTATCGAGTGAAGCTGGAGAGAAGCATGCTCAATGAGATTGGGAGACTTGGGAATATGTGGTTAGATTGGGATACTTGGGAATATGTGGTTGACGCGCACACTCTCTCACATTACTTTTACAGCCTCTCTCTACATGGGTTTATCCCTGATGTATGGGGGGAAATCTTGATCCTGGTGGGAAGGGCTTGTTAACTGATTGAAAGAAGATCTACCTAGTAAGTAGTCAAGATTCAAATTGGAGTCTGCATCAACACTAAATTCTACTACAGTGAGAAGAAACTTCCTACCTACTTCCTTCTTACCTAAAGGAAGAGCTCAGGTTGAGAAAGATGGTGTATCAGAGGACAAAAGGCTAGAAGGACATTATTGATTCATAGCTGGTCCATATACTAGGATGAAAATGGAAGAGACTTCCCCATGCAACTCAGTGAGTGAGCATGACCCAAAGACTCAAGCGTTAGAACTCAAAGCCAACTTTTCTTATTGCAGTAGAAATTGATTTAGTCTTCAATGCAGTTCATGGAGCCACATAGGTAACAACTCTTATGTGTCTGTTGAAAACTATAACCCAGCAAATGAAGCTGTAGGAGCCTTAGTGGCGTGATATGGTTCAGCCCTTAATTGCTAGCCAAAGCCTCTGCACAGGAGAAGAGACCTGGTGATCTGCATTCATCGGGATTACAACCTAGGAGGACAGTTCTACTCTGCCATATAGGGGGGCTATGAGTAAAGATGAACTCAACACCACTGACAGCACCAACATATGGAGGCCTCGCCTTGTGGAGATATTGAATTGCATGGTACAAGAAGGAACACATCAATCTTAGAAGATATGAATCCAGAATGTTCCTTAAAAATGAGCATGGTAGAACTTTGTCTCATTTACTTTATATGCACCAGGAAAGGCCAATTCCTAGAAAAGGACTTGGCAGTTGGAAATAGCAGAGGGTCAGCAGAAACAAGGGGAACAAGGAAAATAGCTTAATAGCTACAACAAGGAACTCACACATAACAATGATCATGAGGATAACACAGGGCCAGGCAATGTTTCCGTCCACTTTATATCACATCACCTTGCCTTGGAGCCGGCTCAGAACCTCAGTAATATGGCATAGTACATGGTGTCAAGAGAGTCATATTTTTCCTTGCCTTGTTTATACAGTGGCTTCCCACTGTATGTTTGTTTGACCCCCAATGTTGGGCTGAAATGAAAACTAAAATTCTTTGTCTTCTAAAAGACTCACTACCTCAGTTCCAGTAAATCTAGACTCCGCTTTGAGCTCTGCTCATCCTAATTGTCATCTCTGGTGGTGCCGAGAAGCTTATTAATTGCTTCTGCCGTGTTCAACACCATCCACAAAAGATGGAAAGAAAAGGGCAGCTGAGGATAGAGACATTCTCTTGAGCAGCCGCTCATTTGCTCTGACACATCTGGCTAATGGATAGGGTGTGAAATTACTCAAGAAACACGGCCGCCAGGAGCTTTGTTAATGTTTGAATGCCCACGTTGGTCTAAAGTCTGGGGCGGAGCCAGTTTCAGATGCAGGCAAAATGATAAACATAATGATAAACATTGCCTGCACATCTACTCTGTGCCAACCACCGTGCTAGGTACCAGCAGTTATCTCATGGTAGCCTTCAGCAACCTAAGAGGGAGTTGTAAGTCCAGTTTTTGACAGCCGGAGGGAACTGCTCAGGGATCACACTGACTGTTAAGAGATGGGGCTAAGATTGGCAATGGGTCTGGCTGACATTAGCTTAACCCATGTCTCAGCAGTGTATAGGCAGCGAGCCACGTGATGTGGTTTGAAGCACTTTGCACTGATCCTCTGGCAGAGATCCTGCTTGTTGGCCACTGGCGAGCAACTCTCCCTGTAGCCTAAGATAAACCCTCCTTTTCATTACATTTCCCAGCCTCGCTTGCAGTGAGATAAGGGCAGATAGCCATATTCAAGGCAATTTAATATAAGTTGAAGTATCACTTAAATAGTATCACTTTACCAGAAGTCTTACGCTTTCATGAAAGGATGGCATCTTTTGGAATCTTTCTTGAGAGGACACATGGCTCACATCTCTTGCATTTTTCTATCTTCCTGTTGACCGGGGCATAGGTGTGATGTTGGCTCTCCAGTAGTCATCATGGGCTATGTGGTGGAGGAGCACAATTGAAGAGGACAAAGCAGAAAGCTAGAAGGACCCTGAGTGCTAAAGGCTTTTGTAGAACAGAATTGCTGTAGTAAACTGGGAACTTTGCATCTATGGACATTCACAGGAGGAAAAAAATGTCATTTATTTTATTTAAGTCAGTGCAATTCTGGGACCCTGCAACTCACAGAATATCTTTTCTTGAATGAACAAAGTCATTGGCTGGCTATTGATAAACCATAAATAAATGACAGATGTATTACATTGGAGTAGGACATATTTCTACAAAAATTTCTGGAAGGAAGTTACTAGGTAGATCACCCAGAGTGTGTAAGGGAGCAGAAGAGGACCAGAAGAGTAACATTTAAGGCACCGAAACAGAGGTAGGCTTTGGTAGGCTGTTGCTGTCAGGGATGAGAGGCTAGAATGCAAGCGACGTACTAGAGTCAGGGCTTCCCCTATGCTCAATGGCATGAAGAGAATAAATCCAATTTATATTTAGTCTAAGTAACAGGTCTGCCCAGGGGCTGTTCTTTTCTAGGAAATTCACCCCAGATCTGTGATTACACAGAGCAAAAGTTCAGGTTACATCAGTGTTGGATTAACAGTGATGATGACACTTTTGTATCATACATGCTCGACTGAAAAAGGAGGGTTCGGGTTAGAGGAATAATATCTCCCACTCATAGGAGGGGACAGGGGAACCCACCTCACTCCATGAATACTTTTATGAATTCACTGATTTATTAATTTGCAAATTCACTCAACAAGTTTATTTCTAACCTACAAAACCAAATCTATTCTGGAGGGTCTCACCAAACTAGGTTACAATTCAACCGAAAAATAAGTCAAATTTTTAAATAATCACAGCTATTGATTTTCTGCTGTATTTAGGATACTGCAGTTGGTGCTGAGTTGTATAAGAAAATAAAAGGGGGAGGTACATTTCTGTCTTCAAGGAGTTAATGATCCAGCAGGGCATAAGATAATCCACAAAATAATAAATAGATAAAGCAAAATAAAGTGGAAGGTCATAGAAGGTATCACAGACAATGAAGGTCCAGAGGAGTCATGTTTTGAGTTACCAGAGGGCAGCCTGTGCTCATGAAAGAGAGGAGAGTCACATGAGATGGTGTGACTCCTTTGAGTAAGGTTTCAGGCTGGCAAAATGTGGAATTTCAGCAGAGGCCTCTGTCAGGATGGTGAAGGTGGGGCTGCTTACACAGCAGAAGGAGTCTATGAGTTTGAATGTCTTTTCCAAACGTGAAATTTGGTGACTTCTTTACCACTGGTTTTGACAGAAGCCCTTTCCTACTCTTTGGACACTCTGGAGTTTCTAAGTCTAGTCCTTTGTTAATGGCTCTGCAGGCACCGTGGAGTGCAAAGATGGGCAGTCCCAAGGCCCTCCCAGGATCCTCCCTCCTGGATTCACTGATTTCATTGGTTCCAGGAGAGGAAGATATTGTCCAAAGAGGAAGTGCTCCATTATTGTCAGACCTGAGAGCAGGGAGACTTAAACAGTGTCTTATCAAAGTTATAGATTCTTCAGACCTGACAAGATCCAGGCTATCGATTTTGTCAGGGTGAATTTTCACATTGTAGATTTTTTTTTAAATGGGAAGCATTCTTTCCCCAAGGCATTTATATTCTATCCCTTTGTCACTCTTCTTTCCTTCACTAAATTTCATGCTTCCCTTGTCTAATTCACTCATGTACTGTCCAACGTTAAAGATTTTACACAATCTTCACAGCAAAGAGTCAGAAGGCAGCATAAAGAGCTATGTGAACCAGTGTGGATGTCAGAGGAAAAGTATTTGTCTTTTGGTGTCAGAGTTTGGCTTCTTTCATAGGCCTTCTCTTCCTCTCATGACCCCAGGAACTTTCTGCCACAAACAAAATCTGGTCACCGTGTCATGCTTTTCTTGCAGATAAATGGACTCCCAGTTGCCCCAAGACTAAACCAGACCTGACAAACTGTACTCATTTGAACTTTGCAATTTCCTCTGTGCCCCATCCACTTGTCCAACTGTATGCTGAGTTACCGACCATCTACTTTGAAGATTATCATTAAAATTTCCTTATATTGACAGTGCAGATGAAGTACAGTTCCTTATCTTCTTGCAGACTCATTAGGCCCTCCTTTAAGAAATTGTCTTGATATTTAAAATTTAGTTTTCTCAATGCTTGTGTGCTTTTTGTCAGTCACCCATCTATACATCTCATTTTCTTTTCCATCCTTTCCAATTTCTCTATTAATACTTTGCAAATATTTTCAGAAGGGTCCTGGGTCATTTCTTCCACACCTCTGTTAATTGTAGACAGGGTTTTTGATCAAAAAATTACAGCACAGGTTTAGCCTCCAAAACAGTTTTAGAGGCAAACTCTTTCCCGAATTCTTAAGGAGAATCTTGTTATGGTAGGCTAGTCTGATGGTATCAGAGGACAGCAAGAACACATATTTTGGAAAATTAGAAATGCTTCTGATAAACATAAATACATGTCAAACTATATTCTCAAATGCCTTAGCAAATGAGTCACAGTTTCACACCTGGAATTTGAACAATGGTTTCTCACTCCTAGTACAGCTTACTTATTCTCTGCATTCTTTTTTTTTTTTTTTTGGCATCACTGCTCTCCGGTGGTGGGAGTAAGAGGCCCAGCCCCACTGCTGGAATTGAACCTTCGTCCCAGTGGGCTGCAGTCCCGCGCACAACCACTATGCCACCGGGGCTCAGCCCCTCTCTGCATTCTTATAGGCAGACCAGTTCATCAATGCTGTTGTACCAAAGCCTGTGACTTCCACATACATTTGCTCTCCAAGCATCCAACATCATCTCTCTCCATTCTACAGAATACTTTAGTATACCTCAAACTAACGGCTTCTTGAGTTTTATCTAATCTCTATTTTGTTTGTAGGTAGTGAACTTTCAGGAAGTCAGAGTTTCCAGCAACTGGGGATTAAAATGCCAGGACAGACTCAAGAACATTTCATGATTCCTTTTTTTTATACCATCTCAGGAATGTGGGCTTTCCCAGGAAGAGACTCAAGTGGCCCTAGAAGGCTCCAGTGTGGGGAGGAAAATGGAGATACACAATAAGCCAGACTCTAGATCCACGTCAACATGTCATACAATACAGAATTCTCCATTGGTGGTTTGGACTAAAAAGAAGAGAGATCAAGAGCCCCCACTTAACCTTACAGTGGTGCTTTCTTGCCACAAGGGCTCTACAGAAAGTTGCTGTAAGTGCTCCACAGTTCATGCTGGAGAAGTTACTAAGAAGCAAAAGGTGATGAGAAAATGATGGAAGAATGATGAGAAATAATATTTTTAATAGTTGTAGAGGAAAGAGAGCTGGGGAAAATATGCCCCATAGCCCCAAGGTAGGCAGGTGTTTCTTTTCCTTTTTCTCCCTAGGTGTTGAACTGAACTCTTGACCATGCTCTTAGTACCCGAGGAAACAGTAAATTCAGTTTGGTAGGCTATCCTGAGCACCTGCTTTCAGAAAAGTCTTGGGTCTTATGTGCCTGGCACACCATGGATGCTCAGTAATGATCTATCCCATTTCAGTGTTCAGTATTGCAAACCTATAACGGCTCCACCTGTGTTAGGATGATCTCCCTAAAGAGATCACTGGAGGCCATATTTGTTTGCCAGCCTTCCAGATTGTGTTGTGTTGTGGTTAGTATGCTACTATTCTGAATTTGGAGAGAATGAATGATAGATATTAAAAGATTACTCAAAAGGATAAGCTGTTATCTTCCATGTGGCTAACTTCACCTGTGTGAGATAGAAAAAAAGAAAAAGAAAACCTTCCGGGTCAGGTAAGAGTTGGGTAGTTGAAAGGAGGGGGGGAGGAGGGGAGCTTGAACTGGAATTTTCCAGAGCAAGGAGGTCCTCAGATACACGTAAGCACAAAGCAATTGAAGGACACAAGCCTTAAAAAGAAAACAGCACCTGCCTTTGCTGCACAGTCTAGTCTGGAAACTGCTGGGTTAGCAACACGTTGCGCCCTGTGAAAATATGTGACTTCCATGTGAAAAAGGAGAGGTTTTAATTAAATTGGGTGTTTCTGAGACTCCTGCAGGGAGTGTGGTTTGAGGGTCTGGAGTTGGGAACTCTATTGGTGTGAAGGGAGACTTCTCAGAAATCCTGGGACCCCATAAGCTATGTTGAGATGCGTCGTCGATGGGAAATGTATGTTTTCCCTTCAGGAGCATGGGTATCTCTAACATTCCTTTGCAGCCAGGAAGGGCTAAACTGGGAAGGACACTCTTGGTCTGTGACCTGGGACTGTTCACATAGCACTTTCCCCAACTGTCTTGCATGGGCTGTCAGTTGTCAGGAGAAGGAAGGTTCCCTGTGGAGATCATCATTTCTGGGTTTCTCGTTTTGTAATTGGAAAAGATGATCTTAAAAAGATATGATAGGACAAGGGAACATTTCTCCAGGCTTCAACTAGTGGACGCTGGTTTTTGACTCGAAGCAGGCCATGTTAATTGAGCACCTTGTACATACCCAGCCCTGTTCCCATTTCTGAGGATGTAACGGGGCATATGACATCAGTTTGGGCCTCAGGAAATTCCCCAAAGGAACACATACCTGACTTGAATACCAGTAAGATTAGGAAAATTGCTGCCGATACCAAGAAGAGGAGCTAGGAATAGGAAAAGATCAATTCTTGGTGGTGGACTGAGAAGAGGCCGCTTCAAGGACACAAATCTTTATCCTTAGGGCTTTAGGGGAGAAAACTTTAGAAGAAAACTCAGAAAACAAAAGGCATGCTAGGAGCAGTAGACTCTAAAGGGTAGAGCTACGTGCTGGTGTTGGCTATCTGATTTATTATCTTAAGTTTGTCTCACTCAGAAGTAGCATGGCCTTACATGAGCTAGTTCTTCGTGTTGAGACATTTCAGTGAGCGTGTATGCACGTGCTGGTCCTGTTTCCGGGCTCAGCTTTATAGATCAATGGTGGCTCACTCTATGCTAGGTTGCTCTAGCATCAGTTAGACACGTGTAGGCCTCATCATAGGCTTGTTTGACATCTTTCCGGGATGTGTTGTGCCAAGTAGCCTCACGCATAGAGTGAAGGTAATGATAGTAGTTACCTCACCGTTTTGTCAGTTAGGGTTAATTGAGCTCATACAGGCAAGTGCTTAAAACAGCTTCCTGCATATAAAGGCTCGGCAAGGGCTAGATAGTATGTAATTGTGGGGCAGCTCTTGCGCTACTTCCCACCAGTACATTACCCAAGTAGGAGGTTTGCTGTCTCCTGTCATAATGCAACCTTGACATCTCTGTGCTTTATCACTAGATTGGATGCTGTATGAAACTGCTGCCCATTCAAGGCCTCAACACTGGCTTTGACGTCCAGACAAGGGTGCTTATGTTCACTGGGCTTCACAGACCTAGTGGCAAGCTTTGGGAGGCTCACTTTTGAAATCTGCTGTCAACTAAGGCTGCTACTGCTGTTGATCGCCGTAGTGAGTCCTGAGGTCTGGGGAGGAGTGTACGCCTCCCCCCCCCCCCCAAGGGCAGATTAGTCTCTCTGCTACTCCTAGATTCCTCTGAATGATGACAAAAGGAACAAGCTAAATGGGAACATCAGCTGGCCACCTGGGTGTGCCAATGTTTGACTTACCTGAGCGGAAGGCCACTTGTACTTTTGTGAATAAATCATGACTCAGTGCTCTTCACAAAGCTCCCACGGACATGCTAGGCCAGGCTATTTAAAGATAACAGGAGGGCTCTTTTTTTTTTTTCATCATTTCCCAGAATGAACCAGAGGAAAGATCCAACATGGGTGGCAGTTTCTCCATCAGAAGCCAACTAAGTCAGAGGCCAACTTTGGATATAAAGTCAAGTTATTGGCGAGAACCCCAGAGACAAGACTGGGAATGCAGGGATGAGTAAGAAAAAGATAGCATTAGCTGCTGTTTACCTAACCATCTGGGAAACAAACGGGTGGTCTGGGGTTTGTGTCTCCACATCACAGTATCTCCAAGCCTCTTATCAGGCCCAGGATGGGCAGAGAGGCTTAGGACTTACACATAAGAATGGAGTTCCTTTCTCCTTTCAGCTCGCTTGAACCTGGAGACTCTTGGCAGGCTGTATGGTGGACAGGAGAGGGAGAAAGGAGAATGTGGCCTCAGCCACCCACCGTGCCATTCCTGGGTTTTGATGAAAGAGGAAACCCCTGGCTCTGACAAATCCCTGATTTATGAGCTCCAAATGTGTTTTGACTTTTTAGAAGAACTGAGGTTTCAGGTTTCCCGAGGCGATCCTGCTCAGAACTTCTGACTCAAAACCTAGAGCTGCCTGGCTGCTCAATCGTTGACTGCACAGCCCGTTCAGTTAGCAAAGTGACATGGCGATGGCTGTGGGTTGCACAACAGCGTGATGTCAGCCTTCTGAGGGGAGCCGGGCTGTTGAGCAATGCCCCGGGAAGAGAGAGGTCACTCACAGAAACCTGTCCAACGGTTCTAAGAATTTTATATCTTGAAAGATGTTCAACATATTTCTTTATGTGTTGGGACGCAGGCTTTCCCAACCCCTGATTAATGTTTTTCCAGAAATCTCCCCTGAATCTCGGGTCAGCCGGTGAGTTTCCAGTTGACAAGCAAAGTTCAGTTTAAAATATCTCACATAGTATCTACAACAGAGGGCTGAAAGAAGGGGAAGGGAAGAATTTGCCAAGTGCCTCCATACTCATTGACTCGCTGCCTCTGTGCTGGATGTCCACTCCACAGAGGTGTGAACATCATCCCTGCCCGGTGAGCATCACATGGACACATGGTAGCTCAGGGACACATGGTGTGTGCCAGAGGAGCACTGCCTCCATAGGGTTATGTATGGCTGAGTTTTCAGAAAATCACCGGGACTTTCTTCTGAGGTACCTATGAGAAGAGGTGAACTGCCAACCTCTTGGTTGGTGGCCAAGCACTTCACTGTTTGTGCCACGCGCCACTCAAAGCCCTGCGAAGGCTGGGTCTGTGAGGAGCCCTCGAGGTGTAAGCGCTACAGAGCTTGAGGGTTACTGAAATGCCAATGGTTTGAAATGCCCCCCACCCCCGACTCCAGCCACTCTGTCGGAGAAAGATGGGGCAGTCCACTTTGGTAAAACACGACAACCTTGGTCAGTCCCTGAGGCAATTCTTCTGTGTTCTCTGGAGTTGCCATGTGTTGAAAGTGACTCTGTAGCCAGGGCTGGGCCATGAAAAATCAAGGCTGGGGTCGCTGGGCCCAAGGAGCACCATGAGACAAAGTGGTTAGATTCAGGTAAGAGTTTCCATTCTCTCACCTTAGTAGAGAGAAGACATGCATTTCACTGTGCCTGGTACATGATTGAGACATCCTGCGGCTTCATCCACCACCCTTGTCCCAGGATGAACCTAGCAGACTGCTCAGATGAAACTGGCATTTCTCTCCCTGGCCCTGGTAGGAATGAGTCATGACTCTGAGCAGAGGACAAGAAGTCAGCTAACCAGATTTAAAGAGTTGGAATCTCTCTGGAGAATGCTCTCTCCTGAGTGAAAGGAAAAGTTTTCCCCTCCCCCCCATATCTAACAAGTACTTAGTAGCAACTGCCTTTGGGGTGCGGCCTTTCCTCTACTGACTTTTGCTTTCATATCTTCAGTCATTATAAGCAGCATAAAGCTGTCTTTCCTAAACACGTGCAAAGAATAATCCAGTAAAGAATCCCCTGCAGAAAAAGGAGTGCTTTTGGAAGAGGACACTGTGGCCAAGTTGGAAATCACTAAAGAAGAATTGACTGAATTTCTGAAACTGATATTCAATTTACTATTTTTTAACAAGGTCTTCCTGTGTGTGCATCTGTACCTGATATGGATACTTGAAGGTAGTGGGACATTCTGAGGAGCTGATGAGGTAATGAGTTATGAATACATGAACGTTAAAGACTAAGCTGCATGCTGAACTCATATAAGAAGAAAGTCTTCATTTAAGGCAAATCAGAGAGAGGACCCCAGGGAGGAAAAGGGATCAGATCTGACTGTTAATATGTAATAATATTTTGTCAGGAGTTTTCCTCTCATTTTTCTTCAACTGCAGACTTTCAGCTCACATTAATCTTCTAATCAAAAGGGAACACATCTATTTATAATTGACATAAATGATAGTCCTATTTATAGTTCTCTTTGGCATTCCGTGTTTCTCTGTGGGAGATTTTCTTTGAAACAAAAGCCTGCTTTTTGAAGCAACTGTGTTCTGGGGACAGCCTTGATCATTTCTGTTGCCCAAGAGATGTATTCGATTAACCTCTGATCTCGACACACAGGCTGGCGGAATGTGGAAAGCCATTAATAGACCAATAATAAAGATACCCCTACCTTTTCCTTTCTAATTCTAGTCCACAGAGGTCACACATGACCCATAAAGGAGTGGGAATGCCCAAGTTTTGGAGGAAGATGTGTGGCATGGTGGTAATCTTGACTAGCCCACTTGCAACTTCAGAATCTACTCTGGTTCTAACCCTCCTTGAGCTCTAACTGCGTTCTTTTTGAGTTCTCTTTAGAAATCTGTCACTGGTCTTATTTCTTGAGACTTTTGTGATGATTCCAGGGGTATAATCTGCTTGAGTTCTCACACAAACCACACAAAACAACGATTTGGGTAGGCAGGGTTGCCCTTAATATGCCCATTGAGAAACAAGAGAGAATCCACAGGCAACCAGCTACAACTGCAAATTTGAGATACCTCAGTGTGTCTACCTGTCTTTACCTGGATTTTGTGTGCTTTCTGATATGCACTGTTATGTTGAGTGCTTTCTGATATGCAGTGTTGTGTCTTAGGCACAAAATGAATAATCGTTCAATCAGACACTTATTCTGGCTTTCTTTTTAACTCAGAAAGACCTCTGCATCTTTGCGCTGGAGGAAAAGCAATCAATGATGCCTTATTTTCTGTGTCATTTATGAACTAGACAGGATGATGGAGAGGCTCAGGGGAGAAGGGACTCTCAGGACTCTTCCTAGAGCGTGGATGTGTCCCTGCATTTGAATGGGAAAGATTGGACTGAAAGCTTCAGCAGGGAAAGGATTCTTTCATGAGCTTTCCATCAACTCAAGGATCAAGCAGCTTATCTATAGCTTGCCTCTCTCAGAGACATTCATGTCTCTACCCAGCCAAGAGTAGAAGGTACATGAAGTTAACAAATCTCACCTCCTTTGAAACATCAATAAATAGTTTACAAGATTATCTTTCATTTTCAGAGGAAAATGAAAATTCTTGCTACTCAAATTCTTGCTATACAGATTTCTACGTATAATTTTTATACTTACGTTAGTGCATTAAATTTACTTTGTTGCATGTTCCTATGTATGAATGGGTAAGAGTTGTTTTTTTTTTAGTCAGATTGAAAATAATCTGAAATTATGTACTTACATTAAACTTTGGGAATGTGGTTCGATGCTCATTAATGTTGGTTGCTTTTCCTGTCTCATTGTTTGGCCCTCTCTTAGTTTTTATCAATGTGTTGACTATCTTAGACCTTGCTGAGTTGACTGGCCTTTCACAAGAATGACTTTCTTCTCATTGGGTCAAATTATACAACTGATAAACTCCATTGAGCTGTTTCCATTTCTGGAGCTACTGGGATTTGACTCTAACCTCATAACTCGCTGACAGTCTTTCTTCCAGGAAGAACAAGAATAAGAGCTCCTTTGTGGGCCTTCAGTAATGGTGGAAATGGACACATTTCTATGTTAGTGCACAGAACTCTTTCTCTTTCACCCTCCCCCCAACTCCCCACCTCCACCCTCCCGCCCTTTGGTATGTGTGCTCTACCTGGCACTAGATCTGTTCACTATTTCAGTTGGGCCCTAGGAATAGACCAACTCCTGTAATATTAACACAAGTGGAGGACACAAAAAGAACTTTCCAATGTTCCATTTGAGGCATGCACTGGTGCTTTCATTTAGAGATCACAGCCAGTGTCCACAGAAAGGATCATGTTCTGTTTACCTACGTTCCCTTGGCAGCTTCTTTTAGATAGAGTATTTCTCAGCTCCCACTTGAAACTGGCAAAACATCTGTGGGGACCTTGCGACTTAGTGGCATCAGCATTTGTGGTGAACTCCTACTTCCTTCTTAGGGACACATACAACTACTCTGGGCTAACATGCCAAAGGAAAATTGGTGACTAAATGCCAGGTGCACACAGCCTGTCCTGCACAGAAGGATGACTGTGAGTCTTTACAGAGATTATAACACTAACCTTTATACATATATATATATATATATATGTATATATAACCTTATATATACCATATATAACCTTATAACATATAACCTTTTTCTCATGGAACTAAGAGTTGACCATAGCATAAGGTCAGAACACTCACCATAAGTAAGTGAACGGATAACTCCACATGATAACAGTCAGGTGACAAATTCTGTGAGAGTAGCATGATTGCCGTGAAGAGGAAAGTGAGCTGATGTGTGGTAGAGGACAAGGTAACATAGAGGAGAAGACCATGAGGAAAGCCCAGGAATGGAACTGGTGGGGTAGAAGGTCACCTGGTTTAGATGCTGCAATATGTAGAGGAGAGCTTGTAAACACCAATGTCCACCAGGGCCACACATGTCAAGGAGAGACGTGATACAGAGTCCTGCAATAGGGAGTGGTGGGGACCTCGGTCTCATAGAAAGCATGTGCCAATCTAATGGGGAAAGTCATTGAGCAAATAGTTGCAGCTAATTCCTATGTTTATAAAAATACTCACTCTGTCAAACAAGAATCTTCTGATGACGGGATAAGAACTACAGACAACAAGTTCTGAGCAGTGCTGTAGGGCAATATGAGGAAATGCAATTGGAAAGCCAGATGGCAACCTTATGTAAAATGCCTTTGCTGTCAAATGAGAGAGTTTGGACACATATTACTTAGCCATGGCCAGTCACTGGAAATTGTTTAGAAAAGGGATAAAGTGATTAGAACTGTGCTTTGGGGAGATTAATCTCATGGGTGGGATGGCTGGTGTAAGCAAGATTGGACAGAGTGATCAGTGAGGAGGCTGTCGCAATAGTTTGGGTAAGTGATGAGGACTACCTAAATAGTGATGGGAATGGAATGAGGGACACATGTGTAATCTTCCAGTGAATTGGTAACAGCTGTTCTGGATCTTGACGCAAAATCAACTACAATACTACAACACCCTTTGTCTGAGGAGTTTGGGTTTGATGGTCTCCACTGTCCCAAACACTATGGGTAATTGCATAACTGGTCCCTCAAATTGGCTGGGAATATGGCCTCTACTACCTTAGAGGTCACCTGGTCAACAACTCCATTTACTTTTTAAGATTATATCATTGATGATCTGCACACTATTGAACATTTAGCATCTTATGATCCAGACTCTTCCTTTATCAGAAGAATTTGAAAGTCTTTTAAATGCTAGCAGAGTTGTCTCCTTGCTCAGTTGGAGGAGAAACACAGGGTTCTTTAAAGTCTGTATCTTATTCATACCCTCAACAGGGGCTGGTAGTGTCCATTCAATAAAGGTACGTTGTGGAATTACCATATATATTTGACTATAAGTCGACCTGAATATCAGCCAAGGCATTTTAGTTTTACCACAAAACTGTGTAACAATGCGCTTATACATGAGTATATGTGGTAACTAAAACAGAAGGTAGATGGTTAAAATCCAAATATATCGGTCATATCTGGAGCAGGGGCAACATTTGTTGAGACCAGGTAGGTCTGTAAATGGAGAAAGCCTGGAAGGTGCTGTGCTGGTGCGTCACCATCTTTTCTAGAGCGCTTTGGTGGAGAGTCACCATAGGGATGATTTCTAAACTACTCGCAATTCCAGAGAAGTTGCTAATCTGAGAATTTTCTGGCAATATCTTGGTTTTTTATAATTCCAAAATTCTCAAAGATAGGGTGTGAACCAGGTAAAATATGCATGTAGGCTGGATTTAGTTGAGGGACGAGTGGGGGAGGGCACCATTCAGTGGCATCTGTTATGGAAGTACTATTAACTCTCTGAAGATAGGGGCTATCATTAGTGTCTGGCTAAACAGCAATAAATGGTGGACAGAAAGCCCACCTGAATAAATATTCCTAGATGACTCAAGACTGGGAGTTATGATGAAAGTTCAATGGATTCTTGCACACTACAGCAAGACCTCTTTGAAGAGATGGTTTCATCTTCCTCTTCTGTGTTGTCCAACCCTTGTGACTAGCTAATGATGCTATAATTAAGTTGATTAGTTCCATAATCTTACTTCCATACATTTTTAAAAATACTATGAAGAAAAGACAATGGTGGAAGAATGCTTACAAAGAACAATGAGTGTCATATCCAGTCATATTTCTTAAAGGGTTTTAGAGTTTTCATGAACCTTAAATGGTGGCAGTGGAAAAGATTTTGGAAGCTATCTCAGCAACTTCCTTCAAGGGACAGAGTGTCAAGGAAGCAAAAATATGAGCTTTATATGAAAATGCTGTTGGATTAAATTTATAAAAATAAATATATAATTGTGAGCTAAACATAATCCCATCTCATCCTAGGTTTAACAAGTCAAGAGGAAGAGGCAAGTGCTTAACATTCAAGGAAACTATGTGGGGGAAACATGAATACTATATCTATGACATATTTTCCTCCTAGGAAATTGGGGGAAGATATCTTATTTCAAAGGTGAAATTCCATGGCTTAGCTTATAGAATATTATTGTTCTAATGGAAATGGGTTTCCAGGACCCAAATACTCCAAGCAGTCGCAGAGAGTCAATGATGACTCATTCTGTCCTCTCTGCACCAGCCCTGCCTCTCACCCCTCATATGTGTCAAAGTAGAACTCTACTCCATAGAATTTTCAGTGGATGATTTTTTTTTTCTCGCAGAATATAATGAGGTCTTCTGGGTGGACTCAAATCTCCAATCTTTTATTGGAAGGGAGCATATTAACTGTGTTCCTCACTCAGGGACTCCTAAACAAATAATTAGGCAAAAACACCAACGCCATTGCTATCAAGTCAATTTCAAGTTAGTGTTCTCCATGTACTTCGGAGCAGAAATAAATTCAGCAGTGTTTTCAGTGATGGCAATCTTTGAAATGAGAACTCTAGGTCTTTTGTCCAAAGAGCCTGAGTAGATTTAAGCAATCAACCTTGTAATTAGTAGCTAAGTGCTTAACTGTTTGAGCCATCAAGGAATTCTGGGCTGGGAATAATGGAATCAAGCAGAAGAGGCATTGAATTCCAGGATAGAGTCTCGTAATGCTGTCAGCTTGGAACATAATCATGTCCTTTTGGAAAAGCTCCTTGAAGGCTTCTGGTAGGTGACAGAAACACACGTTTCCTAACCTTAAATCATTTCTCTTAAATACCAACAGGAACTAATGGAATCATTAAATTCAGACAGAAGAACTAATACTTGAACCTGACTGAGCATGACAAAAGAAGCAATATGGTCTGAGTGGACACACATTTGTCCACTGAATGCAATTAGAAATATATATATTTTTGAAGGAGTCTTGTTTGGCTGTTCTTGAAAAATGTAACTATTGAAAAAAGAACCTGGCAAGATCTTAAGAGCTGGTTCTTTAATGACTCCTGGCCTCAGTGATGGACTTGGAAATTGCAGCCACAGCAATAAGGAGTTCCAATTTCCAGTTCATAGAAGGTCAGTCCGTTGGGTTATCCTTGGAGGAGTTCTGTACTTCCTCTTAGGAAAAGGTCCATGTATTTGAGGGAATCAGAACTCCACAGAGTTCTTTCAGCACATACATTGTTAAAGCTCACTACTAGGTAGGGCCCCAGACCACATTTTTCAGAACTCCAAAGACAATTCATCTCTATATTGTGTTTTCTTAAGAGATGGGAGCCACCAAATGACAAGTCATTTATTATGCTGTTCCAAAGATTAGGAACCGTGGAAACTTCCTGCCAATCTAAATCCCCTGGACATCTGCTTCAAATACAACCTACGGTTCAATTGGCCTGGAGTCTACAAATTCAATGATAGAAAGGATTAATGTAGATTGGAGGAGTTCTGGTGCCCCTGTGGGACTAAATGTCTGATGGCTAGCTGCAGAGTAAGTGGCTCACAAGCCATGAGCTGCTCAGTCAGAGAAAGATGGCTGTCTTCTCTCATCCAGATTTAGCTTGGAAATTTGACAGAGGGTCACTATGAGTTGGAATTGACTTGGAGTTTTATTTGCTGGAAAAGTGGTTTTAGGACTCAGGTGTCAGTTAGGATGCTGGGGGCTCACACAGAATGAAAATGCATAACTCTTCTACAAAGATTTAGAGCCATGGAGAGTTAACAAGGCTATTTACGTTGTCACACAAGACCATTATGAGCAGGAAACAATTTGAGGACAATGTTTTTCAATTTGCTTTCCTTTGTCTGGAATGCAGATTTAGGTGTCAAATATGATTGATTCTGCATTTCTCACAAGCCACTGGATTGGTTTGAGTAGCAAGGGCTCACAACTGGCTATACAAATGAAGCTACTTTTGGATCTTGGCTAAGCCACATTGACAGGTGCCCCTTCAAACGTTCATGTATCAATCCCAGTGTCCCCATCATAAACAGGAAACTGTTTTTTTGCCATAAAATATTTTAGATGAATATGAATCAAGTGTCATCTAAGAGAAACATCTCTTTATTATCACTATTATTTTACGAAAGAGCACCAAAATTGTATATACCAATCACCTATTAAGTGACTTTCAGACTCTTAAGTGGCCTGTGCCTTACTTTGAAGAACTAGTCAGAGCAACCCTTCATTATCTTTAGCTTATGCATCATAGTGCTTCTGTGTACTGTACTTTACCTTTTTCTTTACCTTGCTCTTGTAGGAGACATTTCCATGATTTCATGCAAAGCATTAATAAGCTACAGAAATGCCAGCCAGATTTGTGACACTAATACCATCCATAATACTTATAGTTCATATGACTCAGGGCCCACATACTGTCTATTTTAAGGTAAGCCTGACATGTCTATTATATGAGTATGCTATTGATCATCTCAAAAAAAAATAGCCTCTAAATATCTGCTTTCTAGTGGGAGGCAGGAATTAGCAGACATAAGGAATCTTTGGAGAACCAAAACATCTCTGCACCAAATTGAGAGTAGTTTTATAAGACGAGTACAATTAACTGGCAGTTGTGCCTATGCTGAAAACACAGTCATCCTTTTGATAGGGAACATTTGCTCTGCTTGAGAGAGTCATAGTGAACTGCTTGGATTCATAGGAAGGAACATGCTGAAAATGTTTTCAATATGATCTTGTTTTTTCACTCAATAGCCATTGATTGAGGATGTCCCACCAAAAACAATGATAAATATGGCCAAAAAATAGTCTTATCCTTTGACCATATTAGCTATGGTTGCATCTGAAATGTATTATGCTTCAGGAATAACAAAGATTCATACAAATATTTGGCAGCGTGGCAGCTGATGAAACCAGGAAAAATTAGACACATTATCAATTGCTCACTCCCAAATTACCCCTCCCCCCCAAGAAATTAAATCCCTTTTCAGTAGCTTTGCTTTCAAATTTCTTCATTCCGTGAGTCACCACTACTCTCTGCCAAACTAAATATGTCTACGAATGGTTGGAAACTTCAATGGAAAGAAACATAAAACTAAAAAGATGTAGGAAAATTTAAACTTCTTCATGAAGACCTTCATTGAAGGCTAGCAAGTCAGGACTGTGTGGAGACAGTCACAATGCAGGACAATGTCTTTTATTTTGAGAAGCTTCTGAGTTAGCAAGCAATTCAAAATAGAGCCAGTCAATTAACTGACATAGCTTCAGATTCAAATTGGCTCTGAAATGGAACTCATTCTTTCCTGACTCCTTTTTCTGTTTAAAATCTCCAATCCATCTACAAAGACCCATGATCATACAATCTATTTGATCAGATTTTAGCCAAAGAAGCTTGACGTTATTCAATGGATAGTAGTGATGAGAAAATAATCTTATAGGTGGTTCAGAGCTTGAAACTTCAAAGATTATTCTGATACATTGCACAAGAAGAATAGGACATAACAGTTTGCCCTGTTTAGGGGCTCTGGCTTTATGGGAATTCTTTTATGTGAGTTTATCATAGATTATGTACCTTTATGTCTCTCCATTCCCTGTTCTCTCATTTAGGAAGTAAAAGCATGGTAACAGAATGATCCCATGATTCTTGCTAGCTCTCTGATTCTTCAGTTCTCCTCTGGCAGATGGCAGCTACGTTCAGTGTCTGCTCCATCCATCTGCTAAACCTGCCTTGGGGTTTAATCTTCTGAGCTGCACTATATGTCATAGGCTTCCCCTTCACTACTATGACTCATTTTAGTGTAACTTCAGCTAGCATGACAGAGAGGAGTTTAATGGAAGTTCTGGTCATGAAATTACTTCCAGTGGTAGAATCTGATGGCGGCAACTACTGTTCTAACCTGGAACCCAACACACTGCCATGAGCCTCATTTCGTTTAGGACTAACTCTCACTGTCAAAGTAGAATTGCCTCATAGGCCTTCCAAGGCTGGAAATCTTTAGAAGCAGACAGCCACATCCCCATCCTGCTGGTGAGTTTGAACCATGCACCCTGTGGTTAGCAGCCACGTGCGTGCTTTACAACTGTGTTGTCGGGGTTCCTTGCCTCTGTGATTGCACTAGGGAGCTCTCCGGTGACTGGACTTGGCTCTCTGTTGCACTCAGAGAAGTTTTCAAGAAGGGCAGCTGTGGAGGAGGTCCCAAGAAGTGACACTATAGATAGATCCTTAAAGATCCCATCTGTGTCTTTCATTTCAGGTCTCCAGGGGTGGCAATAGCAAGTGGAAAGTCACAGGGCATGTTCTAGGGTCTGGTAGAGGTAAATAGTCCCTGGGATTGCTTTGAGAAGAAAGACCAAGTCAAAACATTTTGTGACGTACTCTACAGTGGATACTGTAGAAGAAAGGAAAAACACACACAAGTGCCAAGACTCTGTTTTCAAGGAACGTTAACATCTGGAATGGCAGGGAAACGAGAGTGAAAGGATGAAATCTATGGCAGCAGGAGCCAGTATTTGAGTGTGTGGTTCAAAGGTGCTGTTGCTACATCACATCTGGAGTCTCTAGGAGTCTTTGGTGTGACATCTCTGGTATAGAAAAATCACATAGTCACCGTCCCAGGTGGTGAAATAAAATAAAATAACCCACCCCCAATTTGTATTTCATGAAAGCCAAGTTCAAAGAAACCAACAAAACCCACTCTTCCCTAAGTCAGTCTGTGATAAGAAACAGTTAGATGGACAATGTGAGAGACCCGAAGATACTGTTTTGTCTTTGTCAAGAGATGTCCTCTGCTGGGTACTTGCTTTTTGAGGCTAAGCAGAAATCACCAGTAGCTGACTTGGGAAAATTGAAATCTCTTGCTTATGAACCTCATGATACTAACCCTAACCACCTTGTGGGAGGGCAGACTCCTTGAGCAAGTTCAAGGTGACAAGTTTCTAGATGAAACCAATGGTGATCCTGCATGAAAGTGCCAAAGGTCTTGGGGTGTTCTCAATGCAAAGCAACTAGAGAGTAGGGAATGCCAATAGACTTTCTGTATAATTAGTAAACTTGAGGAGGTATGCTGCCGTATGACCTTTTCTAGATTCTAATTATCACAGACACTTGAACCGTTGACCTAATTTGTGGCTTTGATGAGGAGCCAGACAGATTAATCCTAACCAGCTCAATCTACTGTTGTGACTCGTGCTCTGTGGATAGTCTTTTTAGATTCTAAAAGTTTTTCCCTATTGGAGTCTCTAAACAACTCTACAGTAGGGCAGTTTTTAGTTTCATGTTACTGGTGAGCAAAGGGAGAACCAACGTTAGCAACTTACTTCTCCAAGGGCGCCAATCTATTAAGTAGGGGAGTTGGGAAGGGACCCAAACATGGAACACTGACTTCGTGTTTCATAGATCTCTTTGTGGGTTTGGGTGGGGGGTGGTCTCTGCGTCTTGAAATGACTGTGACAACACTCAGAGAGGAAAGTCAGGAAAGGAGACAAAATGGTGGTCCTCTCCCCCCCCCCCCCCCCCCCCCCATCTGAACCAGGCCTTTTCACCTGTAAGAAAGTAAAAGAGCTGATTGATTACGGGGTCAAGATATGTAACAAATGTCGAGTTTCCTTTTCACTTGCTTCTGGTGGTCACAAGTGAACTTTTCTGGCACCAAGTTTTGCTCTAGACCACTTTTCGGTGTCCTGACTGGCTCTAAGACGCTCTGGCGGTGGAACGCTTAAAGTATTTGGCTGGAAGACAAATGGTTGGTGGCTGGAACCGGCTGACAGCTTGAACCCAGCAACCACAGCACAGGAGAACGACCTGGCTGTCTGTCCCCGAGAAGATGACCACCTGGGACACCCTAGGGTGCAGTTCTACTCCACCCATTAGGGTCTGCAGGAGTCAGAAGCAATGGATGGCAGTGGGTTTTTAGGTCACTGCTCTCACATAAAGAGAGTTCCAGAACTGTACAACCAAAAGGAGGGCCTGCGCATCACTTTTAAATAGTCTCTGGGAAAAGCTGCCCATTTTCAGAGAAAAGCTTACAAAACCACAGTGCCTCTCCCCCTTCCGTCCTCCAGGCAGAGAGGCCACAGACTCCTGATGAACTAGCGATTGATAGTTGGTGTGTGGCTATGGTTTCCCCCACTTCTCTAGTGGCTTCCTTTCTGGTGTCTTCTCTAACTCAGCGCTTCTCAACTGCGGGTGATCTTATCCCCAAAGTAATATTTAGCCAGGTCTGGAGACACATTATAATCATCATGACTGGGAGGGGGCTTTGAATTGCAGCTCACTGTGGATCTGTTAGTGAGTAGAGGCCAAATAAGTAGCTAAAGATTTTTAAATGTGTTCTACCGATCCTCCTATCCCACTCACTCCTAATAACAACAAAAAAATCATCTAGCTCAGAGTAACAGTCGTGCTAAGTTTGGGAAACTCTGTCACCAAAGGCCATATTGGGCAAATTAAGGAGGGTGGCGGATATGGGGATGGCCTGGTGGCGTAGTGGTTACACATTGGGCTGCTAATCACAAGGTCGGTAGTTCACACCCACTAGATACTACCTGTGAGAAAGATGAACTTTCTACTCCTATAAAGAGTTACTGCTTCAGAAACCTACAGCAGCAGTTCTACCTTGTCCTCCTGGGTCTCTCTGAGTCAGAATTGACTCCAAGTCAGTGAGTCTGGTTTTTCTGCTTTATGAGAAAGAAACAGGATTTTAAACTTATGTCCAGGGAGAGAGTCAGAAGGAAAGTGGAGGAAGCTGAACTTTACAGTGTCCTCCACTCGGTTTGATCCAGAACTCCAGCTTGAGGTGCTCCCTTCCCTAGTTTCATAGAGGACCTGCAGCTGGCGGGATTTGATCGGCTCAGCACCTACTTTCTTCATCACTTGCTTCTGATGAAAGACCTATTTCTACAGGGTAAGAGTCAATCCTTCTTCCCAGAAACAGTCACAGAGGCGACTCTGTGACATTTGTACCAAGTTTAAAAAGACCCTTTCCATAGACTTTCTAGGATTTCAGAAAGACCACTGGCAAAAGAGGAAAGTCAGAAGAGATTCACTGAGTAGGATTTACTTGCAAGGCTACCAAAAAAAAAAAAAAAAAAAAAAAAGAAAAGAAAAAGAAAAACCACCCCAAGGGAAAAAAAAATCAGGTGTAAATTGCTTTTGGGTTGGGTTCCTCAGAGAAATCTCCAGCCATTAAAAAAAAAAAAAAAAAAAAAGCTGGTCTAACAGCTCTTCAGACTGTTTCAGATTTTCCAGGAGCACAGCTTTGCTCAGTCATTCCAAAGCAGTTCTACCCAAGTTGACATTGGAGAGAGTGGCCCAAAAGTTAGAATAATATACAGTAATAGTCTGAATTATGATGTTAAGTAGACTAGAGATGCCTGAAGCACATATGAAGGCTTTAGGCACCTTTGTGGAGATGGGCAGGACCTTGCTCCAAGTGTCTGTAAATTTTGACAGCTGAGGAAATGAAAGCATCCCCTACAGGCTCAGGGGAGCTTATTGGCATATAAATCCAACAGGATCTAAATCCACAGAGGTGAGTGTCTTTGAAGGCTACTGTGTCATTCACCAGATAATTCTGATATGCACACACACTCACTGCCATTGAGTCCACGCCAGCTCACAGTGATCACATGGGCCAGGGAAGAAGTGCCCTCTGTGAGTTTCCCAGACTGTTTCCTGGTGGTAGAAAGGCCTGTCTTTCCCTCTCCTAAGGATTGGCTGGTGACTTCAAACTGGCGATCTTGCAGTGAGCAGCCTAACCCCTTCCTACTCTCCCGTTGGAGGCTCCCCCACACATGAAAACCAAATTACTGTAGTTGGTGACGGCTCCTTGCAAACCCCACATGGGTCAGAGCTGAAAGGTGCTGCTCCAGTCAGTGCTGGCTGAGTTTGGGGCAGCAGATGGCCAGGCCTTTCTTCCAATGTGCAGACGGTCAACCTTGCCGTTAAGGGGAAGGCATGTGAATCGTCTGCACCACTCCAATCAGTGACTCATGACTCAGCACTGCCCAATGCAAGAACGCTACACCAATGTCAGGAAGCAGATTCTCTGCTCTAGCCTTCCACCTGGAAGCCATGAATGAGCTGTCAGCCTTGGGCATGCTACTGTTTGGGCTTTAGGTTGTTCATCTCATACCTGAGTTTTTGGCTCTCATACCTTTCAGGGACTTTCAAGATTGTAGGGGTCCAGGGTTTTATTTCCTATGAACAGTTAAGATCGCTTGAAGAGAGGGAGATATTAGTATGATGTATACTTGATTGATAATCAGGTTCTTGGGTGGCTTCCCCAGGGACTGCAGTGTGCTGCCTTTCTCTGCATGGAAACTGCTATCCCTGCAGCAAGTATGAGCACTTAGCGCAAAGCTTTGAATTTAAAAGACCATGTGGCCTCCACGGGTTGCCCAGTTTCTCTTTGTTTCCACACTGTTGCTGATCAAATATTGCAAAGCCATTAATTACCTGCAGAGAAATGCAGAGGGCCCTGTACAAAGGTTCCAGCCAGTTGCACAAAGCAATATGCCAGTTGTAAAGTAAGTGAAGGGTTTTACTTGGTATTTAAGGTTCAGTGAAAAAGTAATGCGGAGGGGGAGGGGCTCAGCTATGCCAAGAATGAAAAACCAGAGCTCTCCAAGGGCTGCTTTAGGTGGCTCAAGCCAATGCGAGACTAAACATTGCATTAAGCAGGAGTACAATTGGCTGTGGCTAAGGAGTGGTGTGTCAAATAACAGCTCTTTGCTATGTTTTAAGCATTATCTCGCATATAGATAATGACAAACAAAATGCCGTGTTGTCATCTCCTTAGTCTAACAGCTAATAAGTCCTGGGGATTTGAACTTTCCAGGCAAGCAAAAGCAATTCCTTGCGATCTGAGAGTGTGCTGTGCTTTCAGAGAGAGAGGTGCCGAGTGGAACGCAGCCAGGGCAGCAGCTCAGTGCAGAAATGAATTCTTGCCACCAAGGTTGTCAAAGACGTCTGGCTACATAAAAGAGCAGAGCTGTGCAGCCCATCCCGAGGGACACCAAGGAATCTCCCTGGGAAAGACCTGTTTTCAGTGTCACCTGCCTAGTGGTGGACTCTGAAATGAGAATGGAGGCTGCTAAAATGAGAGAAGGTTGACTCTTGTGTACAGACCCCTGGAGCTTGTGGATTGCTCAAACTTGCATGAAATCCAAACTGTCTTCCTGATCAGCTGTTGAAGAACCCAGACCTTCCAATAGGTCTCAACTGAGGGGTTCCTGTGCACGCAGGAACCTTGAATCCGAACACTTGACCATTACCATCACCCTTTTCCTGTCAGGAAGGGAAAGTATGTCCCAGATTTGTCCTGTCTGGATTATACAGCCACCTCCCTTTACCGTCTCTCATAATAGCCCCAGGAAATACATAATTCTCTTCATTCGATTTTTGAGGAAGATCAGCAGAACGAATGGCCTCAAGGGGTGTTGGCAGAAGACTCTGAAGTCTGCCAGGTCACCCTGTGTGTCCTGGGGTCCACAGGTAAGCGGCAGCAGCTTTCTATCTGACAGGGGTCCACAAATCCAGTCTGGGAAGGTTTTTGCTTGGCAGCAGGCTCTCATCACTGAGGCTCTCATCACTCATGCACCCTGAGGAAATTCTATTAAAGTTTCCTCGAGTTTTCCAGAAGGTAAACTGGGAGATGGGCTGTGGCCATCTTTCAAGGACATACTCAATAATAAGGAAGTCACCCTCAAGTTCCTATTTCTTAATTCTTGCAAGAGGACAAGGGTTTTGGAAATATGTCCCTCCTCATACAGCGCCAGACTTTCCACAGAAGTGTGGAAATACTTGAAAAGAATCATTTGTTGTGGAGATAAGGGACCTCGAACGCGTTCCTAACTTCACCTGCTAAGGTTAGGTGATAGACTCCCAGTTTGCTGCATTTCTCTTTTGTGCCACAGAGCATGCTCCAGCCCACCAAGGCCACTAAAGACCCATTGTGAGAGTCAGTGCAACTGGTTTCAAACAGTTAGTTATACTAGATCAACTGAAGACATTCTTCTTGTTCATGTTGCTAACAGAACTACATGACTGTCACCCCTAGTAGCAGTTCTATCGCCACCTCCAAGGAAAGGAAAGACATGGATAGTGAGTTGGGATCTCCAGAGAACTCACCCTTTGCAATGGATCCTGCAAGTGCTTCCAGAAGAGGATCAGTGAGTGTGAGAGCTAACACATGTTGTTGACTTGGTATCAGACATTATTTTAAATTTATACACGATACTATATTAAGACCTGTGATCCCAACACCAATGAGGAGCTCAGTTTCACTTGACTGATGAAGAAACTAAGGTGTAAAGAAATTAATCGTGTTAACTTTCTCAAGTTCCCTCCACCAAGTAAATTGATGAACCAGATTACAAACTGGGGTCATACAGGCCCAACTTTTGGTCTTTAACCACTTCAATCTCTGGGTTTTTCTTGATTTTCCACTAGGAGGAGATGGTCTTAAAGAGAGTGAATGTCTTTGAATGCCCCAAATTGCACATTTTCTTCTTTAACTACAGAAAAGTCAATGTCATTTGGTTGTAAAAATTCTTTTGGTCAAGATACAGAGATTCTTATTCATCCCTTCTCACTTAATAAAGTTTGTTCATGTGTCCTCACCTCCAAGATAAAGAAAATGGAAAGATAAAAGTTTTCATCTAGTTCTTTTTAGCAATGCACCATGGTGGTCTGCTTTCTTGGGGCATGTTCTCCATTGACCAGGCTATCTGCATGTAATGTATCTATGAGCTTCTATTCTAGTCCTGAGGAGTTGAAACCCAGTTTAAAACAGAAATAAACAAAGAAGCTGGATCTGTTTTGTTTTTCTAAAGCTCTTTGTGTGTGTGTGTGTGTGTGTGTGTGTGTGTGATATCTCCTATCTTTGGGGCCAACAGAAACTGTGTAAAAAAGACAAAGGAGACTAAGTGTCTTTCCTGATAACCAAGGTTCTCCTTTCTTAAATAGCACCAAGTTCTTGTTAATCATAACCCAGAGTTCAAGTCTCTTAATGTTAAAAGAGATTATTTACTTTAACCAAATACTTTCACTTTATATACAAGAACATTTCAGTCCAGGAAATTTCAATGCCTGCCAAAGTCACAAGGCTAATGAATAACGGGGTCTGGGGTGGGGGGCAGTTTTCTTAGCACTATATTTCAGATGAAAGAGGTTAGAATTAATAATTATAGCCTAGCTCTGGGAAAGCCATTTCAATCAATAACAATAAAAGTTCATTGCAAAGTTTCACTTAAGCTCTGTTCAAAATAGTATATGTTAACATAAAAAGAATGCTATTTGTTTAGTCAGGCATGGTTTTAATAACTATGCACTGGAAGCATGTTGTACAAAAGCTATAACTCTGGAATTGCCCAAAGGATATCCAATGTTTTTTTTCGAATTGATTTATTTTCTCCTTTTCCCCCAGACTGCTGAGGTAAAGCATATACAGTTTATGTAAGGGTCTGTTTATAGACTCTTAAAACTAAAAAGGACCCTAGGAACACTCTTTCTTTGAGTTGATCTTAATTGAAACCATCCAAAATGGTTGGTTGTCCATCAATTTCTTAACTGTGTTCAAAGAGAGAAAACATACCAGCCCCTAAACAGCATGTTTAAGTCTGTCAAAAAATGTATCTCAGGCAAGCTTAACTTCTATTTCACTTGAAGCTCTTTTCTTCTAATTGGTTTTTATACAAAATGAGGCTATGACAAACCACCCACCGCCAAGAGTGCCATCCTTCTGGTCAGATAACAGCTCTTCCCCTCTGTGCTGTCACATCCATCTACCAACATTTTCCTCACAGGATTATGAGAGCACAAGTCTGGGTGATGGGCTCTATTACTACGATGTATGGGGAAGATGGGTAATTAGCTCTTCATTGGAGCATCCATTTCATCGCATGTCTGGGAAAGCTCTATTCATTATTGATGAATGGGTCCACTTATGTGAGGGAGATGTCCACAGCATAAGCTAGAAGCTTGCTTCCTACTTGTACTCACAGGACTATATGAGATCACCCACAACATTGGGTCAATGAATACAAAATAAGCAGACAGAAATGTGTACTCCAGACAGCTCTGTGGTGAATGGGGTTCAAAATCCTCCTTGTTCAATATTCTGGGTGGGCAAAAATGACCAGCAACAGAAATCATTTTCTTTGAAATGTTTCTGAATTTCAAATGAAGAACATACGCTGCCTTCTGCTATTAAACAAACAAACCGATGTGTACTTCCAAATGGCACTGAAAGTAGATTAACAGAAAAGACAGAAGCACAATAAAACTTGAAGATAATAACAATCATCATTAAAAAAACAATCCGTTGATATGAGGAAAGACTGCCTTAGAAAAGTAGTTCAAAGACTCTAAATGCTTACAATTGACTTCACACAGAATCAACCCTAGAGGATGAAAAGGAAATGCAGTAAAATTTGTTGACAACGGCTCATGCCTGTAAGGATAATTGGCTCAAACACAAAACAGACCATAGTGTAGCTTGGGGATGACCAAATGCTGCCTCTAAGTCATTGACAGTATACATTGTATTCATTTAAATGAAAGAACAACAATTTTACCCAATAACTGGGTAAATCTGAGGGGAGAATTGTTCCAAGGAGTGAATAAAACCTAACCCTTGATAAGTCTTAGGACTAAAGTCTCAAGCATGTTGTGAACACATTTAATTTCCTTGGATTCTTTTAGAGTTCACACAATTAAATTCACCCATCAACTGCGGACAGCACCTATATCAGTCAGGCATTCTACTAGCCATTGGAATTAAAAAGTGACTCAATATGGTCTTTGAATTACCCTTTGGGCTCTTCACTGCAAGGTCAAAAGCTCTAATCCATAAGCCACTTCTTGGGAAAAAGGTGAGGCCATCAGCTCTTGTGAAGACGGATTGCTTGGAAGACCTGGGGAGAAGTTCTGCTCTGTCCTAAAGGGTGGCTATGAGTTGGAATCACCTCCGGGGTCTTGGGTTCGACATCCAGGTGACCATTGCAAGAGGAGAACTAGACAAAGGCAGGTGACTCCGAAAATTATCTGAAAAGTATTCAGGAAAAGCATAAAACCCTAGAATCTTTATCCAATGGTTAGTTTCCTCTTAGGACACTTCCTAACTCCTTCTGTGCAAGCTTTTACCTTGTAATGCGACTGTGAATTCTCTGGAGGTAAGCTCAATCTCTCAGGGCTTCTGCTCTGTGCCTAGCACAAAACCTTACACACCATGGATGTTTGGAAATCCCAAGCATACTGATATCATATCGATTCCAACTCATTCTGATCATGTAAGACAGAACTATAACAACCCCATAAGTTTTCCAAGCATATAAATCCTTACTGGAACAGGCTGGTATATCTTTTTTTTTCTGTTGAGTGGTTGTTAGATTGTTAGGTTGTTAGATTGAAACCATTCGCCTTGGGCTATTAGCAGCTAAGCACCTTAACCACTGTGATACCAGTGCTCCTGAAATGTGCTAGAGTTGTTTTGAATTAAGGACTTCTCAGTGATAACTTCTCTTACAACAAAAAATACCTTTGTTCATGAGGATCTCTGTCAGGCAAGAGATTTGCATAATATGAAATATGCACTTTGTAATAATGCAGATAACAATAACAACACCTAATTCTCTAGGATTCATAAAATAATTTTACATCCTTATGCAGAACATCAAGAGTTATCTTATATAAGTTTACCCTCCATTTTATTAAGCTAGAATTTTTATTTTAATTTTGAAATATTGATCATTGCTGCAACAATAAAAGAACAATTTTCCATGCATTAAAATAACTTTCCATCATAGTTGTTCAATAGTCTTCAGTGTCTAGGTGAATATATGTGTCACTCAGTTCCTTAGGACCAAATTGATCTTTCCATTCTTTTTATGTAATCTAATGTAGGCACCACAGGCATAGAAGGACCCAGTTTCCGTGTACTATCAGGTAAATCTGGAGCATACCATGTTGATCATCATAACAGAATGTTTGTAAGATTGGCAATTACCTAATGAACTGGGTCAAAGGAAATTTCACAAATGGATTTATCAAGGCAGAAAAAATGTCTTTTGGGACATATGAACCACAGAAACATATTTTTAAACATTGAATAAATATGACCCACTGTTGCTTGATGCTGATGTGGTATCTTTGCCTTCCACAAGTTATTTAAGAGGGAAAACAAGTTTGCTACCCTCAAAGTGCCCATGAGATGAACTCCTCTATCTGTACTTTAATTGGGAACTGGATAAAATTGCTTCACTCTCAGAAGCATAAGTAGATTTACTTAATTAAGGCATCGGCTGGAAGCAGAATGGACATGTGCCCATATATATGGTAGAAAGTGCTTCCTATTTCCTGTTACTAGTCAATAGGCAATAAAGGCTACTTTTGTTACCAATAAAAGGTGGATACAAATCATTTTTCCCACCAGCCATTTCCTTTTCATCTCCCCTACACACACACACACACACACACACACACGCACACGCACACACACACACACACCTGACCTCTGGGAAGAACTGAGTGAGTTATCACAGGAACTATTCAAAGCCTAGTGAGTAACTGAGGTAACCTTTTAGAATGATTCACCCTCCCGAAGGACTATCAGTTTCCTGCAGCCCAAAATCCCTACAAAGGACAGAGAATGAGCATTTGGCTTTACATTGTTCACTGCCCTTTAATATACAAGTGCACTGAGACAGGTGCACTGGAGATGGACTTTTTAGATGACCAGTTCCATTAAGCAATGCTGACTTTTGCTTGCCTTTATTATTTGCAGGTATTGCCATGGTGTTTGATTTTTACTATCTAATTCATAATCCCCTGAGACCAACGCATAGGTGAACGGTATTGTTCTGGTTAAATACCCCTGCATTCTAGATTTAAATATCCCTGGAGAAGCCCAGAGAAAAGCAATAGTTAAGGAGAGCAATAACAAACAAGCAACCAACCCAAGGTCAATTTGCATAGAGGGTAAATTAATAAAGAACACATTTCAAGAGAGTCTGAGTGTTTGCAAACATGCATATGCTGTAAATTCACCTTCTTCTGGTCATGTTTGATGGGTTCTTAGCTCATGAGGACATCAAAGGAATGCTCTGCAACTCTTTTTTCCAAGTTCACATGGCTGGAGAGTCTTCATATGGAATTGCCATGCATGCACTTACCATAAGCCTAGCTACTTCTATATGTTTACAGATGCACTCATGGTTCCAGTTACAGGTGCGCTCATGGTCCCAGAAAACCAACAGCTCAATTCTCATTGGCCCTGTCCTTTTAATGGAAGGGATGGAATAGCCAGGGTCGATCTCACTTGTGAAAGGAAGCTTCCTAGGAAGGAGTTCCAAGCCCACATTGTAAAGGAGGACAATTCCATCCCCAACCTGAGGTTTTTGCCAAAGCCCCACGGAGACTTCCACTTCCTCCAAAGGTGAGGCAGCTCAGGGCTTGAGGACATCTGCCAGCCCCCAACAGTCATTCAGTTACCCTCTCTGCTGTCGTCAACCCCCAGAGCCATACACACCACAATTTAAAGGTGCAGCGAGGGGGAGAGCTACTTACTGAAATAAAAGCCCCTGTCTCCACACACGAACTGAAGAGCGTCCACCAGCTCCGCCCCGCAGAGCGTCTCTGGTCCCGCTGCCGCCGAGCTGGTGACCATGAGGAAGCACAGGGCTAGGTAGAAGAGGTGGGACGCAGACACGGCGTGCATCTTCACCTGGGGAGAAACAAAAGGAGGTCAGGATGTCTCCTGGTTCCCACAAGAGGGGGAGAGAGTGGGGTACAACTACCTTGCCATTGCCCCCTGCTGATTCAGGGAACCCCGTGCATTGCATAACTAACTGCTCAATAGAGTCTTCTTGGCCGCTGTCTTGAAGGATGCAGATCCTCAACCTTTCTTCTGCAGCGTCTCTGAGTGAGTATAAACCAGGATCCATCCGGTGAATTATCCAGAGGGAAACCATGTGCTCCCACCCAGCGTGTAATTTCCCCTCTATGGCATGACTGAGTGTTCTTGATCAGAACTTCCCAAACTGAAGCTCCATGAATTACCAGACAAGCGCTGGGCATCGCTAGTGAGGAACTGGCGGCAAAACAAAAACAGGAACAACCCCCCCCCCTGCGTGGGAGATCCCTGGCTACTGCTGAATTTTGGAGAAGCCTTCTCTGAAACACAGCTGCCTATTGGGCAGAAATAGAGTTACTGGAATGTTCCCTCTGGACTCCTGTTACACTGAAATGAGTTAAAACACTCCAAAGCGTTTTTTATGGAAACAACGAGTGCTGACATTCCCATATAGAGTCCACAGCACCCTGAGAGGCTGGGTCCACTTTCAGAGCCAACCAACCTTCAACCGGGTTTTGGTTAACATGTGTTAATTTAAATTCTTGACTGGCCATTCCTTGTGTGGTATGTGAACCCTTGTTGACCCAAAGCCACCACCTTTAAGTCCATTTGATGCATTGAGACCGAGTGGAACCAATCCACAAGGTTTCCAAAGCTATAAATCTTTTAAGAAGCCGGCTGCAACTTTCTCCTGTGAAGCCGCTGGTGGGCTTGAACCTCTGACCTTTTGGTTAGCAGTGGAGTTCTTTCATCCCTGTGTTTCTAGGGATGGTTGGCCAGAATATTAAATCATACCCCAGCTATTATTCAGGAGAATTTACTGTGATCCAAAAAGGGGGCGGGGAGTTGAGAAAATAGTGTAAATCTACTTTCTTTTCTTCTACTTAGAAAGATGCAGGGGAAAAATTTTAAAAAAAGATGGAGGGAGGGGGGTGAGAGAGAGAGAAGGAGGAAAGAGAAAAGAGAAGAGAACTGAGGATTGAGAGATTGAAATATCCCTGGAGACTCTCTGCAGTAACCCAATCACAGTGGAAAGAGAAACAGATCCAGAAACAGGAAAACTATGCAGAATTAGGACTGAGTACCATAGAGACATCCAAGTAGTTAGTTACTCCCTCTGCAGTCTAAAGCCTTTTGTGTCAAATCCACTATCACAGGAGCACATACATAGGTAATCAGTACCTTCCAGGCTTCAGCACTGAGCTCAAAACATGTACAAGTTAGTTTGTTGTTGTTGGTGGTGGTGGTGGTGGTGGGGTCATAGAAATTCTGACTTCATCTCTTGGAGGTCTGTCCATTTAAAGGCACGGTACACCGAGGGACCCCAAGGGTGTGCTTGAGCCCACAATTCACAGCCAGCCACAGGATATGCCTGCAGCTCAAGTCCCAGCAGTAGAAAGCACATGATCACACAGTTCTTTTTTTCTTCCCATATTGCCACTTGTGGCATGAAGACATGGCTTCTTCCAGAAAGTCACCTCAGGAAAATAGCCCTGTCTCTTGGAGGTAGCCTCCTTCAGGGACTTTGAAGGAGCCACTGGAGGGCAGATAGGTAAGAGACCCTCTCAGGATCACGGGGCCAGGCTGGAAGTGGCCATGCTAAAAGGAGACTTTTCTCTGTCTCTTCCTGAAGGGTAAGAAGCAGACCCAGAAGTTTATTTTCTGATCACCTGCCTTGCACGCCAAACTCTCAAGCTAATGACGCCACACTGGTGACCCTGTTCTTGGAAAGTTCCACTTCCCTAGCCAGCAACTGGGAGAAGCAACAGCAACAGAAACCCCAAGAAATATAAGACCCTGACAGTTATTCATATGATATCAATATTTAGTCAATGCTCATAAAACAGTTGAAGAGGAAAGAAAAACAAAAACTCACTGCCATGCATGCTATTCCAAGTCATAGGGACCCCAGAGAACAGAGTAAAAATAATTGGCTTTCCAAGGCTGTAAATCCTTATGGAAATAGCTGGTAACTTTGAACTGCTGACCTAGGGGCTAGCCACCCTGCCTGACCAGGGCTCTTGCAGATGAAACACACTCTCTATTTGCAAATTACCATGGATAATGGACACAAGATCCAAGAGAAGGTGAGAATGCCACTGAACTCATTTTCTGTTTTTCGGAATGGACACGAAATACCCCTATCTTGCCAAGCTACTGGGTCTGCTAGAAGCAAGTTATCAGCCAGCCCTCATTTTTCTTAGTTGTAAAAGAAGTAGTCATTTTGCCCTTCCCCCTTCATTATTTCTGATGGGAAATAATGAGATTTATTGCCCTTCTTAAAAGAAGTTAATCTTTTAGGACATTACCCCCCTAAAATAAAATCCTGGCAAGGCAACACTTCTAGAATGTATGCTATTTTGTCAATCCTGTGTCTTGACGTTTTCTGTAGTCTATGTTCATGCCAAATATCAAGCACCCACAGCCATAGATGCCTTCAAGTTCTTCAGTTCTTATGAAATCCAGGTGGAATACAATTCACTCAACTCTGAGCTTCTATGCATTGAGAACCTCTTTGGATATCAAATCTATATATCACACAGCCCTGACTCAACACATTTAGATCCAGCAATACATATACGATCTCTAATATTGAAAGAACATTTTTCCCCACCACCTTTTATTTTTCTTCTTTCTTTCTGAATTATATTCTATAGTTTCTATAGTCTAAGGAAAGAAAAGCACCCCCCACTGCCCTGTGTGTATTTCCTTTAATACCAGGGACAGTGCAGTGCACCAATAGAAGAACAGAGAATTATTATATTAGGTTCCCTAAGGGTAGAACAATCATGAACTTGCTTAGAAGCTAGAAGTTTGAAAACAGTTGGCCCCATATCTTCATCAGCTCCTGACCCTTGTGTTTTGAACACCGAGAAAGAGAGAGAGAGAGAGAGAGAGAACCCAGCAGAAAGAGAGAAGCAAGAACACATAAACATTTCAGAAGGATTATTTCTTAACCATTATTCATAAATCCCAAAGTTACAAGAGCTTTCTTTTTATCTTCAACAAATGGATTATCAATTGACCTCAGCTGTCTGGGCTTTAGTGGACATCACCCAGGAAAAGTTGAGGGTGAGAGTCATAAGAAAATACTCACAGTAGGTGTACCCAATTTAGTTTGTTCCAGGTCTTTTACAGCAGGTCAGGGTGGGTCTTATGAGACTGATGTGAATAGAAAAGCGAGGACTTAAAAACGTGTGCTGCCTGTGGGTGTGGTTTGTGAAAGCATCTAGTTACATTTGGACATCCGGGCAGGTATGTTCTGAGCCTGGGTAGACTTCCTTTTGTCCATTCAAACAATACATTGCATTGCACAGCTGGGATTTCAGTCAATATGCACCCCCACGCCCACCCCACCCCAACCATGCCACTGATTTCCACTGTGTGCCTACTGCAGCTGTCCAGATAGAGACCCAAGCTCTGGCCTTGGGTCTTGCCCTCCTCCCTTGAACTTCCCTCCTATGCCGACTGTGGAAATACCTGGAACCTCTGAGTACAAGCAGCCCGTGAGTTCTCCCGCCTCTAGGCATGGCATCTTGACTCACTGAAAGTACATTTGAAAGACCAAGCAGCTCCCCCAAACCACTTCCTGCTTCAAGCACTGGGAGTAGTCACAGATTCAGTGCTAGCATTGCTTCTGAAAAGTTCAGCATGCCCGGAATGAAATGCTCATTTGGACAAGGTTCCCCAAACTTGCTATTATTGCCCAGCTTCCTCTCCACAACCTCTTTTAATGATCATCTAAACAGGAAGACAAGTCCCCCAGCTGTCAGACAGCAGACTATAGCTGGGTATTGACTTCATTTCAGGCAAAGCCAGGTGACAAAAGTGTCTTTTCATCTCAAGGACAGCAAGATCAGGTGCTTGACCAGGGAGTATCCCCAACTCCCAAGCCACTTAACTTGACCAAGCAGTGTCCTCTCGGTGGAGTATTTGAACGCGAGGATGAATACTGCATTAAGTGGCAGGGATGTTTTATGAATTGCGCCCGCAGGCAATTGCAACAGCGGAGCCAGTGACAACTGCTTAAAAGTGCTTGCAAATTGAAAAAACACACATCTCGAAGGATATAATTTTGCCGAGAATGGAAACTTGAACTAGGGCCAGTGATTGGAAACCAGAAGTCGGTGCATTGACAAGCAGGAGCCAAACTTTACCTACAGAGTCTTTTACGACCCAGAGCATAAAATCGGGGTTTTACAACACACACAATCCCAAGGCAAAACTCTGCCCACCAAAAGCCTTCTTCAAAAGAGTAAAGTTGGACAGGCAGCCACCCGAAAGAAAGTTTCCATTCCCCATCTATCGTATGCATTTGTTTAACACATACACATATGCGAGGTCAGCAAGAGTTGCCCGGGAGTTCTTTTCCTTTAATGAAGAGCATGTTAAACTTCACTCTAACTTTTGACTCTCTGGGCAAAAGTGCACAGACGCCCGTGACTTTAGCTCCCAAAATCATAGGGAAAACGTTTAATGTCCTCTCAAACATAACTCTTCACAGCTGGCATACCTTGTGAATAAAGTCTTGATAATTCACACACACACAACATGATTTTAAAAAATAAACATTTGCACCTGCAAAAAAAAAAAAAAAAGACCCACCAAAAGTTCACATCCATGCTCTATAGCCTTTGATCGTAGACAGGATTTACATGGATTTTTTATAATGACACAACCACATCCCTTGCAGACGTGGAGGGTTTCGCCTAAGTACCTTGCAATAGTTTCTACTCATACAGACATCTGTACAAACGCATCCGTCTCCCAAAGGTCTTTTGTCACATTCTCCCCAGAACTGCACATTCAGCAATTTATAAATAACTCTCAGCTCTGAAACAATGAAAATTCTGAAGTGAACAACCCCTCTAAGCAGCAGCAAACAGTCCACACAGTTGCAATAAAATTCCCCCAATGACTTCAAAAGTAAGAAATATTTACCTTCCAGAAATCACAAAAGCAGCACTTAAATAATTGGGTTGGAAGACTGCTGATTTTTCCCATTGCTTCTGAAGTGCAAAGTCTGGAAATGAATTGGTTAGCAGGAATAATGAGGCAAAAAGAAAAAAAAAAGCAAAAAAAAAAAAAAAGAAAGAAAGAAATCCAGAGAGATGGGAGATGTTCAGAGCAATGTCACATTTCAATTTTGAGGACTTTATTCCATGGCGCAGGCTCTATCTGCTCTGAATTTAGCAGTGACAGTGAGATTTAGCAAACAGAAGAGGGATTTAGAGAAAATCCTCACATTTATCTACAAAACACAGACACTGTAGACAGGAAACAGCTGGGGGAACATTTGCTTTCTCTCTCTCTCCCTCTTCTGGCAAAGTGATCGAGTAAGGACTTTTTTGGGCATGGTGACAAATAACATCATACCTTTGCATTTTAAAACTAGAGCACAGAAGCATTTTTTCCCCTTAGAAGAATGTGTGTTAGGGACAGGGTTTGCAGACAATAAAATACATATTCTGCTGTAGCAAATAAGGATCTGTCCTCTGATTAACTTTTTACTGGATATGAAGGTACACACATCTGTAGACACCTCCCTGGTGTCGAAGAAATAAATGCCGTATGAGGAGGGGTATGGGGGAGGCAAGCAATTCTATCTCAGAGACCAAGTGAAACATTTAGGAAGAAACGATCACCTGAAGCAAGCCTTAGAATTTTAACCCTGAAGGAACCAGGGTACTCCACATTGGAAGATAGAGCCGAGGTGAACCCGGTATCCCAGCTGCCAAGTCAGGAAGATGATCTCATTTCTTAGATCCTACAACCCGGGCAGGCAGCATCGCCATTGGCTCCCTTTAGAATATTGTCTCATGGTTTTGCCTGCGACCAGGCAAAGACTTTGCTGAGCTGTAAAGCCAACTTAAAAAAAAAAATACCATCTTTCCCGTCCTTCATTTACTAGGCAGGCTGTCGTCTCTCAGGGCAGGGCAACTCAGGGGCAAACTGTTACCCTGCTGTTTGTCTTTTTCAGCATTGCTTGAACCTGTGTGTGTGTGTGTGTGTGTGTGTGTGTGTGTGTGCATGTGCACATGCGCGTGCTTCCTTGCTCCACTTTTTGTGTATTCTAAATAACCACCAGCTGCCCAGCAATACCCTCTCCAGGGTTATGATGTCATCCAAATCCCTCGACTGGGTGAGTGGCCTGAAGCAGGGTCCAAGCCAGCTGTCTTGCTATTTATAATGTATACTTGCCTTTGCCTCCGAGAACCACATCCCGATCTTTGGTCTACACGATCTGTACCAATTTTGCTGCGGCTGTGTGAGGTAGCAGATAAGAAGGTGGATTAGGAGATAAGGTCACAGAAGCCCAGATCCGACAGAGCACTTTCCCAGGAGCTCTCTCTCTAGGCTGGCACTTCTGTCTCCCGGGGCCCAGGGGGACCCCGTGAACCTGCAAAAGAGAGGTTTGCTGGTGTCCTGAATGGGGTCAGAAGTTGACTTGCAGAGGTGGGCTCCGGGCAGGCGAGCCTGCGTTTGGTTTAGTTTTGAAAGGGGGTTGGATTAGGCAGTGGTTCTCCACCTTCCTAATGCCCGTGACCCTTTTACACAGTTCCTCATGTGGCAGTGATCCCCCAACCATAAAATGATTTTTCTTTGCTACTTCATTCCTGTCATTTTGCTACTGTTACGAATCGGACAACCCTGGTGAAAGGGTCATTCGACCCTCAAAGGGGTCTGAACCCACATGTTGAGAACGGTTGGTGGAGAGCCAGTTTTCTGAGTAGTGTATAATATTGTTGCAATATTTGCTTTCCTGAAGGAAAACAAAACACAACAAAGAAGGAATCTGCGCTTATGCGATTCATTCCCTGTGTTCAGCACCTACCATGTGCCCGATGACACACGTCTTAAGGAAACCAGGGGGACCAAGGGACAGTCGAAGCTCCACGGGAGCCCTCAGCTGAGCGGCGGAGGCATAAAGGACAAGGTCACTGTCATGTGCTCTTTTAAAAACACGAACACTGCACGGGGGTGGCCATGGCTGAAGAGGAAGTGAAACTCTTTGTGGAAACCCAGAACAGGCCAGTGGTCAGCGCTGTCATGAGGGGCTCTGCAGCAGATGGTTGGCAAATGTCGGTGGGTGTGATTTGGCCAGTAGGGGATACAATCAGGCACTACTGAGAGTTGGCCCTCCAGGAAAGTGTGCGTGCATGTGTGTGTGTGTGTGTGTGTGTGTGTGTGAGAGAGAGAGAGAGAGAGAGAGAGAGACCTGTACAAAGGACAAGCCGAGGCTTCCTTGCACAAGCCCTCCTCATTCACTAGACTTCTGACTTGATTTAGCAACAAGGATGTTCATCATATGGACCCCAAAACCACTCACCTCGGTGCAGGCATGGGCTACAACTTTGCTCCACACTCCTACTTTGGCCATGTTAGCCTATCTTAATCCTACAGGAGACCCTTGGTTGACGTCCTGTCTTTGTAACCCAGGTGGATACCCTTGGCTGTCCCCATAAAGGGGCTCCCTGGTCCCAAGCCATTTCCTGGGAGACGCTGCTTTGGAAGGCAGAACACATGCCTCTCCATTAGACATGGCTCTCCTGGGATAGCGAGAGCAATGGCTTGGGTTTTGTGACCCTAATTACCCTGACATGATAATTGGGTTTTAATTTATGTCCCTCGTTCCTATGTTACCCTCAGAGCTGAAATGTCAGGAAGCAATAATTGTCACCGGTGGTGCTGGGGAGACATTCGGTGTGAGTTATCGGTTTCTAATAGGGAAGGCAATTTCCTGAGGTGTTGACTGTGGCCTTCAATTTGGAGGCTAGTTCCCTCTCTGAGTAGGGCCAGCCAGCAACGAAGAGGGGCCATTATTCTTAGAGCAAGGCTAATTTCTTGGTGAA
Organism: Nesogale talazaci; assembly: GCA_004026705.1. Taxonomy (NCBI): domain Eukaryota; kingdom Metazoa; phylum Chordata; class Mammalia; order Afrosoricida; family Tenrecidae; genus Nesogale; species Nesogale talazaci. Next base: position 165,535 of record PVJH01001908.1, read on the forward strand.
TTCCCTGAGTCTGCAGGACAACCAAAGGCAGTAAGCATCCCAGGTGATTTTGTCTTGGGGGCTGAGTTCTGTACCTGTTCAGGCAAAAAAGAAGCAAATGTATCTGTTAATGAGGGATCCAGGGGAGGCATCCCTAAGGAAAGTTCGGGTAGTGAAGTTCCATTTAGGAGAAGCACGCAGGGTCACGCCGCAAGCACCGGACGACTGGCTCTAGGGTCTCCTGCCTGGAAACAGCTGACAGTTAGGTATGAAGACATGGGCCCCCAAAATAGCTAACTGCCAGGAGGCGCTCATCAGGAGAACATCCACTCCTGGAAATTCAGAGAGTCACAGTTTCACCTCTTGCATGTGTAATGCCTGTGGCTATTAATAACTCTCCCCTCCAGTCTTCTTCTTAAGGAGTGTATTTGCATACAGCCTCAACCTCAGAAGTCTCTCTTAAAAAAAAAAAAAGAGAAAAATTGCTTACTTCCTGAAAGGGCAGGTTGACTTGGAGGTGCTCTCAAAGGAGTGGAGCAGTGCCCCTCCTTTTTGTTCCTAGCCACATTCATTCTTCATCTTTTCAGGGCTCACCTCAGAGGTCATTTCAGCCTCTATTTACCATTGAGTCCGTACGTGTCTTTTCTGATGGCCAAGAAATGCCCAGAAGGGCTACTATGAGGTTAAAGGTGCTCTTGAATCAAACCAGAATGAGATGGAGGCAAATCGCCTGACCAAGAATGTAGGGATGCTGTGGGATGGTTGTTTGGAGGCAGGATGGGTCTCAGAGCCCTCACAAGAGCTCACCAAGGTGGGAAATGCCAATGAGGAGGAGGAGGACTGCCCAAGCACTGCTCCCCGGCCGGGGTGGGGAGGGGGTGGCAACTGCCACCTAAGTGTTCAAGAGACTGTACCTCTTCACGGGAGTAGAAAGCTCTGTCTTGGTCCTGCTGTGCCGACCTTGCAATTCAAAGCCCCAAAGGAAGCTACCACTCTTCCAGGGTCCCCCCAAGTGCACCAAAGGGAGCTCCGAAAGATCTCTGAAAGAATGCCAGTTAACTCCTCAGGAAGTTCTTCTTCCCCTAGAAGTCGCTGCTCAAGATCACCCACCGCTAGAGAAAGCAGCCCCTGGAGGGAGAAATCCCTTTTCTAAAGAAACCACTGTTTTCTTTCAACATCCGGCTGAGGAGCTTATATTCTCTGACATATCCAAAGGGAAAGGCTGCACAGAGAAAGCAAGACTGTTGAGGTTTTATGGACAAAAGCATCTTCGTCATGGCAGATAAGCAATCATCGCAGATGGTCTGGAGGGTTGACAGAGCCCCAGAGCTTACTGCCCTTGCCCTAAATTGGGGAGAAGGTAGGGAAAGAAGACACCGATCCCAGACTTCAATGGAAGCACCCACAAACAAGGTTTCTGGTAGAATAGAAAAATGTGCTCGCCCTCTAGTGGACATCTGGGGAACTGCCACTGCTGTCTCCAAGGGGAACTGGTGGTGGGCGGGAGGAGGGTGGGGGGTGTTTTGAAAAACGCTGGATGAAAATGTATACTTCAAGTTACCCTCGTCTTCCGCTTTATTCAGCCTTTGGAAATCCACCATCTAGGTACTTGACTTGTCGTTTAAAAAGGGGGGGAATGCCAAGGAAGATGACAAGTTCCACAAGGACCAGGGTCTCTTGCTCGTGGCCATGCGGCCAATGCAAGTCCTGGTAAGCGGTCAAGCATTTCGTGAACGAAGGGAAGTGTGGGAAGTAAATGACGAGGATGAAATGATTCCTGCAAGAAGATGGTAGGCTCTCCCACGGGGAAGAGACCAATGGCATTATGTAAGACTAGAAAGACGAGACCAGGTGGTAGAGAAATGACTTGTTTGGTGAAACGCATTTGAACCAGAAAGCCAAACTCATTTCCAGAGTTGAAATCCGCTCCTAGAGCCGCTAGCACAGAGTAGAACTGTCCCCGCTGGGAGGCCAAGGCCGTCAACCTTCACAGAAACAGCCAGCCACTCCTTTCCCCTGCAGAACGGCTGGCCTGGCTGGTGGAGGGTTCTGCCTGCCAGCCTCTCCGTGAGCTGCAGTTCGCTTAACCCCTGCACCACCATAACTCCCCGAAGCGAATTAACTGTGAACTCTCGCACTGGAGCATCAAAGACAGGGTCCAGACGAATCCCACAGGACCGTGGTGGTTCCATTTTCTCTCCCTCCAATTCTCTTCCTCTCCTACTCAACTTCCCTGGGAGAAAGTCTCACTTGGAAATGGGCTTTTCTTCCATGCCTTTCCATCCCTTCTTGTTAACCAACCCTTTTGAGAAAGAAGATCACTCTCCAGCTCCGTATCCTTACAGCAAACACTCTCTGTCCCAAACTTAATACCACACTGTCTCCTCACTTAGGACGACTCTCTCATGATCCAACATTTTGCCTTTATGGCAGTGATAAAGGCTCTGAATCGGCTGCTTTGGGCAGCAATGGCGTATTTCTGTCAATCGTGAACTGTGAAGAGACTGCGGGTGAGGGCTAAGGTTCCAGGTCACCTTGCCCGGGCCATGATTCTCATGGGCTTGGCCGTTACGTAATTGTATAGCTGGGTGGTTATGTGTTAAGTATTAATGTGGCCGTCCTCTATTTTTACGCAATACTGATTTTAAAAATAAATAATAATAGCCACCCAGTCTTTGGCGCCTATCGTTGCTGAGAAGGGGAGAGTGCTGGTTTGTTAGTATATTATTTAATTTTAACGGTACCTTCTATGAGATATCAGAAAGTTGTGTTTTTTGATACGATGGCCCACAGTCTCACCAAAGGAGCCCTGGTAGGCCAGTGGTTGAGTGACCCGCTGCTCTCCCTTCCCTTCGCAGCTTGGACCTGCCTCTTTAAAAATTGAACATCTCTCAGGGCGGTTTTATCGCAGTCTACAGCTTTAGTATGAGTTGGAACCAACTCAATGGCGATCGGTTCATCTTTTCTCTGGAAGTCTCAAAAATGTCCACTTAAACAGATACTATTTGTAAAGTAAGTTAAGGTTGCTTTTGAGGACTGCTGAGCTGTTTTTGACTAGATGCCCTTCCCACGTGACCGGTTGGGGGTGGGGGTGGAGTACACAGCAGCGTTTCGAAGGCTGCAATCTTTAGGGAAGGAGGAGCCCTTGTGAGGTTGTGCTTTAACAGATTGGACGCTTCCAGCCCCCCTGCAGTGTCATGGGGGAAAGATGGGGTGATGCATTACTGTCTGCTCTGAAAGCCCCAAGGAGCAGTTCTGCTCTGTCCCCACAGTCACTGTGGGGTGGAATCGACCGTGCGTTTGGTCTTTCTGGGAGCAGATCATCTGCTCTTTCCCAGAGAGCTGATGATGGATTTCCAGCAGCCATTTCTCAGTTAGCAACCTGCCACTTGCCTATTGCACCCAGGGATCCCTCCTTTGCCATCACTGCTGTCGAGTCGACACTGACGCGGACACATAGCGACCTTTGAGGACAGCACGGAACTGCGCCTGGGAGTTTCCTGACAGAGGTAGAAAGATCCGTCATTCACCTGCAGAGTGGCTGATTTTGAACTGCTGACTTTGCGATCACCGCCCACACCATAACCACTATACCACTAGCTCCACCCCCCCCCCCCCACTTATTATTTCTCCTTCCACCATCAGTACCATCCTTCACAATCCTCCAACTAGCTATCATTTTGTCAACTCTAGGAAGGAGTGTGATTTCAGAGTACAGCTCTAATAGAAAGTGTTGTCTTTATGGCTGATTTAACAGAAGTATATTACAAGACTTCCCCCTCTCCCCCCGTGCCTTCTACCTCCAACTGTTCCATAAGCAGCCATCCCCACTGAAGGCTTGCACTCTCTAGGGACCGCATTCACATACCCAGAGGGCTGAATGGTAGGTCTTAATTCCAGGGTGATTCTCCAGCACATGAAGATTTACCATTAGATTGAATCCACGACGAACCCTGGGCATGCTGCAGCTTGACGTGGTCGTTATTGTGACGGGCATCTGAGGTGGTTCTGACTCATAAGGGCACCAGGAGTAAGAGAATGAATCATTGTTGTCCTTATGTTTGGGACATATGTCCTTGTGTATGTGCCAGTTCAGCTCGTCAGAGGGCTTCATCTTTTCCTTTACCATGCATGGTGTCCTGCTTTAGGACTGGTCTCTCTTGACGGTATGCCCAAAGTGCAGGAGAGGGAGTCTGCCCCCTGAGACGCAACGGCAGAGCCGTGTTGACATGGCAGTCGATTTGAGCTGTCCCAGGTAAGAAGTGAGATGCAGGTGGATCACACAGCGGGCCTCCCAGAATTCCATTGTGAGAAGATTGAGTTGTGGTATTTATAAGCTTCGATAAGCAGGTTCTCCATCGCCCCCATCTGTTGTAGCGTTGTAGCTGGTGTGTTGCTGTCCTGTGGGAAACTCTGCCATTGGCGCTTCAAACGTGAGCAGGGCGATCCTGGTGGGCAAGTTTCAGCAGTTTCCAGAACAAGAACACCGAGGAAGAAAGGTCTGGAGAGCTACTTCAGAGATGAATGACAACCCGTGTCAATGAAGTGCGAATGAAAATCTCACGACACCTCCACAATGGTGATGGATGGCAAAAATGCTGGTGATTGTGAGCAAGCTGAAGGATCAGGAAGGCACCGTCTCATTCTGGCGTGTTTGTGAGTGCCGTCAATCAGAGTCCTATCTGGGCAGATGTCTGACTGCCTAGCTATCTATATGCTAATAAACTCGCTGCCATCTGGTCGATTCTGACTCACAGTGATCCTTCAGGAAAGGGTAGAACTTCCCCCCTATTAAATAAAAAATTGTGACACTTGATGAAAATTGTTCATGATCGGTTTAAGGGGAGAAGGCCTTGTTTCTGGTGGTCTCTGAATCCTCTGGGCTCATCAATGCGTCACCTCATTTTCCACATGGGTCAGAAAAGAAGGGTTACAGTCTTCTTCAAGTATATGATAACACAACCTTCAGCATCCCTCTTTTCCTAAAAGGTCAGTGCTGGGGAGCTGGTTGGATGTTTCCCTTTTGAGGTCTTCTACACAAACAGAAGTTTAATTGATGGACAGGTGGAAACAGCATCTTTACAAGATCCACCCAGTTAACATATACCCTTAGAGAGAGTACCTTGTCTTCTGTCCACCACAGATTCCTGAGTCTGGAATGAAGTTGTCCCACGAGACACCCAGAAAGACCTAGTACAGGTATGGATCCTTCCTGAAACACTTTGGTGAGTGCCTTGGCTTTCCTCAGAGCCAAGAATAAATACTTAAGCCCCATATGTCTCAAAAGATGAATGTACAGGGCTTGCCATGCTCCCTGACCAACACTGGGAAAAAACAAAAAAACAACAACAACAACAACCCCCCCCACACTAAAAACGCACAAAAGAAAAATTAAAGCTAATCAACTGCATTTTTAATGGTATATCTTCCTCCAGTATTGTTCTTTCTTTGCTTTCTTAAACCTCCAGGATTTACCTTTCTCCTGATCCTTGTCAACAGGAACTAATGTGTCCTTGTCAAAGTGACATCATTAATGTTTCACTAAGATGTTGTTCACTGTTGACCAGGGGGATTTTCAAGAACAAGAATGTGTTTTGTTGCTAGGAAAGGGACAAGTAAGGGGGTATAGGATGATCCCACACCACATACCAGCACATGCATACAAATATACCCCTAATCAGGTGTACTTAATGCCTGTAGGTAAGTAATAAGAAATACTTTCCTGCTCTCCTTAAAACATTTGTTGTCCAGACCAATGGTGAGAAATTTCAGGTCGCAGAGGGCAGGGCAGAACAGCATCCTGCCTTTTGGCAACACGTGAGCATCTCCTAGAAGATTCCTCAGCCTGTGTTCTCTGTTCCCCGTGGGGAGCAGGATAGCAAGTTACTTTCATTTGGCATTTTATACATTTAAAAGAATATTGATCAAGTATGACTTTTTCATCATCAGGTAAAAGCCTCACAAAACCATTGCTAAGAAGATCACTGTTGTTATTTTCCCTCATCCTGACAGGTGATGGAGTAGAATTGTTCTATAGAATTTTTCTTGCTGATCCTCTTTGCCAGTCCTGGCACTTCAGGTCTTTTTCCTGAGCAGCAGCTCGATTTGAACTGCCATCCTGTCCGTGAGTCACTCCGAGCTGACCAGCGGTAACACCTCACCAGGGACACTGTGGGACCCCCCAGAGAGCAGTTCTACTTTCTCCTGGCAGCATTGCTGTGAGTTGGAGGTGACTCAGAAGTCCTGGATTGGTTTGGCTTCCTTGGGGCCAGCTCTTCTTAGTGTTGATTGAAAGTGTAGCGTGTGCCTATATGTGCATGTGTGCACTCGCGACTCGATCCTTTGTTTTCCATTGTACCCTTCCAAATTCTTGAGCCACCACCAGTATTATTTTGGTCTTGGCTTACTTTTTGGATTTTTTTTCTATGTCCAAGCCTCATCCTCATATCATCACCTTCCATAATGTCTTTAACGTTCACCCTCTCCCTTTCCATAATTAGATGGCTGAACGCCTGGATTATCGAAGGGTATTCTGGACAGTCTTCCTTATGACCACCGAGCCAACATGTGGCTGCTGTAAGCGTCTTCCTCGACTGCCTCCTTTGTGTGCTCATTTCTCCTTAGCTCTCAGCAGTGACGCCCCGGCATCTCCAAATCAACCCACGTCTCCCTCCAGTCATTCAGTGCAGGCCCTCCAATTGCTGTCTCTCACCGCCAGACATTTCAGAGTAGTTGTTAGTTTTTAAATGGTGAAATGAATGAACGATGGCAATGATGGCTACTACTTTGACCCCATAGCGCAACCATAGGTTCAGGCATAGGAGGAATTGTAGGATGGTGCAGGACTGTGCAGTGTTTCATTCTGATGTGCATAGTTGCTGGGGACTATAACCGACTTGATGGCATGTAACAACAAAAGTGTCCACCCCCTTCTTTTTTCACAAGATGTGTTGTATTTCTAAAACATTTGACTTTTCATCGGGTCCATGTTGACAGAACAGATCCTTTTTCTATTCATACACACGGAGTGTTCTGTCCTTGAATGCAGCCTTCACGATGGTATCGTTGCTTAACCCGTCTTGCTCCCTGGGTTTTCTAGCTCCATGCTTCCTATGGAATTGATCCTTCTGATTTGTCCATGAGTAAATACTGCCCTTTTGCTCTTCAGTGGTTGATCGTTCTAAGGTCTACATATTCTCCTTTAAAGGCCTGTATAGGGTTTTGCTGGAGAGTGAATGATGGGGGAGAATTCATTTCCAGACCTAAAAGATGAATAGGGTTCATCATCTCAGGGTTCCATCAGTCTGTCAGACCCATAAGGCTGCTAATTTTAATGTTTTGGATTTTGTTCTGTATTTGTTTTCCACTCTCTCCAGGACTTTATAACATGATCTTTTTTTTTTTGAACTATTTGTAGTGAGGCATCATCTAGTTTAGTGACTCTCACCCTTCCTAATGCTGTGACCCTTCAATATCATTCCCCATGTTGTGCTGACCCCTCAACCTTAACATTATTTTCATTGTGACTTCATGACTGTGTTTTGCTACTGCTATGAATTAGCAACCCCTGTGAAAGGGTCATTCGAGGCCCAAAGGCGTGGTGACGCACAGGTTGAGAACTGTTGCTCTAGTTCATCTGGTCTCAGAGAGGCAGAGACTGGTGTTCCCACTGTTTATTAGTCCATTGGACATATGGTCTCCACACAGCTTTCATATCCTTTATGATTCTTTCCTCTCAACAGGGAAAGGCCAATAGGTGCACCTTACACGGCTGCTCAGGAGCTTTTAAGATCCTGGTCCCTCCTTACCAAAGTCAGATGCACAACATTTCCTTTGTGAGCCGTGTGAAGCCAGTTGAACATGGTATCCCAACGAGACCATGCTCCTGGTCCGCAGGCCCAGTGGCATGCTCCCTCGAAGTGTATAGTTATATCTAAGACATTTTCATAATTTCTCCCTGGATCCTTGTGTTAGTCTGGGTTGACAAGAGAAACAAACCCAGAGACATTCATATGTGTATAAGAAAGAGCTTTATATGCAAGAGCAATTGAAAGTGAGAAAACATCCCAGCCCAGTCCAGATGAAATCCATAAGTCTGAAATAAGCTTAAATGTCTGATACCAGTCAATAAATTCCTCTTCGGACTCACAGAATACCAGTGGGTGGAAAGTCTTATGAACCCAGTAGCAGTGAAAACATCTCAGCACTGGCAGGGGTCTCCATGTGGCCCCTTTAACACCAGGGTTCTGGCTGCATCAGTGTAGCCCCATCAGACTCTCTGCAGTACTGTCTCCCAGGGAGTGAGCATGTGTCCTGTCTCCAGTGAGCTATTTATCTCCTTCATGCCTCTGCATGAGGCGATTGAGATGAGACCTGATTGACAGGTTAAACTCCACCCCTCCACTCATAAGTCTCAAATTGACAACAGGTTATGTAACTACCACAATCCTTCACTACCTTTATGAATATATTTGCAGCAAAAATAAATGCCCTTTACAAATGTCCTCTGTCAATCATTCATTGGTTTGCTTTTTCTCTCCCTTCCCCACCTGTTCAGCCTGAGTGTCTGTCCATGCTTCTACTCATAGATTACCAGTACTGCAGAGTGGGTGTATAACAATGTTTATCTCGGCTGCCTTTACCTCTTGCCTTACTTACATCATCTTTTCTGACCTCCATTGTTTTGATAAATTCCCTCTTACAATCCATTGCCTTCCCCTTCACCGAAGCTAACGTGTCTCTCCTCCAGTTATTAATTTACCCTTCACAGACCTCCCACTCCTGGAACCATCAAAGAATATATATGTTTTAAAAAGAATATCTCTTTTAACTAACTGCCTTTTAAAAATAATTTATTTGTATTGTTGTTGAAAATATACAGAGCAGAAAAATTGAATAATTTTTACATGTACAACTCAATGACATTTATTATACTCACCAAGTGCTGCAATATTGTTCACCCTCCTTTTTCAGATTGCTTCACCTCCACCCACATAATCTTGCTGCCCACTAAGCTTCCTTATAATCTTTCGTTACTGTTGCAAATTTGATCTCATATAGATAGTTCTTTAAAAGAGCATAATACTAATGACACTAAAAGGAACTTCCCAGAGGGTGGGTAGTACTTTGTGTTAGGCATTTGCCTGCTATCCATAAGTGGTTCAAGCCTATCACCCTCTCCTTCAGAGAATGATGAGACTATTGACTCTTATAGAGCTGCATAGCTTCAGAACCCTTATTCAGGGCCACTTTTAGTCTAAATGGACTAGATCGAAGTAGTGTTTATTGTTTGGTTGAAATGAGATCATTGAACATATTTTTGACCTATCTCAAGATTTTAGTTTTCAAAGTTAATCCAGCATCAGCGGCTCCAGGAATTCTGGATTCCTGGAGAATTTGAAATTCTCTTCTGTTTTCCACCTGTTGATCAAGAGTCTTCTATAAAATCAACGATTGAAATGTTCATGCTTGCTATTATTGGCTACTTATTGTATGTAATTATTTATTCAATGTGGTTTTACATATTTCATTTGATTCTCATATACCTCTGTAAATTTGATACTTTCATCTCAGCCCCATTTCAGAGTATCTGGTACAATTCTTGGAAAAGATCATCACAAAGGTATTTGTTGGATAAATGAAGGCGTCATTGAGCTAGGAGAAGTCAGATGATTTTCTTGATGTGACGGGGCTAGTATTAAATTAGAGAGCTAGGATTAAAATTCGGGTTGTTTTAATATACATTACTAGTTGGTCTCCCGGATGAATGATCTCTTTCAAGAATTCCTTGCAAACCCCCCACATCCCTCACAGTATAATGTTGTACTGTTATTGGTACTCAATAAAAGGGTAGTTAATTTGAAAAATGAGTCTAGAGTAACTATAATAGCCATTTCCAAAATAGCCATGCCTGAAAACTGCAGCAGTCAGCACCTAGGATGGTGCCTGGTTACAGCCATGTTTAGAGTTTTTTGAGAAAAGCTAATGAAGTAAGATTATACTGTTTCTCATTCCTACCGCATACAATCTTAACTGTTGCCTTAGAATACATGAAAAGAAAACCATTCCTGACAGCTTTTCCCTATACCACGCTGCCTGTAATAAAGAATGCATTTCCAGAGAAACAGGGATAGGCAAGGACTCCTCAGAAACAAAAAGGGTGAAAGTTTAACCCAGAAGTTTAAGCAAAGCCTGCTTCACAGGAAACCTACTTACACTGAGACTCTTCCTGCAACAGTAAGAACAGAACACAGAGTTTTTGAAGTGGTATTGACTAGAACTTTACATGTGGGCAGTTGTAGTAAAATCAATTCACCAAGCCATAGGCACCTATGAAATCCTGCTCACCTTCAGATAAATTGTGTTCTGATGAGAGCCAGAGGACTAAGTATTTCACGTCCAATGACTCAGTGCTTTCCCTGTTTGAATTCTAGTGTTGAGGACATGCTCAATCATTGGTGTCTGGATTCTTAAAGTAGCTACAGATTAGTCTGGGCTTGGTAGCATAACAAATCTCTTGCATTCTGCCTTAAGGTTTATTGAAGTTTGGTTTAATGATGACTGCGTTAATTTACCTGTTTGGCAATTTCCAAGTAGGGCTCACACAGTCTGAGGGAAACTTCCCAGAGTCTTATTGACTTTTTATAATGTAAGGTAGGATAGTTTGATCAGGTCATACATTCAATGGCAAGGATTTTGCCCTCTTTATTGCAGGTCTTTATTATGGGCTCCTCTCTTCTCTCCCCACCCCCTTGGCTAACGAGTACTAGTTGAACCAGTTCCTCATAATCAACTGCGTTTTGGCGTCACATTCTCGATTCTTCACAAGGAAAATGGTGACTTCAGATTTGGATCAAGAGCTGGGGCTAGAGCACTGCCAACCTCACTGGCAGGCTCCTTCCCAACTTGGGTTCCCATCAAGGTAGCAATTCCACATCCTGGAATGGCTAGTTTCTCTGCAAGGTGCCAAGGTTGTTAAATTCACCCCACTGCTTTGGAAAGCAAGAGATATCCAGAGGCAATTGTAGCATTTGAAAGTTTGGAGAGAATCTGGGGCTGCTAAGTGAGGGCATCTGTTTTTCCCAAGAGGCCACCAAGGGCAAGTCTTCTAACATCTGGACTTTTCCGACCCACTCACTCTTGTGGATTCTGCAGATAAAGCAAATGCTTTCTAACCACAGATTATTCTCCAGGTGCCGCTCCCGGGGACAGGCTCAGGAGGCAAGAGACTCATCTGGTCCAAACCCGACCAACTCTCAGGACCCAAACACAAAACAAACAAAACATGAAACCAAAGCTCCTGGGACCGAAGGAAATCTTTTCAGTGAGAGTGAAGAACGGAGAGCAGAGGCGAAGTGTAGTCAAAAATGACGAGCCAATCATGGTCGTCAGCATGTGGCTGAAAGGGTGATACATTTGCCTTTTTGCAGCTTATCCATAAATGGTTCCATAAGGATGGCCATCGAGACCTTGGAAACAGTGTAAGGGTTCCCATGTCCCAAGCATGCCTGGGTCACTGTGCATCAGATTGTTTTTCCATGATGAGGGGAAGGCTATTATTGAAATGGAAGACTAGACGATGCAGCTCATAAATTGGGGGCAGCCCTAACCACCCACACCGAGTCAGGGGTCACCCCAAACTACAAAAAATGTCTTCATTCCCTTGGAAGTACTAAACTCTGCTGTCTGGACAATAAGTTTACATAGCTTAGTGTCAAACAATTTGGTTAACTCCAGAAAATGGGCAGGAAATGCCAGAGCTGGGTTCACATGGGTGCCCTGAGCTACACCGCTGCTTTGAATGGGTCTATTATTTACTTTCTTAAATAAATGTCATGTGGCCAAATCATGCCTTATACAAACCAGCTGAAGTGTGTGATGTAACCCTGTTAACACGTTTTTATAGCCCTGGGAGAACACAATCGGATTGGGGCGATCAGGAAGCATGGTAAGCAGCTGAGTATCCAGTCCAGATGTTCATTCTGTTCCAATCATTCTGGGAGCAGAGGGGAGGCTTTCTCCTTGCCCAGGGAGTCTGATTTTAGTAATTGAGACAGAGGCACACTTGAAATCTGATATTCTTGTAATTATAATGCTAAATCCCATAGTTCCAGTTAAATATGTGTATGTGCACAGAACAAAACAAACAAATATGTGAAAGCGGTGGGAAGAGAGAAAGAGAGAGGTGGGGAGAGAGAGAGCATACAAGCAAAGGCAGGCCTGCTAGACCTCTCCATTTGAGGTCTTTTTCTAGACCATGTTCATTTCTGCCGTCAGACTGAGCCTTTACCAAAAAGACTGAGGTCGTACAAAGTAAATACAGATGTCGATCTGGTGGAATGTATCGTGGAGCAGCTGGCCTTTGTAAAATCAGATCATTCCGTGGCTTGTGCTGTCAGAAAAGACACTTTTCTTTCTTGTCTTGCTTCAATTTCGAACTTTCTTTGTAAAGCAGAGTAAGATACTTCAAATGAGTTCCTCCTAAAAAGAATTTAAACATTTACACGGTAGGGATCAGTTCAAAGTGCTTTTCTCTCTCTCAGAAGGTGATATGTTCAAGCCCATCAGCCTTTGTGTTGGGGATACCATGGGGTCAGTGTCATATCTCAAGCCACGTGCAATTCAGCCTGACGAGACCCCGGTACCCAGACCTCGATCTGTCCCTCTAGCCTAACTGGACTGTTTACAAGGCTCTCTCGAGACCTTTTGTACTTTTCGCTCCGGCTGAATGATGGACACCTCTAGCCCCGGTCAGTCCTGTGGCTGAAAAAAACAGACACCTGCGGGGATACACTTGGTGCCAATTCCTTGGGACCCATGTGTGACAGACTAGAACTGTAATCCATAGGGTTTTCAGTAGCTTATTCTGAAGAAGTAGATTGCTAGGCCTTTCTTCCAAGAAACTTCAGGATGGACCTGAACTTCCAAACTTTTTGTTAGCAGCCAAGTAAGTTAATTGCTTGTGCCACCTACAGACTCATTTTGTAGGAAAAAAAAATGCAGTTCATTTTCTTTTTTTTTTTTTTAACCATCTGCTGTCACCACCTCAGGAGGAAGATGCAGCTGTCTGCTCCCATAAAGAGGGACATTATCAGAAACCCAAATGAGCAATTCCTTTCACTCTGTCTTCCTGGGTTTTCAAGAGTCAGCATACATGCCCTGGACATGGTGGTTTGATTTTGGCCCTTTACCCTGCTATTCCTGCAGCCAATCCAGTCTTCCTCCTGCCATTAAGAAGGATGGCTTATCCTTCTGCACTCCCATTTCACTCTGCGCGTGCCCTCTTAGGGTGCACATAGTTTTGCTAGGTCAGAACTATGGAGTGGGTATGATTTCTCAGTAGGACTCTTGTCAGGCAGCTCTTGCTTCCCACGAAGACTGAGCTGGTACATTGTCAAGATGGAAAATCACGGGTGCACCTTTCTAGAACTTTTGTTCCGAGATGCCATTCTCAGAGATCAATCTGTGTCCTTATAGAAAATCCTTCTAGATTCGCCCTTGGAAGCTCCAAAGGGCACCACCATCACATTCTGAGCTGACTTCTCGGCACTGAATTGAGATGACCCAGCAGATCTTCCTAGAAGCCATTGTTTTGATTGAACTTTAATGAATGGAAGCTGTCCCGGTATCACTGTGCACTAAGAGTTGGCCTGGTAACCACAGGATCAAGGACTCCAGTCCCTGGCCAATCTTTGGAGGAAAGAGGATGCTGTCTGCTCTTCTAGTCTTAGAAAAACCTAAGGAACAGTTCTATCCTGTCCCACACAGGGTGGCTATGAGTCATCATCAACTTCATGGCACTGATATTTGGTTTTGCTTTCATAAAACTGATAAGTGTATGACTTAGAGAACTTATCTGCAACCCTCCACTGGTCGCAGAGACATGCTTAAACATGTTTTTGTTGAAATAAACTCATGCATGTACAAACTAGGACCCTCGTAGCAATGTTTATCATTGAAAACTTACTTAGCAACCCAGACAGAAACTTGTCATCTTTTTTGTTATTTGCCTCCTTGTTTTACAGTGTAATAAATGCACAGACCAAACCATTGTCTGAGAGGGGGTGGATCAGGACAAGCTTCCACAAGGGATAGAGCTGTAGAGGCAGGGGGTTCATGATCTATCGTCCTAGAGGGGACATTCACTCAAAGCTATCTTTGTCCTCAAGAGTTCTTCACAGTGTTGGGAAGTCCAGGATCAGCTTTTGAATAGCACAGTATGGATTGGAGGTGGGAGGGCATTTGATGAGCTTACTCATTTTGGCATCATGTTAGTCTGGGTTGACTAGAGAAACACATTCATTGACTTATATATGTGTAAGAGAGAGATTTATATCAAGGAATGACTATATAATGAGAAAACATCCCAGTCCAGATCAAATCCATAAATCTGATATCAGCCCATATGTCTAATACTAGTCCATAAATTCCTCTTTAGCCTCATGCAGCCCATACAATGATGCTGAATGCAGGAAGACCACAGGCCAATGGGTGGAAAATTTAGATCGAGTGGCGGTGGGATCCTGTCAATGCTGGTGTGGTTCTCCAAGTGGTTCATCCAACTCTAGGACACTCACTCCATCAGAGTGTCTCCAGGTGTCTTGTCCAGAGGAATGTGATCCAGACAGAGCAAGTGTGTTTGACCTCCAGTGAGCTATTTATCTCCATCCCACCCCCAAATGAGGTCATGATTGACAGGCTAAACTCCACCCCTTCACTCAGTTGACAGGAGATGACGTAGCCGCCACATGCATTCATTTCCTCAGTCACCAGCTTGCGCCCCATGCACCAGGTATCATTTCAGATTCTGGAATACTCCAGAGAACACAAGGAAATCCTGGCCTTCACAAAGCTTGTATTTTGCATGCATTTCAGAAATTAAACTTGCAATAAGATAACACATAAGACCATTTCAAAGGGCTTAAAGTGAAAACCACAATACAGAAAATGAAACACGATAACTATTGTTCTTTCCAAAAAGTCTATCACAGTGAGAGGTTAACTGTGAGAGGGATGTGATGGAAGGGACTCAAGGATGACCCTGAGTGAATGAAGATAGACCATGCCATTGTGGCTTCCATTGTCTTTCGGTTAACCTACTATCTGGAAACCTCTGGAAGCATAGCTCTCCAACACTAATATTCTTCTGGCCTGTGCCTAGGCCATAATTAATTATGGCAATTCTCTGCTTTGGGTAAAAAACAAGTTCTCCTAATCACATAAAGGGATACTTGAGGCTGTGGACATTAGTAAAGCAACATGAATGCTATGTCCTTTTCGTTTCTTCTCTCTTTAAGTGCAGGTAGAAAATGCATTGAACTTGAGTCATGGAAGATAATTGAAAATTGAAACAAGATTAGCAATATAAGATTCTAGAAGCCAGTCTAGAAAGAAATGACCTAGTGAATGTGTGAAAGTTACCTGTAATAGCAAGCATGGTTTATAAAGGCAGTGATAAATTTTTTTTCCAATCTCAAGTTTCCTTAAATCTCTTAGCTGGCAGAATAAGCTTAGATGTATGAGCTCCAATCTAATGTTCTCTGTAGCTGAAACTGTAGCTGCTATAAATTGAAAGCACAGAGGTGGGAAACAAATACCCAAATGTTTTTGAAAAATGAGCAAGCAAATGGATTAAGAATAAATCTCAGCTAACCCGTCTATATGCTACAGATAAAAATTGCACTATATTGGCCATGAGCCAGATAAGGTTCCCTATGTCTGCTTGGCAGCATTACAATAATAATAAATTTACATGAAAGGTTTTCCAAAGTGGCTGCAATCATCAGCAGTCTATAAGAGGCAGACACCTCTCCCCTATGGATTTTTGTATCCTGGTGATTGTCCCTGTAATTATGAGCTGGAGCAAGCCAAAGGGTCAAAGAACCCCAAACCATCCCCCAGGAGACATGTTTTCTTTCTATACTAACATCAAGATTGTGTGTTCTGCATTGCTAGACCTATAGGTTTTGCTTTAATACAGCGCTATCTGGGGCATCTCCCATTTTTGCCCAGCCAACTGGTTAGACTCTATTGAGGCACAGGGAAATGTAAGACATCTGTGGCCCTGAGGGACTCACTCTCATGTTGAAGGGATGCTGAAGCGTAAGAAAAATTATAGATGATAATAACCAAGGAGGACTAATGATCAATTTACTAAAATTAAATCATTTTATTGGGGGTTCATTCAACTCTTATCACAATCTGTCCATCCATCGATTGTGGTAAGCACATTTGTACATTTGTTGCCATCATCATTTCCCAAACATTTTCCTTCTACTTGAGCTGTTGGTATCAATCAGGTCCTCATTTTCACCCCTCCCTACTCCAGGCTCCCTCTCTCATGAACCCTTGATTATTTATAGATTTTTATTAATTTTTTATGTCTTACTCTGACCAATATCTCCTTTTACACACTTTTCTGTTGTCTAACCCCCTGGAATGTGGCTATAGGTACATCATTGTGATTCTGTGATGTTCACCTTCCTGACATGATCACTGAAGACAAAGCAGATGCATAAGCAAATGTGGTGAAGAAAGCTGATGGTGCCTGGCTATCAAAAGATATAGTGTGGGGTCTTAAAGGCTTGAAGATAAATGAGCAGCCATGTAGCTGAGAAGCAACAAAGTCCACATGGAAGAAGCACATTGGCCCGTATGATCACGAGGTATCATAGGATCAGGTATTAGGCATCAAAGACCCAGAACAAAAAAAATCATATCATTGTGACTGAGATGGAGTGTAGAATGGAGATCCAAAATCCCTGTGTGGGTAATTGGACATTTCCTTACACAGGAGTCTCAGGCAGGGGGCTAGCCAGTCAGGGATCAGTATAGCACCTAGGAAATATACAACTTTCCTCTAGTTCCTTAATGCTTCCCCCTCCTCACTGTCATGACCCCAATTCTACCTTACAGATATGGCTAGACCCGAGCATGTACCTGAGTACAGATACGAGCTGGAAACACAGGGAATCCAGGAGAGCTAAATCCCTCAGGACCCATATTGAAAGTAGCCATATCAGGAGGGTAAGAGAAAGGTGGGAGGAGAAAGGGGGAACCAATCACAATGATCAATTTTTAAATTATGACACCAGGAAATTTATTGCAATGGTTGGGCATTGAAGGATCAGGGAGCTCTTGATCCTGTCTAATAATCACGCTTCGCTTGCCTGTTCGGGTGACTCGTCGTGGCTGCCTCACGTTTTTGCTTCTCCACAACCTGACAACACCTTCGCTACCACCTTTATTTTTAGCTGGAGACCTTACTTCCTGTTTACTTGAAAAGATAGAGGCCGTCAGAAGAGACCTTCCACAGCCACCCTAATCATTCCCACCGCCCCTATTTTTACGCCTCCACATAACGTCATTTCCCCCACTACTAGAAATAAAAATCGACGCTCCTATCTGAGGCCAATATTCTACTTTCATACCCTCTTGCCCACTCAAGACAGGGCTCAAGAAATCGCCCTCTCCTTCAGCTGCATCCTCAGTGGTCTTTCTCCCTGGTTTCATTCCCATCAGCACGTACATATGCTGCTATTTCTCTCACCTTAATTTCACTTCTTCACTTAGCTCGCACTTCATTTCTCTCCCTCCCTTTGTCATAAGCATTATTTTATTAAATACTTTCCCCATTTAATTTATAAATTGCTACTCTGACGACCTAGGGGATTGTTTATCAAGGCTTAGGCTTTCTAAAGGTCTGATTCTAAAGAATAAACACATTTTTCCTTATGTAAAGTATCTCTTAAAAGTAGGTATCCCCTCACAAAGAAGGACTGAGCCAATCAGGGTGCAGTATAGCATTGATGAAACACATGGCATGACTCTAATTCTACTTTACCAATCTATCTAAATCAGGGCGTGTACACTGGTACAGATAAGAGTTCTGGATACACAGAATCCAGGACAGATATCTCCTTCAGAAACATAATGGGGGTAGTGATACCATGAGGTAGGGAGAAGGTGGGGGGAGAAAAGGGAATTGATCACAATGATTGGCATGTAACCACCCCCTACCCACCCAGAGGGGCAAACAACAGAAATGTGGGTGAAGGGAGACAGCATACTGTGTACGATATGATAATTTATAATTTATAAAGCTTTAGGAGGATGAGAGGGGGCGGGGAGAGGGAGGGATAAAGAGGAGCTGGTAGCCCAAAGTTCAAGTAGAAAGAAAATGTTTTGAAAACGATGATGGCAATATGTGTACAAATGTGCTTGACACAATTGATATATGGATTGTTATAAGAGCGGTAAGATTGGCCAATAAAATGATTTATTTAAAAAAAGAAGTAGGTGCCCCCAAATTCACTGCCTTCAAGTTCATTCTGACTGATGTTGACCCTGTAGGATAGAACAGAATTGCTCCTGAGGGCTTCCCAGCCGACATATCTTGAAGGGAGTAGACAGCCTCATTATTCTGCGGTGGAGCAGGGGTGGGCTTGAATTACCGGTTAGTGGATTAGAACCTAGCCCAGAGTACCACCAAAGCTCTTTATAAGTAGGCCCAGGAGAAAGAAAATGGGAGAGATTTGAATCTTTTTTTTTTTTTAAGAGTTGTGAATTCTTATGGGCTTCACAACAATGATAGTCTGGAGACCTCTGTTTCTTCGTGCAACTCTGATTTCTTGAGGTTTGTCCACATTTAGGACAGAAACCCTTGTTGTATGACATGTTACTACTTATGTAACGGAATGATAGCATGATAATTTTAGTTTATTAGCAGGGCGTCATTTAATTTATTTTATATACTTGTACCTAAATCGTGTTAGACATAGGTGGAGAGGTGTCTATTTGAGAAGAAGAATGCGAAGTCACAAGCAACAAGAGGTCAAACTCCACTGGTCAATGGCCAAGACAGTGGTAAGAAGAGTGAATCGGAGAAACTTTTGGAGAATAGCATCAGCCACAGGATAAATCCATGTCTGTCCGCGTCCTCAACAAAGCCCATCCGCATCATCTTGTAATTTGAAGGCAGAATACTTGGGCCCCAAATACAGAAAGCCGTGGCCATGTTCCTCCTCCAGCGAAAACCTAGCTATTTGACATCCTAGGAGACATTAAGCCTGTTTTGTTGACTTGATTCTGACTCACAGCAACCCTGTGAAACAGAGTCGAACCTTCCACAGGGTTTCTGAAGTGATAGTCATTACAGAGGCAGACTACTAGAGTGTTTTCCTAGAAAGGGACTGGTGGGTTTGGGACTCTGACCTTAGTGAACGGCAAAGTGTTTAACAACTGTGCCTCCAGGGCTCCTTAAAAGTAAAGTTCATTGTCTCGAGTCAATTCCAACTCACAGTTATCCCGTAGGTCAGAACAGACCCATCCACCAGGGCTTCCAAGACTAGGAACCTTTTAGGAAAGCATCTCTCTCCCATGGAGTGGCTGATGGATCCACCTTTTGACCTTTGTGTTTGTGTTACCAACTGAGCTCTTAACCACTGCACTACCAGGGGCCCTTTCGAGAAGAATCAAGAGACAGATAAACCCAACATTTAAAATAAATATGGTGTAGTGCATGTCTTTGCTGAGGATGGCAAAAGAAACCCAAAAATTTGCTCCTGGTACTTACTATAGCATATTTCAAGACCAGTATCAAAAGTGCAGCATTGATTGACAAATGGGATTTTAGAATTGGAAGATCCTTGAGAAGTCATCCTGAGTACAACTGCTCATTCATTTGACATTTCCTTGAAATCAGGAAAGGCAGCTCTGGTCAGGATTATTATGCACGCTAATGAAGCGCTGTGATAATACCAAGTGGGCAAGAGAACAAGAGGAAAAAAAGTGTGTTTTTTTTGGCTACATATGTTTATCAGTGTGCTAGTTTTTGGAGAAGTCAAAGGATAAGTAAGATGACTTCTTGGACACATGGATGGATCATTGTCTGTAAAAGCATTTCTTGTCAATTTCTTTGTCTCAGAAAAGAGGCAACACTCACCAAAAAGTTTAGAAACAGATTTTAAGGAGAACAGACTATGCTCACGCAGAACCCAGTGAAGAGATTATGCTGGAGAAGATGGTAACTGTCTGCTCTTGCAGCTCAAATCATTACTACAGACCTATATTTAAATCTCAGAGGCATCATCAACTGCTTCTTGATCTTTGACAACTTTTAAACTTGGTTTAAACCTTCTGCATGGTCTCTACTCTCCTTGCCTGTAAAGCTGAGGCATTACTTTTGATCTCACCGAAGTGCTTACAAGCAGTGTTATTAGTATGAGGATTAAAAAAAAAGTAATGTAAGCAACTTGGAACCCATCACAGTTGTGCTATCTGGAGCTAGACTTCTGATGACCTCTTCTGGGTAAAGCAGTTGGATCAGGGTCAGCTTGACCTATTTCATGCTGATAGGAGTCTTGCTACATCAATTTAAGCTTTGAGAAATGAAACAGCTTGTATGAACAATTGCAGACTCTTTATTGTTGCTGCTCAGTGCCATCTACGTAGTTTTGACTCACAGTGGCCCTGTGGATGACAGAAAAAAGCACTGGCAAGTCCTATGCCATCCTCATTGTTGCTGCTATGTGCGAATCATCTTTGCAGCTGCTGTATTGATGCATTTTATTGAGGTCTCCCGCTTTTTCCTTGTCATTAACCCCCATCCGCACCCCGAGCCACATTTTACCAAGCAGGATGTCCTTTTATAGGGACGAGTTTTTTCAGATAACATCTCCAAAGTACGTGAGACCAAATCTCACCTTCCTTGATTCTAAGGAGCATTCTGGGTCAGCTTCTTCCAAGATAGTTTGGTTTGCCCTTCTGGACGTGCATTGTACTTCAGCATCCTTGGCTAGCACCATGATTCAAATGCATTGGTCCTTCTTTGGACTCCCTTACTGAATGTCCAACTTTCAAATGCATGTAAGGTGATTGAAAATATTATGGCTTGGGTGTTCAAAGTGGTATCCTTCAATGCTTTCATGAGGTCTTGGGTGGCAGATTTGCTCAAAGCAGTGTGCCATTTCTTGGTTGCTGATTCGATCAGCCTCAATTGAGGGGTATACACAAAATAAAATCTTTGATAATTTTCATGTTTTCCCCACTTATAGAAATATTATAGATTGGTTCCATTGTCAGGATTTTTGCTTTCTTTATACTGACTTGCAATTCATACTGAGGATGACAGTCCTTGATCTTCATTGTCAACTGCTTCAAGTCGTCCTTGCTTTCAACAACCAAGGCTGTGTCATCTGCATATCCAGGTTGTTACTAAAATGTCCTTCAATCTCGATGACAGGTTCTTCTTCAAATAACAAAGCTCCTCTGATAGTTTGCTCAGCATACTGAAGGAGTACATCTAGGGAAAGGATATAACCCTTACACATATTAGTCCCGGTTTTAAATCTTACAGTATTCCTTTGTTCATTTCATATGACTGCCTCTTTGTGTATGTACAGGTTTCAAATGAGCAACATGAAATGTTCCAGAATTCCGGTGTTTTTCAATGTTATCCATATTCTGTTATGAAGTGTAAATGACTCCAGCATTTACTGTTCTTGACATCAATCCACAGTGGGCACCAAATCTCAATTCAGGCTCAACGGTTATCTTAAAGAATTTTAGATAGTTCTGAAATTTAATCCAAACCACAACTGGTCACATTGATCTTTCTATCATGTTTTCTATCTTTAAATTAGAGGACTGTGATCAGAAGAGAAGGGAGATCATGTTTGAGTTTGTGTTCCCCTTTAATTGTGGAACCATTACAAACACAGTCTTTGTTCTGCCATCTTCTTTCTCTAGGTGACTCACTGAAGTGAAGGGACGTGCATATGATGGATCAGAGGAGGTAATAGACAGAGGGACAACATCCCACCCCCTATTTCTATACAACATAATTGCTTCCAGGCTTAATGAGCCCTGGTGGTGAAGTGGTTGTG
>PVJH01001909.1:0-50427 GCA_004026705.1 Nesogale talazaci
TGAGGAGGAGGGTAGGGGCGGAAAGGCACAGTGAGGAGGAGGGTAGGGGCGGAAAGGCACAGTGAGGAGGAGGGTAGGGGTGGAAAGGCACAGTGAGGAGGAGGGTGGTGGGGGATGAAGCAAATAAGAAAGAACCACGTACCCCGGGTTTACCGGGACCCGCTTGCTGTTCTGACGTGCCGGGCTGTGCAAAGGGGAAGAGATAAGTTTAAAAGCAGCATGAGAAGGACCACAGCTTAACAAAACAGCAAAATACCCCAGGTTCCCAACCCATTCAATCTAGACACTGGCCTGTTTATAAAAGAAGGAAAAGTAAACTTGAGACATTTTGTGACATAAGAGCTAGTTTCAAAAAAGGAAGTGGGAATAAACATCAAGTCGTCCTGGTGGGAAGACTTATCATTTAAGGAATTAGCATAAATGAAGTGCGTTCCTACAGCTCCTCTGTTCCCACCTGCTCAGCACTTCTGCTTCTTGGAGAAGAAGCCATGCTGGTTAAATGATGGCATGACTCAACACTGTGAAGGGAAGTCAATACTGTGTGTGACAGTATTTCAGAAGTAGCAGAGTAAGTTAGGATAATGGGCTCCGTGGCCACAGAACTTAGAGATGGATATAAACGTATTTTTTTTATAAATGTATTTTTAAAACTATAAGTAATAAAGGTTAGCTGGTGAGCAGAGTACGTGCAAAAGGATTTTCACTCCTCCCCAGGAGTTCCCGGTATAGTTGAATTTACTTCTCAAGGGAACATGGCTAGAAAGGACAGTTGTTAGGTGCTTCGGATCTGTTCCGACTCACAGCAGCTCTGGACCACACGCCTCACAGCTGTTCTGATGTCAGAGTCCAGCGCCGCAGCTGCCGTGTCAATCCATCTTGTCGGGCCTTCCTCCTATTACCAAGCATGACGTCCTCCTCAGGGACTGGTCTCTCCTGACAACATATCCAAAGCATGTGAGACAGCCTCCCCCTCCTTGCCTCTAAGGAACACACTGGCTAATCATCTTCCAAAACAACTTTGTCCCTTTGGCAGTCCATGGTACTCTTTAATACCCTTCATATATATATATATGCATATATATATATATATATATATACCCTTCACCAGCATAATAAAGCAAATACACGGATTCTTCTTTGCCTTTTTTCTTCAATGCATCATGCATGTGAATGAAACAATTGGAAATACCATGGCTTAGGCCATGGACAACACAATTTTAAATATTTTAGTACAACACAAGTCAATGTTTGAGGCTGAGTCAAATGTACAAAGGTTCCAGTTCGTACATACACAAATTTGGTCCACCTAGAATGTTCAAACATGCCTCTGATCAGTGGATGGCTGCAACCAGGTCTCTCTTTAGTATACTGTCTTAGCCTTAGTGTTTTGGGTTTTTTTTTTTTTAAAGATACTTTTGGTAACATGGGTAGTGGTGATGAATTTAATTCTATCATGATAAAGCACCTGCTCATTCATCAAGGGTAATAATGGCTATTCTAAAAGAATTTTGAGGGAAAACCTTATCCTATACATTCTAAACCCCAATATTGCCCCTTCAGTCTTCTTTTTGCTCCCCAAACTCAAAGTAATATTTAAAAGGAATACAATTTGAGTGCCTCCCAAGGTTCAAACTGGTGTAAATCAAAAAGCACAGAATTCTTTGAGGTAAGGGCTACAGGATAAGAAACACTGCCTTCAGAGTGGAAAATTCTGGATGGAGGCTAGATCAAGAAACACATGCTTCCAATTATTCTATTCTTATTTAATAAGATGTCTATAATTTTATGGCAGTGCTCCTTGACTCATTCAGCTAGGAAAAGAAGTGAGAAAATCCTACACAAGAAAAGGAGAGAGAGAGAGAGAGAGAGAGAGAGAGAACCCAGAGAACATGGGTGCGAATCAAGAGTGCTTGGATGAAAATGCATAGCACTCGATGCTTGTATCAGCAGAGAAGAAAGGCCTAAAATGAACAGGTTTTTACCCTAAGATGTGAGAATAAGCATGCACCTGGAGGTTCTTCATGAGGAAAGGCCTGGGAGTGTAGACTGAGTACTTTCCTCATCGCCATGCAGTGAATTCTGACTCATCGCGACCCTGTAAGGCAGGATGGAATGGCCCCAGTGGGTTTCCAAGAGTGTAAATCATTGACAGGGGTAGAAAATCTCGTCTTTCTTCTGTTGAGCAACGGGTGGCTTTGAACTGCTGATCCTGCTGCTAGTAGCCCAGCCTGTAACCACTACGCATCCAGAGGTCCTTCAGATCGAGCACTTACAAAGGAAGTAGAGGAAAGAACTAGGAGATAAAAACATCTATAGAGGTATAAGCATAGGCATGTACATATGCACGTATATTAATACATAACAATAGGGATATAGGTCTATGTACATATATTTATAGGCTAAGTATTAAGGTAGCAGATGGACATTGGGCCTCTACTCAAGTACTCCCTCAATGCAAGAACACTTCGTGCTGATAACCTGGCATTCTGTGATGCTCACCTTCCCTGACATAATCGCTGAAGACAAAATAGGTGCATAAGCTAATGTGGAGAAGGAAGTTGATGGTGCCTGGCTATTCCAAGAAACAGTCAGTGCTTGGGGTCTTAAAGGTTTGAAGTTAAACAAGCAGCCATCAAGCAGGGAAGCAACAAAGCCCACATGGAAGAAGCGCACAAACCCATGTGATCACGAGGTGTCCGGGGGATCAGGTGTCAGGCATCAGAAGACCCAAAACAAAACTAGATGGGAATGAAAGTGTTGAGATGAAGACCCAAAACCTGTCTCTAGACACTTGGGCATTCCCTCCCAGAAGGGTCATAAACATGGGTGGGTGCCATAAGGAAAGGTCATAAGGAAGGGTGGGTCATAAGCCATCCAGGGTGCCATACAGTACTGACGATACACACAACATTCCTCTGGTTCTTTAATGTTTCCTCCCCCATCCCCCACTATCAGGACCTTAGTTCTGCCTTGCCAATCTGACTAGACCAGAGTCGGTACACTGGTACAGATAAGAGCTCTCGAGACACATGGAATCCGGGACACATGGAATCGTTCCCCTTGGGAACAATATTGCGAGTAGCGATATCAGGTGGGTAGGGGGAAGGTGGAGGGAGGAGGGGGAGAAAAGGGATATTGATCACAATGATTGATGTGCACTACTCCCCGGGAGACAAACAACAAATGTGAATGAAGGAAGACAGTGGACAGTGTAAATTTTATTTGTAATTTACAAATAAAATAATTTGTAAATTATCAAGGATTCAGGAGGGTGACAGGGGATAGAGGGGCAAAAAGAGCTCAAGTAGAAAATGTTTTGGAAATGAGGATGGAAACATATGTACAAATGTGCTTGACACGATGGATGCATGAATTGTGATAAAAGTTGTATGGGCACCCAATAAAATGTTTTTTAAATAGAAAAGATGATGTATTAAAATTAAAAACAATTTAGAATGATGTTGTCAGAAAACAAACAAAAAACAAAAAGCAGAAGAAGCACTTCATTAGCCAAAACCATCACATACATATCCAAGCCCCAACTACCGCATTTTTCAGACCACAGAACTCACCTGACCCTAAGGCACACCCAGTTTTTAGAACCAGAAAACAAGAAAAAAAATATTCTGAATTGAATAATATCAGTATACTAAAATGTTCTAGGGTGCCACACCTTTGGACCATAAGGCGCACCTTTGTTTTCCCCCACTTTGGGGGGCAGGGAGTGCGTCCTATGGTCAGAAAAAATACGGTGATTTTTTTTGTATGTGTGGATGCGCTGAAGCTTGGACTTACAAGTCATTCTGGAGATAAAGCATTTCTCCTGGCCTTCCCAAAGATGGCCTACGCAGCTTCCTGTTGGTGCTCTCTCTCCCTGCACCTCAGTCCCGCAGTTTCCGGTGACTGCCAGGTTTGACCTGCCAACATCAGAACTTATTGGGACAGATCCTGGCAATTCAATTGAACAGATTTTTTCTAGCGCATCTGCCTCACGCCCGTCTTTCTGCTAACTATTATCAAGGGAAAGAAACAAGTTTGAGACGCAAGCGAGCATTTCAAATAAATGTTTGGAGTGGCACTCTTGTGATGTCGTCGTCTGGGTTCCCCAGAAGCCCAATCTCCAATGGAGATTTGTGCTTTGCCAGTTTCTTTGTGAAGTGACCTGAGCAGGTGGTGAGGGGGGAATGAATGACAGGCAAAAGAAAATGGCTAAGGAAGGTTTGTCATCAAGCAAGTTATCTTTGTAGACCCCTGAGCCTCAAGCCAATCTTACCCTGACTTTCCATCAGAAACAGTGTAAGAAGCACACCCCAGAGGCCACTGTTATAAAGAAAAAAAACAAGACAAGGGCTTTCAGACCACTGAAGACGGACTGATGGTTGCCAAGGATGAAGTGACAGGTCTTTACTTGGGTGCAGAGGGGACGGGAGTGTCCCCCGGGAGCTGGGGGCAGGGTAAACTCCTGGGAGGGAGGGGCGTGATCATCCTGTAAGCTGTAGAGCACAAAAGGGACAATCTGGAATGTACAGCCCCACCTCATCCCTGTGAAGCCCACAGCCTCGGAATCATCTTCCTGTGCCCAGCAAGGGAGCTGCGCTTCCCCAAGTTCGTGGGAAAGTTCCATTAACTTTTCTTTTTTAAAAATCATTTTATTCAGGACTCATACAACTCTTACCACCATCCATCCATCTATCCATCCATCCATCCATCCATCCATCCATCCACCCACCTATCCATCCACCTATCCATTGTGTCAAGCACATTGGTACATTTGGTGCCCTCATCATTCTCAAAACATATGGTTACTACTTGAGCCCTTGGTCCATTATCTTGTCATTCCATTTCCCCACAAACATGTTCAAGTCTCCTTGTCCACCAGCTCCTGTCATTCTCTGTCAAATCTTCAGGGATTCACTGTGAGCAGGAAGCTGCAGCAAAGATCACGGCTCTGGCCACCCAGTTCAACTCCCTGAAAAGTCGGCAGTTCGAACCCACTCAGAATAGCCTTGGAAGAAAGACCTGGTGCTCTGTGGCCGAGAGGCGGCTGGAGAGCCTTCGGAGCACAGTTCTCCCGAGCTGGAACCCGGTGGGACGTCCTGAATTTGGTCCCACTCAGGGCCCATCTCCTGGTGCCGTGCTCTCCGGAGCCTGGCCTTGGGTTGTTCTGCTGTTTTGGAACCTTCTGATGCTAACGTTGAACTTCTAAGGGAAGTGGCTGGGACGATGGGGCGTGCGTGTGAGTACTGGTGACCCGCTAGCAGCCTGTGGACAGTGCAGGGTCCCATGGGAACCCGGGGCAGGGGCTGAGCGTTGGGCCCAGACGTGCAGTTGTGGCAGAAGAAGCAGTGGGCACAGCTGCAGCAGGAACTCGGCAAGGAGACACGCAGGCCGAAGAGCCTCTCTGATGCGTCCACACCCCATCCACTCTGGAGCTGCAACATACCTACAGCCCCGCGCGCCCTCAGGCTGCAAACCTGCGCCTGGAGCCTCTCCTCAGGGAGTTCCCAGGATAATTCAGAAGGTTTGCAGGGAAACTCATTTTCTTTTAATTCCCTTTTCTGTACACTTGTCGAAGCTTCCTCGGAGAGAGTGAGAGTGCTCTGAAACATTGAAGATGCTTTCAATACCTTGTGGTATTTTTGTCATCCGCATAAAATTGTCCACTATCTTTCCTGGAGTCTGGGTCCTTGGAAGATTCTGTAGTTATAATGATAATATTTCATCCATTATTCTCCAGACATTTGCTTAATTTGATCTTTTTGAGTGTCATTTTTGTAAAGTGATAAGATTTTTGTTGGGCGTGGGGGGATCATTGCCCTCTGGTGGTGGGAGTCGGAGGCCCAGCCTTTTCTCCTGGGGAGCCGCTGCGGGAATTGAACCTCCATCCCAGTGGGCCCGCGCACAACCGCTACCCCACCAGGGTTCAGCCCCAAAGTGACCAGATTTTAAGCGGGACACCATTGACCAGGGTCTGGGGGTGAGAGAAAGTTCTCGATTAAAAATTTGGTCTATATGAAGCAATAAAAATGTTCATAGAACGCAAAAATAGTATTGTAATACATTTATTTGATTTAAAAACACCACGGACTGCAGGACAAGTTGTTAAAAAGCGGGATGTGTGGTCACCTTACAGGGGCTTTCTTGAGTCCTGGTGGCAGAGTGGTTATGTGCCAAGGCAGCAGCGCAAACACCAGCTGCTCCTCAGGGGAGAGACGAGGCCTTCTTCTTCTGTCAGGAGTGAAAGTCCCAGACTCCACCCGGGCAGTGCTACTGTGCCCTATGGGGTCGCTGCGAGGCAGATTGTGCCCGTGGGACGGAGTTGGGTTTCTTGATGTACTTTTTGGTTGAGTGGCTTCGTTAAAGAGCCCTGGTGGCTCTGGGGTTAAATATTGATCCGCCGACCCTAAAGTGAGTAGTTCAAACCCACCAGCCACGACTCTGAAGAACTCTGAGACTTCTGTAAAGATTTACAGTCTTAGAAACTCTAAAGGTTTCTCGTTCACTGCAGAGCAATGGAATGATCTCCTATGTCTCTAATAGCAAAAGTGTCTACTTCCCACAAATTGACCTTTCCCTTCATGGCGAGGGAAGATACTGGTCGGATTAAGCTGCGAGTGATTGACAGTGGGAGTCCCTGGATCGCCATCGTGATGTGTATAAAACAAGTCTTCGGAGAAGCAGGAGGCGGGTTCTCATGACTAGCAAGAGCGGGAGTGGAGGTCCCCCTCCGGCCTTGGGATCCCTGAGAAGATGAGAACTTGTACTCTCAGAGCTGCAGCAACAGCCCCCGGAGCCCAAGTGTGGGACAGACCGATGGACTTCCACTCCCACAGGACCAGCGGAGTGCTTGGGGAGTAGGTGCCTCTGGGCACTGAAGCTGGGCTTGCTGACCCTCAGAAGAGGAGCTGGGTGCTGTCAGGCGAGGCTGCCTGGATGGGGTGAGGTGGTTCTGGGCACATAACTCAAGGAGCTTCGTTTGCAGGAGCAAGGAGCAGAGGCTGACAGCAGTGCGGTCTGCCCCTGTGGGCTTTGTTAGCAGACGTGACCCTAATTTATAGCACATCCTGGTCAACACCTCCCGGAGCCCTTCTCCCTGGCATGACAAGGGGCTCACTTCCTTCACAAACTCTCTAATCCTGAGTTTTGTCTGAGTGGCTGCGTAACCATTGCAAGGGGTATTAGGACCAAAGAAGTAAGTAGAGAACATGAATGAAGACCTTACAGAGTCATCACAAGCCTGAAGTGACTCAGCGGCAATCAGTAATGGTTTCATTGATGGAATCGATTGCTTCCTATAATTAAAAGCAGAGGTGAACGTGAAAGGGATGCCAAAGGAAAAGCTAGACTTACATCAACAGTTTGAGGCCTCAAGCTGAGAGAATTTTTTTGGCTTGTTAAACAACTCAAAGGAAAATCCACACTAGCAGAGCAGGGAGTTAGTTGGTGCCAACAGACCCACCAGGGGCAACCAGGGCCAAGGTGGTCCCTGACTGACTGAGTTCAGGACAGGCTCCACTCCGACTCCGCTGGAAGTTATTCTGCTATAAAGACCTCCTGTCTTCTTAGTTATTAGCTCTTATTATCAATGTCTCTGTAAATCCAATCTTTGCTTTGGGGGTTGGCACGAGAAAGATAACATCAACAAATTACACATTGCAACATTGTACATAGTACATATTACTAGTGATAAGATGTTAAAAAAAAACACTTGTTTGTTGTCTGGTTCATGGTAACTCTGATACCATCTGAATCACCTGTTTGCCTGATACTGCTGAGCAGACCTGTGAACACAGGGAGACAAAAACGCCCATACGGTGAGTGGTGAGTGCGTGGTTTCCATTTCTGTAAAAAACGCTCAGACCAGGCTGAGCCCTGGTGGCGCCGTGGTTGTGTGCGGGACTGCGGCCCAGAGGGCTGATGGTTCAAATCCAGAAGCAGTTCTCCAGGAGCAAGGCTGGGTTTCCTACTCCCACCAAGGCAGCGATGCCACAAAAAAACAAAAACAAAAAAACGCTCGGACCAGGGGCAGCCCGAGAGTTACAACACTCTCTCCTGTGAAGTCCTCTGGGGTCGGCCCACAGGTTTAGCGAATGGCCACGCAGGCTTGGGTTGACAATCGTTAGAAGCTTCTCCAGATGAGAGGGATTACGCAGCAGAAAGCCAGGTAGTGACCGAGGCTGAAGCTGGGGCCACATCTGGACTCCCCTTCTTGCGCGCCTCTTCTTCTCCTGACCACGGTCAAACGCCCACCTCGGGGCGCTTCCTGAGTTAGGGATGAAGGAGCTCGCTCTTCACCCATTGGCTTGGGCTGTTAGGAGAAAACCAGATTCCCCCAAAATGGAGGCTGACCACACCCACTGGCCAACTGGAGGCCGCTCTACCACGACGTGACTGCTACCTGTCATCGCCGAGCCACAGTCACCCCTGGGAAGACAGGGTGGCACACGAGGAACCCTCACACCAGCATGCGCCTGCCCTGCACCTCCCTCCTCCGCAGCGTGCGCTGGTCTTTTACGGTGGTCGTGCGTCTGAAGTGTCAGATGAGGAGCTGGTGGATAAGGGAAGGGCAGATGTAAACAGGCTCCCAGGACTCTTCAGAGACCACCTGTGGGCGGCAGGCTTAGGAACCAGTGCGAGCAGGACCCTGGGACAAGTGCTCTGCGTGCAGGAGCTGGCCCTGAAGAACCAGGTCTGGCGCTGATCAATAGATGAAGAAACTGGTCAGGGATCGAAATCCAAGGTCTGGCCCCAGAATCTCGCACCAGCCGCTCGACATGTGCCCCCTCCTCCAGGCCTGTGGCGTCTCCGCTGACATGCTCTCTGTCCCTGACCCTCCTTCGGGCAGGCCCTCCCCCGGCGTGGCCTTTGCCCCCTTTCTAATTGCCCTGATCTCATCCTGACCTCCATAGCCGCGTGTAAAGTCCACCTCGGGGGAACACACAGGCTGAGCGTTCCCGATAATCCCTTTCCCAGTCCTGCCTGACAGCCGAGCTGGTGGGTGGGAGATCCCTGGGCTTCCCGGGACACTGGCCGGGTTGGAAGAGAGCCCTCAGGAGCTGCCTGGCCCCCAGGATGAAGCTGCCCGTGGGTTGCTGGCTGCTGTGGCTCTGCCTGGGCGGCGGCCTGGCCCAGAGCAGCCCCAGCCCCGACGCCGAGGAATCCTACTCCGACTGGGGCCTGCGGCACCTCCGAGGTAGCTTCGAGTCCGTCACCAGCTACTTCGATTCCTTCCAGGAGCTACTGGGGGGGAAGAACGGAGTGTGTCAATACAGGTGCCGATACGGTGAGTGCCTGGTGTCGGCTCCCGTAAAAGCTGTCACTGTCGTGGCCCCAGGAGCAGACCGTGCAGTCCCAACGGTCTCTCCTGCGGAGCCCCGCGGGGGTAGGCCCGTAGGGTGAGCAAAGGACAATTGGAATTCCCGCTAGGCGGGCCTTTGTCAGGATCGGTGTGCCCGGTGTCTGCTGCTCTGGGACACACTGAAACAAATGTGCCGCCCACGAGCTTTGGGAGCTTCCTCGGTTGCCCAGGGCTAAGCGTGGCAAAGGCTTGGTCACTCTGCCTGCAGCACGTGGGGACCCCTCTGCCAGCTCGGTCTCTGATGGCCATCAGTTTGCTGCATCTCCCAAGCGAGCTGTGGCTGACCAGGCAGCTCCAGCAGCTCATCGCAGGCTTTCTGCTGCCAGTGGGGGTGGGGTGTAGGGGGTTGCTGTCTGCCAGGCCTGGGTCCATGCTTTGGGCCTGGGACAGGGGTGAGGTTGTGAAATAGGCCCCTCTACTTTGTCTGAGTTGTAGACACCCCAGGGTGCCAGGTTGCCAAAGAGCTTCTCTTTTTTCATTCTGGGGTGGGGGGGAAGTGGGGGAGAAGGTGGTGGTGGAGGTGGGGGTGGGCCGTGCGGGGGAGGCATGGTGCCATTGCAAATGGAAGTGAATGCTGTTTAAAACATTTACGGTCTCAAGCTGCATTCACTTTGTGGTTTAGTTTATTAGAGGTTTCCTCATGGGATTAGAGATGAAAATGATGCATCTGTTTAGCCTGGCAGAAAAAAGTGTTTGAGAAGTACGTTGTCAAACACTCAGAAGATTTGTCTCCTCTCCTCATCCTCACTTGCACCTAGCCTAGCTTCTGTCTTAGTCTTGGAGCAGGAGAACTGGCTTCCTTGGAAGCGAAGAGTGATTAGGGGATCATGGCTGCTCAGGGTTCCAGAGCCCCAAAAGTCTGCAGCACAGAAGAAGTTCTACCAGCGTCCCTGCTCCTGCCACCGCGGTCCATTCGGACTCCTGAGACCCAGTGGGACAGACCCCGGGGAGCTGCTGCAGGGCGTCTGCAGCACATCTGTAGGGGGACAGAGAGCCTCATCTGTCTCTAGCGAAGTGACTGGTAGCTTTGAAACAATCACTTCATGGATAGCGGCTCAATGCTTAACCCACTGAAAAGCATGAAGGCAATTGTATGTCTTCTGGGACTATTTCACACAGAAGCCTGGCTGTGCCGGGACAGGAGCCCCGGTGGCAAAGACGTGGCTTGGTTAGCACCCAAATAGTGCCATTTGAAAACACCCACTGTTCGTCTGGAGAAAGCTGGGTCTGTCAGTTTTTGTTTTTGTTTTTGTGGCATCACTGCCCTGCTGGGAGTAGGAAGCCCAGCCTTGCTCCTGGAAGGGGCTGTCAGTTTCATATCAAGATTCCAGCCTTGGCACCCTATGGGGCAGTTCTTCTCTGATCTATAGGGGTTGCTAAATGCTGCAATCAATTCCATGGTCACCGGCCCCGAATCACATCTGGCCCTATACGCCACACACATGGTCGCTGTGAGTGGGGCAGTGGCCAAGGGGAGTTCTGCTCACCTAGTTGGCTTTGAGGGGCAGGAAACCTGTTGAGCATTGGAATCAATACAACCCACGGCTGATTTCCACCGTTTAACAAAGTGACTCGTTCCAGAAGACAGAGAACCAACACCAAACCCTCTTCTTTCCTCCACGAGCAGCATTCAAAGATTTCAGCCCAGGTTGGTTCCTCCCCAGGTCAGGTCATGTCGGCAGCAACTGGAGGGGGATGGGAATAGTCAACAGAGTACACTGGAAGATAAATAACTCCTCCCAGTGCAAAACAGAACCTGCCAAAACAGGAGCCTGAGGGGAACCTCGGAAAATAGAAAGCCGTGTAAGCCTTGGTTATCTCTGTGACAGAGACCATGTGTGAACAAATGGTTAACCAAAAGATGAGCGGAACAGCTCAGCCTAGAAGCCCTTTGGGAGAAAGCCTGGCAATCAACTTCTGAAATGCCCACCATTGAAGACTCTGAGGCGTCCACATGGGCTTGCCAAGCACCAGAATCCACTCACTGACCACAGATCACTGAGCACCAGAATCCACTCACTGACGCGTGCTTTGTCTGTGAAACCCAGCAGAGCTGGCTGTGCCCAAATGGATCTGGAATATAGATTTTCTTTTATATTTAGACACCACTGCCCTCTGGTGGGAGTGCGAGGCCCAGCCTTGCTGCTGCTGGATTTGAACCGCCAAGCCAGTCGGCCGCAGTCCCACACGCAACCACTACACTACCGGGGCTCAGCCCTGGAATATAGATTTTCATTGCTTGTGATCCAAGCTATCTTTTCAAAAGAGAACAGCTTTGGGATTAGCTGGGTCTCCATTCTTTTTTTCAGTTGCTCTGCGGCACTGAATCCCCCTGAGGGGGCTTGTTAGACTAGACGTTGGGCCTCACCAACGTCTGGGTTAGGAGTTTAGGAGTCAGTCTGTGCCGTGGCTGGGAAGGAGCTTGGCTGAAGAGCAGGAAGTGCTTGACTGACCTGCTCCCATCAGCTTCACAGAGTGCAACCCAAAGCCCTTTCATGCTCTGACCCTCGTGCCCCCCTCCCCTCCCCTCCCCTCAGCAGAGAATTGCCCCCGAGGGTATCCAAGCCTGTAGTCTTCTCAGAAGCAGATTGCCACATCTTAGTCTAAAAAGGCCTGTGGGGACCACTAGACTCTGTCACATGGGGCCCTTGTAGGTCTAAATGGACTTCATAGCAACCCACCAGGGCAGGTCTTGGTTGAAGGCTGTTGAATTTGCATTTCTAAGAGGTTTCCAGGGGATGCTGAGGCCGCGGGTGCTGGCATTACACTTTACGGAGTTTTGCCACAGGAACAATTAGACTCCCGAGGGGGAAAGGGTTCTGCTTATGAGTTATTTACTGCTACTTCGAAGATCCTTCTCTACTTTGGTTGAATTTGAGGATTCTCTGGGGAATGCAAAAAAAAAAAAAATCTGGATATTTAAACCAATTAGACTAACTGTGGCCTGGACCCAGATAGCGATAGTCTTAACATTTCCCAGGAGATTGCGAAGTCAAGCAGGAGAAAAGACACTACTGACAAGTTGTGAGAGAACCCCAAGCACAGGCTGCCTTCTGCAGGCAGTAAAGGGGTGTCTGTATTTGTCCAGAGCGGCCACAGTGCAGGGTCACATTGCTTCCCCCACAGAGGAGCTGCAGACTGACCTGAGATCCGCCCAGCGCTTTAACCACTGTGCCACTAGGGGTCTGGGTCCATGCTGGCAGTGGTCTTGTGTGCCGTTGCCTTACTGCAGCCTGGGGCTCCCCAGAGTGTCATCTTTGCATGAGCAAACTGCTACCATGCCTTTCTCTTGTGCAGAGCCCACGGGCTGTTATGGGAGCTCCTGCTATGCTGGCAGGTTTATTGTCGAATCCTGAAATATAGGTGGTCTTTGAGCTAGACATCGGGAAATACCAACAATTCAAAAAGAATGGGCTTTAGATTTGAAGGAATTGAAGTCTCCTATTAATACTGGTGACCTTGGGCAAATGACCTTCCACTTTCAACCTGGAGAAAGACAGGCTTTTTTTTTTTTTTAACCCCTAACAGTTTTGATTTGGGGGGAGAGGGGGCAATCGCTGCCTCTGGTGGTCATGGGCACTGCCCAGTGCTGTTCCTGAGAGCCGCTGCTGGATTTGAACCACCAAGCCCGCGGCCGCAGTCCTGTACTCAACCACTTATGCCACCAGGGCTCAGCCCTCTAACAGTTTCAAAAACC
This sequence comes from Nesogale talazaci, assembly GCA_004026705.1. Classification (NCBI taxonomy): domain Eukaryota; kingdom Metazoa; phylum Chordata; class Mammalia; order Afrosoricida; family Tenrecidae; genus Nesogale; species Nesogale talazaci. The sequence continues at coordinate 13,056 of PVJH01001909.1, forward strand.
CACAGGGGACAATTCTAACCTGTTTTACAGGGTTCCTAACTTGATGACAATGAGGGGTTTTGTTTGTTTGATTTTTTTGTTTCAATCTTAGTTTCCTCGTCACTGGAACTATGGTTAGTAATACTCACCCCGCAGGGTCTTTGGGAGAATTCAACCTAGCAAAGCCTTGGAGACATGTGGTATGTGACAGACACCAGACATATTATATCGGTGTGAGCAGAAAGAGAGCTGATTAAGTATACATTCAACTTTCTTTCCATTCACTTTCCATAAACCATGGAAAACAGGGAGATCGCAGTGGCTGGATGACCCCGTCTCAGTTTCTGGAAGAAGGCCCATGACTGCCTCAAGGACTCTTCCCTGGAGAAGTAGAGCCAATTCACTAACTAACTCCAAGTTAGAAAGAAAAAGAGAAGTTTAATTTTCAGAAGTCCAATGTGGGCGGAAGTTGACAGGGCCCAGCTGTCTTGACTGCGGTCCATTTGAATCAGAATGAAGGCTGGTTTCTTTAGAACTTACTCCCTGGGGGAGTCCCGTGCAGATGTTTTCCTTAGGTCTTAGAGACCTTGTTTTAGGATCGCCCTATGAGCAAGCAGGCAGAATAATATGACTCTTTGTCCTGGGCCTGACCACTTGTCCGTCAGTGTGTCAGGCGGTGGTGGCTGGTGTGTCTCTGTGCTGTGGAAGTGATATCACTGGTGTTTCAAATACCAGCAGGGTCTCCAAGGTGAAAGGGGGTAACCAAGGCAAAAGGGTTCCACAGGGCTTCCAGACTGAGAGCAGAGTGTCCACTTCTGAGGAATCAGTGCCTGACGACATTATGAACAGCAGGGGGGGAATTCTGGAGAAGCAGAACCCATTCACTAACTCCAAGTGAGAGGAAGAGCCCCGCAGGTCGGAGGGCCTCACACTACAACTGAGGAAGAGTGGTCAGCTGCCTGGGAGTGATCCATATGTGTACCTATTCCAAAGGAAGTGACCGCCCAAATGTTGAAACGGTAGACAAATATCATCGATATCACATGCAAGTGAATTGTTGCTAGAGATTGTTCAACAGCACCGGCCGCAGAGCATCAACAGGGAGCTGAGGTGCAAGCCCGGTCCAGAAGAGGACATAGAAAGAAGGGTCTGGTTGCTGACATCCGTTGGACCTAGGTTAACAGCAGAGCATACCAGAGAAACGCTTTCTTGTAGTTTATTGGCTACTCTAAGGCATTCCACGGGGACTGTCAATGCCAACTGCAGATAGCATTGAGAAGAATGGGAATTCCAGAGTCCTTTATGGTACTCATGCACCACAAGGACCTGGTTCTGACGGAGCCAGGGACTGCAGTTTGCTTTCAGATCAGCAGATGTGGGCATCAGGGTGTATCCTCTCTCAATAGTCACCCCTCTGTGTGCCGAGCCGCCGGACTCCTGGAGGGAGAACACAGCATCAGGACTGGAGGAAATTTTAACATTGAATAAAGAAGATGGAAGAAAACTCGATGCATCCGAATGATGGTGCTGGCAAAGAATTGAAAGTACCAGACTGCCAAAAGAATAAGCAGATCTGTCTTGGGAGAAGTACAGCCATAATGCTCCTCGGAGGCAAGGAGGGACATGTGATCAGGAGAGACCAGTCTCTGGAAAAGGAGCTCCCACTTAATCACGTCGCAGGGCAGAGAGAAAGAGGGTGGCCCTCTCGCCTGGATGTGGATTAGCACAGTGGCTGCAGCCCAGGAATCAAACATAAGAACTACTGGGAGGATGGTTTCCTCTCTGTTGCACACAGGGTCCCATGGGACTTCAGGGCACATTTACTCTCAGGATGCCTCTCTCGACTAACTAGATAGCAAGACCCAATCTTGATCATTAACCGAAAGTTAAAGAAGAGAGCTTCGGAGTGACCTGGCCCTTCCAGATGACATCTGTAGCCAAACTGCCTCTCTCTGAGCATGCAGTGATTTATAAAACTACCAGGGGCCCATCTCCATAAAGGCAGAGAACACTCAACTCATCGGTCCTTCAAGAACCTAGAGCCCCAGTTACTTTCCTGAGTGCAGTCTCTGTGGAAGTTTGACTAATCACTACATTGCTCAAATGCCAGTAGGGTTGCTCGTGGTGGACAGGTTCTAGCAGAACTTCCAGACGCATGGTTCCAACCAACGGACGCCACCCTGGAGGTACAGACGGAACATTTCCAACGAACTGGAAGAGATCTATATTTGTGCTCCCTCCAAAGAAAGTGGATCCAACGGAATGTGGAAATGATCGAACAATACCCTTGATAAAAGTACAATTTGGTGGGAGATAATTCAAAGACATTTGCAAGAGTACCTCAACAGAGAGGTGTCAGAAATTAAAACCGGATTCAGAAGAGGATGTGGAACGAGGGAAGCCACTGCTGATGTCAGAGGGATCTTGGGTGAAAGTAGACAATGGCAGAAAGACATCTACCTGTGTTTATTGACTATGCAAAGGCACTCACCTGGGTCACCACCGATGATGGATAGTGTGTGGGCCTGGAATTTTGTCAGCTGGACCCTCCTGGGGAGGGACGGGAGTGGATCTCAACCTATCGCTTGATGATACCTCCCGGACTCGTAAGTCTGTCTGTGTAAGAGAGCGCCACTTCTCTGTGGCCTTTCACTTCTACTGGAGCTGGAGCTTGCGTGTGGTTCCTCAAGCTCAGGTGGCATTGCCTGCTGGACCCAGGAGCCTTCAACGGACTCCCTTAATTTGAACCAGACTGGACTTAACCGATTTCTACAACTGTGTAAGCCATTTCTTGATGTAAATCTCTTCCTTCATACAACACATACAAGCATTACTGGTTTTGTTTTTGTAGTGAATCCAACCTTATGCAGATAACATTTTGAAGAAGGGGCCTTCCAGCACGCTTCATGTGCTCAGATGGGGCGTGTACACAGAGCAAGCGGCCCTTAGTCAAACAGAACAAGGGGATGGTATGTGACTGGAAATTAGGAATTACCATATGATCCAGCAATCTCATTCAAATGAAAAGCACATGTCCACTAAAAACCTGCCGCCTATATGCAAACCTTGATGACACCCTCATTCGAAATAGCCCCCAAGTGCCAATTACTCAACTGGTAATCAACTGATAAATGGATAAGCAAGTCAGGTGTATCCATACAATGCACTACTCCTTGAAACTTAAAGAAAATTTGAGTACTGATATAAGGAGCTTCAATATTTCGTGGGTAAAAAAAAACAACATTATTTTTTCATTCCATTTTTGCATTTTTGCATTTGAAGCCTCCTCATAGAGATGAATCTGGAAAACATTACACAAACCGAAAGAAGCCAGTCAGAAAGGGTCTTCTTTTGTCTGATACCTCTGATGTGATGTGTCCACAATAGGCAATTTTATAGGCACAGGCCATGGATAAGGGTTGCCGTACTGGTGAGCCACTTGGCTCCTAATGGGAAGATTGGCTGTTTGAACCCACTCTGCGCTGCTCCGAGGAGGAGAGGGCCTGGTGCCCTGCTCTCCGTAAAGATGGCTCAGATGGGTAGGAATGGGGTTGACCCAAACCAGACTCACCATCATTGAGTGCATTCTGATTGAGGACCTTATGGGGTGAAGTCGAACTAACTGCCCCCGGGAACTTCCGAGATGTCGAAAGCCTGTCTTTGCTGCTGGTTTGGAGCTGCTGACTTTGTGGTGGGGAGTTCAGTGCACCAGAGCCCTCCCAGGACAGCTGGCGGTCTACTTCGGGGGTCAGTGTGTTAGTTCTGGTAAGCTAGAGAAACAAATACATAGACTCGCATATGGATATAAGGGCATGGTTTATATACAAGAGGAATGGAACATTGAGAAAGCATCCCAACCCAGTCCAGTTCAAAGTCATAAGTCCGATATCGGGCTGAGCCCCGGTGGTGTAGTGGTTGTGCGTGGGACTGCGGCCCACTGGGACGGAGGTTCAATTCCAGCAGTGGGGCTGGGCCTCTTACTCCCACCACCGGAGAGCAGTGATACCCCAAAAAACAAAACAAAACAAAACAAAAAAGTCCGATATTAGCCCATATACCTGATACCAGCCTATAATGCCTCCTTCCGACTCACAAAGTCACAGGTCATTGGGTGCAGAGTCCCAGCGCTGGCAGGGGTCTCCCTAGAGCTCCTTGTTTCCAGGGCTCAGGGTCCATCAACAGCATCCAGTAGTGGTAGAAGCAACTCAGTGCTGGCAGGGATCTCCACGTGGCTTCTCCAGCTTCAGAGGTCTGGTTCCATCAGGGTAAGGCCACGTGGCTGCTCCTCTGGCTCCTCGGACGCTGCCATCTTGTCTTGTCCGTATTTCATTGTCTCAGAGACTGACTCCCAACAACTGGGGAAGATAGCGTCTCATCTCCACGTATAATGTGAGATTTCCCAGAAGTCTCAGGAGAAAGTCATGCCCACACAGAGGCCTCATCGGCTACTCAATGGCTATCTCCAGATTAACAGGCTAGACTCCACCCCTACAAATCAACCATAAAATTAACATAAGCACATGACCGCCACAGTCAGTCTTCAAACCCTGAGGGAGCACAGGGAAGGGAAGGGGGGGGGGCGTGACAGCCAGGGTCCCCACAAGTTTGAATCAATCTAACAACAAGGTGGCCCGGAGGAGAGAGAGTGACTGCGAATGGGCACAGGGCGTCTTTGGGAATGATACACATATCTTACGATCACATTGTGCCAAGAGTCACCCGACTTCGTGAGTGCACTAAAAACCAAATGGGTGAAAGTCTCCGGTATTTGGCTTATGTCTCTAAGCTGTTACAGAAAGAGAGGCGAGAGATTCAAAGCAGATTATCAGCTGCAATAATCTGAGGACTAACAGGTCACCCCCATATCTGGCACCTTAAAACAACAAATGTGCATTTGCTTCAGAGGGTCAGGACTCTTAGGGAGTTTGCCGGGTGGTTCAGCCTCGGATTTCCACAGGAGCTTGAAGTAACATTGTTCCGGGAGCTAAGGAAGGAAGAAGGTTACCCCGGGCCACCAAGAGCAAGGCCACACAAAAGTTTGTTTGGGACCCAGGCAGTGCCGGGGGCAGCCGCCGGGAGTTGCCACGGTGAGGGGTGGGCTACCTGGTCGCCTGTGTCCAGGTTCTGATGGGACCGGTCCTGGGAATGCTCCGAGGTCTCGCGTCCAGTCATCACGTTCTCCCCACGGCGGACTTGGGAGTTTGAGATCCGCTTCGGGCCTGACGCTGGGTGCTGCCCTATCCTATCCCTGCAGGCCTGGCTGCCCACCCCCTGGCCCGCCCTGTTGCACTGCCCACCCCCCACCTTCCCCACCCCCACCCCCTGCTTTGGTCTCTGAACATTGGACTGGGTCTGGAGGGTGTTCTGTCAACCCCAAACCCAGTCTTTTCTGTGGAGCCGATGCCAACTTCCAGAGACGCTTAAAAGATCCAGCCAACTACCGCCGCGGGTCTCTCTACCCCGCAGACTGGCACGCGGGTCTCCTGTTAGCGAACCTCTTGGCAGGCGGCCTTAGATTCTCGAACCATGGGCCCACATGACGTGAGAGAGAGCACGCGTGTGAGATTCCAAGACAGAGGTCGAAGTTTGTGATTGCTTTTAAACCTAGTTATGGATTGAACTGTGTCCCCTCCTCCCCCAAAATGTATTGTAAGTTGTAGCGCCAGTGCCTGTGGTTAAACTCCCTCCACCCCATGCCCCCAGTGCTGTGTTAGTGAGACAGGACTAGGGTGGGTGCCTCCCAAATCAATCTTTGGAGATCTTCCAGGAACCCTGGGCTGTGGATGGTGAAAGATAAGCCAGACCTTCTACCCCAGCGCTTGCTGTTGGCGCCAGCAGGACTTGCTGTTTGTTAAAGCCCTCCATCCCCAGCTGGTGTTTCTATCACAGAACGAAGGCACCTTTGAACCCATTCTTTCCTCTGGAGCTCCAGAAAGTCCATAGTTGGTGGCTGAAGCTCCATTTTAGCGCCCAGCTGAGGTTCCCTGGGGGTGGTGGTTAAGGGGCTGTGGAGGTGGGGATGGGGGCGGGGGGTGGAGGTGGCTAAGCCTAGAGCCAGAAGCTGCCAGGCGTTCAGAATCCCGCACACTCCTGCATGCCTATATGAGTCTAAGCTTCAGAGTGGTGCAGCAGGTCTTTAGTCAGAGTGGGGAAAGTCGTAGCGCTTTATTGAAGGACACGAAGGAAGTCCCCTACATGGAGAATGACACTATGCCATCTTTGGGAAGACAATGTCATAGGCGGAAGTCCACCATTCACAAATTAATCTACAAAGCCAACGTGCTTGCAACCCAAATCCTGAGAGTACAAGGAGACTTCAAAAAAGTTGGTGGAGAAATTCCATTATCTTTCAATTCCATTGTGTGTGTGTGTGTGTGTGTGTGTGCGCAAACGTCGAAGCTCCCCACTCTTGTATTTCTTGTGGAACTCACTAAGCTGCCTCTAACATTCACGTGTAAGAGTACCATTTTGAGGGACAAGAGGAGGAAGGACTTTTTTCATGTAAATATACAATTTCAATGAGTTCATTGGAATAGGGGCTGCAGGGTAAACATAGATTTAGCTTTTAGTGGTTTGATTAGTTTATTCCTCTATCAAAAGACTGTGAGATTTTCTATTTCCCAATAGCATTGTCAGTCATCAGTATCGCTGTATTTATAGGAATGCTTTTCAATGTTCTGGCAGGTGTGTGGTGGTATTTCATTGTGGTTTGGTTATGTATCGAGCTGCTAACCTCAACTTCTGGAGTTCAACCCCTCAGCCTCTCTGAGAAAGAAAGATAATCCGGTAAAATCCACGGCCTCAGAAACCCTCCATATGACGGCTGCCAGTCAGCAGTGACTCTGTGGCACCGGGTGTGGCTTTTGTTCAGTCATGTTGATAAGATTTTCATGTGTTTATGGCCAGTTGACTATTTTTGAGCATGAAGTTCCTGTTCAAGACTGTTTCCCAGAAATTAAAAGGAATGGGAAGAAAGAACCAGAAGACAAAGGACATTCACAGAGGCCCCAATACAGGCATGTACATGTGCAACAGATATACATATAATGAGAGGGAACTAGAACTAGGTATTCAGATCTGTATGTTAAGGATTAAGGTTGCAGAGGAATAGTGGGCCTCGACTCAAGCACTCCCTCAACACAAGAACACTTTGTTCTAACAATCCAACATTCTGTGATACTCACCTACCCAACACGATCACCGAAGACAAAATGGGTGCAGAAGCAAATGTGATGAAGAAAGCCGACTGGTGTCTGGTCATCAAAAGATAGAGCATCTGGGTCCCCAAAGCTTGAAGATAAAGAAGCAGCCATCAAGCTGAGCAGCAACAAAGCCCACATGGAAGAAGCACACCAAATAGTGTGTTAACGAGGTGCCAATGGGGATCAGGTAGCTGGCATCCAAGACCCAGAACCAAATCATATACAATGTGAAGGGGGGTGGGGACATGGAGTGGAGACCCAATGCCTATCTGTAGACAATTGGACATCCCCCCACAGAGGGGTCACAGGGAAGAAATGAGCCAGTCAGGGTGCGGTATAGCACCGATGAAACACACAACCCTCCTCTAGCTTCTTGGTGTTTCTTTTACCCAACCATCATCACCCCAATTCCATGCCACAAGTCAAACTAGATCAGAACATGCACACTGCCACAGAGAATAGCCTGACAGGCAGGGAATTCAGGATAGACACCCCCCCACCCCCACCCCCCGCCCCCCGCCCCAAGGCCAAGGAGAAGATTAGAAATACCAGGTGGGTCAGGGGAGGAGGAGGAAGAATATTTGATTTTTTCAGCTTTTGGGGCATCACTGCCCTCTGGTGGTGGGAGGAGGAGGCCCAGCCTTTGCTCCTGTGGAGCTGGAATTGAACCTCCATCCCAGTGGGCCGCAGTCCCACGCACAACCACCACGCCACCGGGGCTCAGCCCTGAGGAGGAAGAATTTTAAAATAGGACTTACTCCACAAAATTAAAAATAAATGGTACCTGATCTGGCTTCAAAAACTACCTGTAGTTTTGGTTTTTATCTGTCCACATTAGACTATATCACAGGGGTGATATGTTAATAGAGCGTACATTCAAGAAGCTGTGTTACATCCTTTTCTGTTTTTCAGAATATGAACCTAGGATCGATGAACCTAGAGAGACAACAAGTAGAATAAGGGGTTGGGGGAAGGGACCCAGGGGGTAGAGTGGTGGAAATAGGGTAAAGGGAGACAATGTCAAGGAGTCCATGTAGAAAAAGAATGCTTGGAAGCTTATTATGGTAGCAATTGTACATTCTACTTGAGGTGATTGAAATTTGGAATGATATTATATCTGTATTAAATCACATCTACTTGAAAAACAAATAAACAAACCCTCAAAACCTGAATGTTAGAGTCCATAAGAGACTTCAGGTATATCTGAAACATTCCTTTTATTTTTAACTTTCTATTGTGAATTAGATGAATGTTAATAGAGCAGATTAATTTTTCTGTTCAATAATTCATGCACAATTCATTTCATATTATTGATTGAAATTCCCCACAAGGTCACATCGTTTGTCTCATTTCCTCCCTGAGTTTCCTGTTTCCTTCCATTCTACCTTCTTTCCAAACATTTCTGACCTTGATCCTTGTGTAAATGATGCCCTTTTGATATTGAATGGTTGATTACTCTGATGTGTGCCTCCTTCCTGGAGTTCTTGCTCCCCTCTTATTTGGCTCCTTTTCCCACCAGGAGAGTGACTGGGGGCATCCTTAGTCTCGGAGGTTCCACCATTCGCTGTCTGGCCAGTAAGCCTGACCTGTTTCTATGAAGCATTTCATCTAATAAAAGTACTATCTGAAACAAAGTTGCCATATGTTAATATGTTTGTGTAGGGGGTGCACAGTTGTTTGTTCCTCTGATTTTTGTTCATTTTGCAATGCTTCATAATACAAAATAGTTAAAGATGAACTATGGTGGGAGATTTAATTTTTAAAAAAAAGAAAGCAATGTCATGTGCTTTATTTAGAGGCTTCTGCTCACCCTCTTTCGAAGTCTGATGCCCCAAATCAGCATGATCCTTAGCAATGGTGTCTGTCACTAACACGAGACAAAGCTACTGTACACCCTCAGAAGCTCATAAAATATGACTCAACAGCAGTGTGGGGCAGACCAAGAAGTTTAAAGCTCCTCAGATTGCTCTTGCCTAAATTACTTCACAGAGGTGTTTTCTTTGCTCTTTGCCCGGTAATACTTTGCCTACTATTTTTATTTAGTTAGTGTTTGGTCTACTAATGCTTTATCTGCCTAAGTGTGTGAGACAGGGTTCTCTAGAGAAACAAAACCAGGACACTAACAATTCTCGCTTATATAGATCGAAAGATAGCTAACATAAAAAATAAACAGTTCATCTATAAAGCAGTACAAATGGCTCGGTGCAACTCACTTGCATGAGACAGCTAGCACCCTGGCAGTCCTGCGAGTCTTGAGGGCCGCCGAGTAGTCCTCTGTAGAGCAATTCAGGCTATCCCGCCACAGGCAGCAAACAGCAAGGCAGGTCACCAACAGTCAGCCAGATGACCGAGTCCCACAGTCCCCAGCTCAAAAGATGTATAATTCCAGGAGTGTGGTGAAGCAGGGCTTGAAGGAACCTCAACTCACAGCTCCACAGTCCACCAATGAGGTGTCCCACGGGTAGTGTCGCTTGGTGATCGAGGCACAGGACGAACAAGGCAGCCGGCTGGTCCGAAGATCCAAGAGCAAGAGGGCAAGGGCGGGGATCGCTGAGCCATTTCTATCTCTGCCCTTCCATCGATCTCACATATATTCATTGGCCATGTTAGCCCAACAAACCTACCTATCACACTAAACTTCTTTCAAGTCATTCTGAAGGACTTTTGTAATCCCGTTAAAATGTTAACAGCTGAAGTAGGTGACCATGTGGTGCTTGGTGTGGTCCGACGGTGGGGGTGAGGGTGGGAATCGGAGAGTGTTGGGTCTGGTTTTGCCATGGCCTTGAAGGCCATACCCTTAAGCGGTATCAGAGCTGCTCGTGAACTCCTGCTCAGAAACCCCTGGGAGGGCAGGAGGAACACGGCACTGGCGTCATTTATCCTCGAGAGCTTCAGCACCACCTGCAGCGCCGTCTTAGTTAGATGCGTGAACAGGGGCTGTGGAACAGGGACTTCTGAAGGACCCCTTTGGAATCTGCTTGTGGATCATTTTAATGTGACGAATGCTCCCGAATGCTTAATCTCTAAATATCCCTGCTTCTTTCCTCTCTTCCTTCTGCTAGGAAAGGCACCCATGCCCAGACCTGGCTATAGGCCCCAGGAGCCCAACGGCTGCAGCTCCTATTTCCTGGGTCTCAAGGTACCAGAAAGTGTATGTACTACTAACATTCTCTTCTTCATCGCTCGGATTTCTGACTCTAACCTGAGAGGGAGAGAAACTCTGGAGGCACAGAGGTCCCACGGGGGCCTGCCAGTTCATGGGAGGGAGATGAGATCCTTGGGTCCCCTCCCAATCTGTGACACCCGCAACTCTCTGGCAGTTCCGTTCCCCTCTATAGAGCAGGCGTCCTCAAACTATGGCCCGCGGGCCACATGCGGCCCTCCGAGGATGTTTATCCTGCAGCCGGGTGTTTTGGCCGCCACTGCCTGTCCTGCCTAGCAGCCGAATCATCCCGGGTCCACAGTGAATTTGTTCATAGTTCTTTTTTATTTTATTTTTTTTTAACTATAGTCTGGCCTCCAACAGCCTGAGGGACAGGCTGTTTAAAAAGTTTGAGGACCCCTGCTTTAGAGCACCCCTAGGACCTTGAGTTAGCTCATGGTAATGAGTTTTTAATTTTTTTTTGTTTTTTTTTTAGGCATCACTGCCCTCTGGTGGTGAGTTTTTAAATTTTTAAAATGATCTGAGAATCATCACTGTAGATAGTGATCCAAAGTTGAGCAGTGTCATTGGTTATTTTTAACTGGCAGGGAGGGGATATGCGAACTAGACACCGTATTACCTTTACACAGAGGCAGTTGCCTCTAAGACAAGCCCTTTGAGCAGAGGAGCTTGTAGATAGTGCAGTGGGCCCGGCTGTTACCAGCAAAGTGGGAGGTGTGAGTCTCCCCAAGATTCCATTCTGTCTGGGAAGCAAAGCCTGGCGATGCGCTTTTGAGAAACGGGTCATTGAAAACCCATTGGAGCACACACATGGGGTTACCACGAGGCAAAGTTCACTCCACACAACTGGTTTTCGTGAGCCAGATCACTAGTCTCCCTTTGCAAATAGCAGCTGGGCCCTATACTATGTGTGACTTACCTAAATCAAAGACCTTTCCGGCAGTGTGCTGTACTGGCTGAGACCGGCCAGTAAAAACTAAATGTGAGGGGAGGCTTGTTAGGAATTTTGAAAATCAGTTGTGCACCAGAAGCTATGTTTGGAGTATTTGTAGTGTAGAAAGCTGCAGACACTGTCATTCAGCACGTATGCCCTCATCTAATTGTTTGTGAGACATTACTGACACCCCACCAACTCTTCTCAAACCGCAGTTCTCCCCAAAAAACAAAGTGATAAGTCAACTTGTTTGAAGGCCGCCTGGAAACCATTTTCCCCCCATTTTAGAAAAGTGATTTCATGTAACATGTAGGTAAAGGAATGTAACTTTTAAACTATGATTCTGAATTATGCTTTACTCTGGCAAAACCCCATGTCTGCTGTTTCAAAAGGTTTTGCTTTGTAATGATTTTCTCAGCAGCGTAATGGTCCCTCCTCCCACTCCACTGTTGTTCACCGATGGGGCTTCTTGGTATCAACTGTAGGAAGGTCTCTTTCCTCAAGGAGGCCTGGTGACCATGTGGCGTAAGGATGGGGTTGCCAACCCCACAGCTGCCGGTTCACACTCACTGGCTGCTCCATGGGAGAAAGCTGAGGCTGCTGCTCCCAGAAAGAGGGAGCGTCTCGTGACCTCTAAGGAGCAGTTACACCCTGTCCTACAGGGCTACTCTGGGTAGGAACTGATGTGGTAGAAGGGGGCGTTGGGTCTTGATTTCTGTATTAGTCTGAGTGGACGAGAGAAACAACTTTATAGACCTTCGGATGTGTATAACAAAGAGCTTCATATCAAAGAGCAATTGCATATTGAGAAAACATCCCAGCCCAGTCCAGATCAAGTCCATAAGTCCAATATTAGCCGATATGTACGATACCAGTCTATAAATTCCTCTTCAGACTCACACAACCCAAGCAATGAAGTTGAATGCAGGAAGATCACAGATCAGTGGGTGGGAAGTCTTGTGGATTCAGTGGCAGTGGAAGCATCTCAGCACTGACCTGGGTCTCCATATGACTCCTCCAGGGTTCCAAGGCTCTGGCTTCATTAGTATAGTTCCTTGTGGCTTCTCAGCAGGAAGATGAAGTAGAGAGTCTGTGTGGGTTTGGCTGCCAGTGAGTTATTTATATCCACAGAATCTCCAAATGCAGTCATCAAGCTGTGACCTGATTGGCAGGCGAATCTCCACCCCTTTTCTCTTAAAAGTTGCAAGTTGGCCCCAGATTATGTAACTGCCACAATTTCCTTAAGACCATGTTCTTCCATTTGTGAGAAAATTATCCTTCTATTCTGATTTTATTAGACAAAGAAACTTGACTAATAGCGGTTGGAGATTTTTCCTCAATCAAGATGTCCATCTCTGATGTGGACACAGAGGAAAGAAAACTCTCTGGAAAATAGCTATTGGAGAAATAATGTGTTTTCCGCTCATTTACTTTCCTTGCTACCTATTTACGTAGTTATGGAACTGCTGTGCATTTTATTTTGGGAGAGAGGTTGTTGTGTTTGCCAATCAAAAATACTATTTCAGCTCATTTTGAGAAGTTTTTTATTCGGTGGGATTCAATGTTGGTCACTCTAGGCACCTCATTCTCAGGAGTGATGTAGCTGTAGCTGGAGGGATGAAGTGTAGACGAAGGAGTTTATTTCCAGGGTCAGATTATAAGGATTTGTTTGGGGCCGCAGAGCTCAGGGATTTGCCTATTTTAGTGAGTTGGATTAACTTTTAATGTGATAACATTTGTTTGCCTAAAAAGGCATTTTAGAAAAAAATAAGACATTTCAAACTGTTAAAATATATTTTCCTTTAGGGGTCATTGGAATTAAAGTTAAGAAAAGGGAAGAAGTAGAAATATTTTAATAGTTGTTTAATCAATTCCCACCCACACCCAGAAACCAACTCCTCACAGCTCACATCCAAATTCAGAAAATATACCACAGATTTCAAGATCCTCTCCCTATGTCTTAACTCACCCTGTTTGAATTTCTATATGACTCTTCATCAATCACTGTCTTTATCATGTCTCTTTCTTAAGAGTCTTTTTAAAAAAATTTTAAATAGAAACTTACTAATTACTTTGGAAGTCAAGATCATCCACCAACACACCAACTTGCCTTTATATTTAATTGCAAAGAGATTATGTACACAAACACACAGGCATTTCTCTGCTGAAACCCTTAAGAGATGAAACAAAACTATGATGACATGCCATATAGCATCAACTAGGGAACCACATATACATCCATGGCCTACTATTGTACTAACAATTCAGGAAAAATACAAGGATAAGTCAAAAAGTATTGTTACTAAGAGAGGAAATGTCTGGCCTCCTTCAGCCACAAAGCAGGGAGGGAGAATCCAATTCCACATCTGCCGAAGTATGAATCCTATGAGCAGCGGTCAGACATGCCTCCACTCTCCAACATTCTCTACCCTGTCCTGACACCAGCCACCCTCCATACTGCCCCATTTCTCTACCGAGTTTGCTAAGCCATCACCATGGCTACCCAGAACTCACAGACAATGCTTACAGCTATAGAGTTTATTAGGGAAGCTTACAAGTCCGGATCAGAAATGTTATGGTTACAGTTCTTTTGTCTGCAGCACTTCTCGGCCATGCCAGGAGGTACCTCAGGCTGCTCCTTGGTCTCTTAGCTACTCAGACCTTTGGTCTCTTCTCTGCTCTAGCAAGTGTTATGAAGCTCTTTTAGAACTCATCAATGCTCACGGGGCACCCCACTTTGCAAGCAAGCCTTCTGTTCAAAGGCATTGGGCCTTACAAAAGCATAAAAATATAGTCATGGTTTCTAGCATAGGCTCTATCTAAATCATAGGTTCCCAGAGTTATTTGGCCTATCAGTCCCTTTTCAGAAAACAAACAAACAAGCAATTGTTTGGCAACATTAAAAACTATAGTCCATAACCTAGGGCAGTGTAGAGATCTGTTTTTGCCACTCCCCCGGCTCACTGGCTCATTGCAAGACCTCTGCCACCCCTCTCTGGCCCCTGGGGATGGTATCATCCACTTTCGGAAGCAATGATCTTGGTCTGTACACTTCTGAAGGCTGTGTTTCTATCTCTAGTTTTTCTCTCAGAAACCCTGGTGGCACTGTATGTTAGGTGTTGGGCCACTAACCACAAGGTCAAATCCACCAGCCATTCTGAGAAAACAATGGGGCTGTCTGCTCCCATAAAGATTTGCAGTTTCAGAAATTCCTAATAGGGTCACTGTGAATTGGAATCCACTTGATGGCAGTGGCTAACTCTTCCCTAAAGAATTCTGTGCTCTTTGATTTACACCACACCAAAGTGACAGTGTTTGAGCATCCCCGAGAGACTCAAACGTGTCCCTTTGAAACAAAATTGGTGAAAACAAAACAGAAGTCTGAAATGTAGTGAAGTTTCCCAACAAAATTCACTTAGGGTGGCCCTTGCCACCCTCAAAGAATGAACAGGTGCATTGCTGTGATGAGGAATATTTTCTGGGTTCAACTTTCTGGATCTTTTCTTGATCAGCACACTTTTCAATTTTCTTAAAACATTGTAATTGAGTGTCCATCATGGTCCTGTGTCCCGTGAGAGAATTTATCAGGCTAATAACCCCCGGAAGGCCGAAGGAAGAGTTGCCATAACCTCTAAGCTGAATCCTCTGCCTGACTTAAACCGACCATGCGGATCTTCTTAAACATGTGGTTTTGACAGAATTTGCTCTCTGGATTGTATTGGTAAATCCAAGACTCATCTCCCGGCCCAAATTGCCCCCATTACCTTTGTTCTTCTCAAAAGACTGCTGAAGCGATCGCTCTTCAAGCCCAGGGCTTGCTGAGGTCAGCTATTTATTTAGAGTTCAAAACGTCAAACCGTGTGACATTCTCCAACTCCAACAGCGATAGAATTCAGGGTAATTGTCTTTGGCCACCAGTTTCTGGATGTCAACCAAGTTTATTCTTGGCATCTGTCATTTGCCTCACCTCCAAAGTTTTCCTCACCTTTCTGAAGACACTTGACTTATATGAAACACTCTCGTTTTCTGTGGGGGCACCATCTCTGTGGGACAAAACATCCAGATTTAGAAAGATATCCACTTGAGTTTTGTTAAAAATGTTGTATTAACCCTGACCTCAGAATGGGTTTGTTTTCCCCCCTTATGGGAAAGATGGCACGAAAGTTTCATACAGCCACACATCTATTAACTGGAACCCCCAGCAGCAAAACTTTTTGACTTACCCTTGGACCCCCACCTCCGATTCTTAGCATATTTTAGACACATCGTCAACCTGCCCCGATATGGCTATGTGGTTGGGTCCCTGATACGTGCTGGTGACTTCTTGGTGAATTGAGGCTGGCTTGTTCATACATTGTAGGCTTCCAAAACCTCACACAGAAATGTGAACATGAGTTTTGGTTGAATTTAAAAGTCCGCCAATTCTTCCTGCTTAACTACCTTCTGATCTCTAGATTCATCTCTGTAGCAATCTGTCAAACGGAAATTACTGAGCCCTAAAAGAAAAGGATGTAAGGGCTGAGCCCCGGTGGCGTAGTGGTTGTGCGCGGGACTGAGGCCCACTGGGTTGGAGGTTCAATTCCGGCTCCCAGGAGCAAAGGCTGGGCCTCCTACTCCCACCACCTGAGGGTAGTGATGCCTAAAAAAAAAAAAAAGAAAAGGAAGTAAAAACAGGCCCTTCAGAGACCCACATGAAATTTATCGTGTCTCCATCTGATTTGTATGAAGACAGAGCAGGAATTTGAGTACAGACGAACTCCAGGTGGCCAGGGTTGCCTGAGGTCCTAGGTGAGGACGTGGCCTTCTTTTTCTTCACTTTCCTTTCTCCCTTTCCCAGATGGACTTGGGCATTCCAGCAATGACCAAGTGCTGCAACCAGCTGGACATTTGCTACGACACGTGCGGTGCCAACAAGTACCGCTGTGACGCCAAGTTCCGGTGGTGTCTCCACTCCATCTGCTCGGACCTTAAGCGGAGTCTGGGTTTTGTCTCCAAAGTGGAAGGTAGGGATCCTGATGGCATTTATTTTACTTCTCACTCGGAAAGCTTGGTTTGTTTGAGTAGGAAGCTTTGTTCCTGATTACACACAGAATCCACAGGACTTGATAGAACACTAATAGCCGTATAAGAAAGGGTTACGGAATATTCTGGGCACTTCTTCACGGAAGTTCTGGCTGTCCTGCCCAGGAGCTGCTGGCGCCACTCCTGATGGAAAAGACCACACCAAACCTTCCAGAGACATAAAAATGCACCCTTTCAGACAGAGGGGAAAGGAGCTGCCCAGCTGGCTGTGGTGACCCTGTCAAATGCTTTTTCATCTTGGTAGTTATTCTGCATAAAACGATGGGGTTTGGTTTAAGCACCATTTTCCTTATTTTATTCCCAGTAAGGGTAGGACTTTTAGAACCTATTTATTTATTTATTTTTTAGGCATCATTGCCCTCAGGTGGTTGGAGTAGGAGGCCCAGCCTTTGCTCCTGGGAGCCGGAATTGAACCTCCATCCTAGTGGGCTGCAGTCCCTCGCACAACCACTACGCCACCGGGGCTCAGCCCCTCAGCAACTGCTTTATGTCCCCACTTTCTACCACTGATTCTGTAACTTCTTTTTCCCAATTTATCTTTGGAAAAGTTTTCATCATAAGTCAGGCGCAACATCTAGCTATTAGCACTATATTGTTTTCGATGGTAAAGGTTGGAATCCAGCCTTGTAAAGACTCCTTGGACTCACGCCACAGGAAATGCACGACAGAAAGAGTCTTGGCTCTTGTTCACAGATCAATGTCTAGAGAGTAATCTTAAATTGAATGTGTAAAGACGTGAACATATGAATAATTAAAGGGAGTATCAGTATCTGGATACTCCCATATAAAGGGTGAAAAAGTGCCTCCTCTTAATCTAGGGTTAGGTCAAGTTACTTCCTCCAAGCAAGGCCTTATTGCATCTTTCTCCCAAGTGTCTCTTTCATAGACTCACCTGCCTTATCACTGCAAATTTACCCAATCTAAGGGTCCTATTTAATTTATTTTCCATATAAGAACTACATACATATTTTATAATCGCATGTAATGGTAAGATTGCATGCCAGCGTGCCTGGGTCAGCATTCTCTGGTTTGGTAGTTACGATGCAGCCATCACCCTCATGAGGAGATGGGCTCTAATACGCTCGCCTCGATTCCGAGAGTTGCTCTGGGTAACCAGTCAGTCCACAGTGCATTTCCTCGGGAGTGTGGCCTGCTTCAAATACATAGAGATGTTCTGGAAAAGCTCTCTGGCATTTTGCTCATTCTGGATCCTGTCTCTGTCTCTTGTCATCTTATCGCTGGTTCTTGGGACTTGAGCCAGCAACCTACGCTTGGACCTGGTGATCTTGCGTTTGTCTGTCCCTGTAGTTACCTGAGTCAAAGAAGTCCTCAGCCTGAAGTCTTGGGACTTTCCAGCCTCTATATCCATAGGCACCATTTCCTTGTGATAAATGACTATGCATGCACATATAAGCTACATTGGTTTTGCTTCTCTATAAAGCCACCCTAAGAGATTTGGCACCAGGATTGGTTTTAGAGCAACAAAATTGTGAAGTTATTTTTGAAATTGGGTCTCCATTCTACCTAGTCCTTTAAAAAATAGTTTCCTAAAAAAAAAAAAAAAAAAAAAAGGCTGAGCCCCAGTGGCGTAGTGGTTGTGTGCGGGACTGCGGCCCACTGCAATGGAGGTTCAATTCCCACTCACAGAAGCAAAGGCTGGGCCTCTTACTCCCACCACCAGGGCAGTGATGCCTAATTAAAAAAAAATAGTTTCATTGGCATATATCTCATGTATCATACCTTATACAGTCACATTAAGAAGATGTGTGTAATTATCACCACAATCAATTTCAGGATATTTTCTCCTTTTTTTCTCCACATCCTGGAGAGCTGCTGCTGGATTTGAACTGTCAACCCTGTGGGCCGCAGTCTCGCATACAACCACTGCGCCACCAGGGCTCAGCTATATTTTCTCCTTTGACTCACTTCTAGTTCCCCATTTCCCTCATCTTTCCCCGACAGGCCTCTAGATAATTATTAATCCAGGTACTCTCCCTAATATACTTGCCTGTCTTGGATTTCATATACATAAACCCATTCAAAACACACACACAGAAAGCAGACAAAAACATGAAAATCAACAACAGTGATTAGAGAAAACATTTTAAAAAGTAAATTGAAAAGAAAACACACATTAAAAACGGAAGCAACTTTAGAATGGGTTAAAGAGGACATCAAATGAGAAGACATTACGTTTTAACCTAACTACATCTGCCTCATGAACTCTATAAAGCTCCCGCTTTGACAGCAAAGCTATCCACATCCATGGATTGTGGTCAGAGGGGCGTCACCGGAGGTTTATGCTGCTGCATGTGGGCTTGCTGCAAATGGATTTGGGGCTTCCACTGCAAACCCGGTGTTCACAAGTTAAGATCTGTTACATGTGGATTTAGACTTTATTCTGTGTGATTGCATATTATATACATTTCTACAATTTTGTCCGAATGAGAAATATAAGAAAGTAGTTGTCTGATCCTAATTATGCTATACAAAGTAGTGAAAGAAGGAGATGAGCTCAGAACTTCAGATTCACAGGTGAAGTGCTGCATTAAAGATCTGAGAGTTGCCACTTGGGCCCTGAAAGAAAGCCTTTTACCAGAGTCCTATTGTAAGAGTGACTGAATTACGACACCAATGAAATTCTCAGCATCAAATAGTGTCTGAAGTTACAGTGAGCACATTGATGGGGAAGGAGAAAAGGGATCCCAAAACTTGGGATGGGGTCATTGGGCCCCTAATTTCATTGAATCACTCCTACCAGCGATACTCCCTCACCCCCATCTGAAGAGATGACTTCATTTTTTGCCTGCTAACCCATTATCAGTGAAACCATTGTCTCTCTTACTCTCGTTTGGTGAGATTAATGATTTCTGCTGAAATGATTCCAGGGCATTTTTATGGGCATCACCCAAGGCAGATACCTCACTCAACATTGTTGGATGTTCCTAGGACACCCCCACCCACGCTTTTTGATGTTTAGATGCATAACTAGACTTAAGAATTACAAAAAGTGATCATTGGTTCAAGTGGGAAGAGGATGCTTTGAAAATGATGATGGCAGCATATGTGCAAACGTGCTGGACACACTGGATGGAAGTATGGATTGTGATAAGAGTGTAAGAGCCCCCAATAAAAGTTCAGGGTGGCGGGGGGGAAGAAAATGAACTTTAAAAAAGTTACAAAGAATGAAACACAAACTGTGGCCAGGAAGAGGCATGCTACATTCCCAAATAACTGCCCGGCTTTTCTAATATGTATAGACATAGAGTAGAATAGTGTATGAATAGAAAATGTCCCCAAAGGTGTAGGACAATTGTGCAAAGAATAAACACATAAAATTGGTTTGTGTTCTGAGCTTATTGATGTGGGACCACTAAGCACCAGGCAGCCTGAGCTGCTCCAACCTGAGCCGGGTGTTGTCTAACCAGTTGACAGGCACAGTGGTACCTCATCATTCCATAGAAGTGACTTATACAAAGTCAGGCCTGAGCTGGACCCGAAGGTACAAATAAACTGCCTTAAACAGTGGCCCAAATGTCCACGAGCTACATTCCCATCACACTCTCTCCCTGCTCGGCTCCCAGTCTGCATCCATGGCTGATAAAGAGAATACTCATGATGGTTTATAGTTGTTTCTGCACAATACTCAACAATGGACAGCCACAGTCCTACCTTCCTGTCCTAGGGAGGGCCTTCCTGTAGCACGGTGGGGAAGAGAAATCTTCCCAATGGGCAGAATGTCAAGCAGTGGATCTAACTGTTCCTTTTTCTTAGAAGAAGGAATGGCTAGATGTACCGATATACCCTGCTCCGTGGACTGTGACCAGTGGTGTAGCTGGATGGTCATAAACTTGGGAAGGGACATTATTGGGAACTAGGTGATAAGGAGACAGGGGATGATGTCTGGGGATCTTTTCACCCTCAGAATGGGCAAAGAGGGTGGAGATAGGTGTGTCTCGTGTGAGTGTTGACCAAAGGGTGGCTGAGCAGGGGCGCATTTTAATAATCAAGTGGATAGGATGACATGTTCTGGGGAAACCAGTCTGACCTAGCCCCTCCTGGGGAGCAAAGTGGCCGTGATGACAGCACAGAGGTTAGGCCGGGCCCCAGCAGCATGGGTTTCTACTCACCGAGGCCAGATTTGCTACAGTCGCCGCTGAGTGCCCAGGCTGCCGGCAGCAGAGACTACCCTGGAGTCCCTGATGTGTCACCATTGCTTGGAATTATTTAGCCAGCAACCTGGTGACAGGTTCATTCCACTGCATCACTCCCATCATGGGGAAAAACTGCATTTTGTTTTTACTGGAATAGACACTTACTCTGGATATAGGCTTGCCTTCCTGAATGTCCAAGACTACCAGCTGTGGGCTTACAGAATGCCTTGTCCATGCTCATGGTCTCCTACACAGCATCACCTTGGTGCCAAGGACTCACTTCACAGCAGATGAGATGTGACAATGAGATTCCGTGGCATGGGATTCCGTGGTCTTACCACGTTCTCATTATCCAGAAGTAGCTGGCTTGATAGAACACTGGAATGATCTTCTAAAGACATAATTACAACGCATTTAGGTGACGATACCATGCAAGAGTTGGGCAATGTTCTCCAAGAAACCATATTTGCTCCGAACCAGCATTGAATGTATCACACGGTTTCTCCAACAGCCAGAACTTGTGGGCCAGTTCATGAAGGGGTGGGAAGGTGAGTGACACCACTCTTCGTTACTCCTGGTGACCCATGCACCGCATTTGCTTTCTTGATGCCTCGGTCTAAGTCTCTTCTAGAAGCGGATCAATGAAGTTCCTATCTATCTATCTATCTATCTATCTATCTATCTATCTATCTATCATCTATAGAGAGATTTATTTCAAAAAAATGGCTCCTGCGGTTGGAGAGGGTGGCAAAGTCCAAGTTCAGGGGTCAGATGGCAGGCTAACTCATGTAGCTGCAGAGACTGAAGGACCCGAGGTTGGTAAACTAGATGCAGGCTACTGGCTGAGGAGACAGGTGAACCCAAGGCCAGACAGCTTACACACTGTTTGCAGAAGCTACTGACTTCCAATGTCAGCAGGCAGCTGACTCAAGTCTGATGAACCAGGACAGATGATAGAAGTCAGATGCAGAATACAGAGTGTGGAAAAAGTGAGAGCTTGGCCGAGTACCCACATTGACTGACAGTAGGCCACACCTTCAAGGAAACCCCCATTCATTTCATTGGCTGCACCTAACCCATCTATCTCATCATGGAAGTCATTAGGTTCCATCGAATCACATTATGGGGGTTAGCCACGTCTCAGTAGCATAACCACTGAGAGTCATGGTCCCGCCAACTTACCATACGACTTAAACCATCACCCTGTCCCAGGTCTCTATACCTAGCCGGTCTGCAGGTCTTAGTTCTAAAGGTGGAGCCCCTCCTATTGAGAGGCATAATATTGAGTTAAGAATTCCACCCAGCCTCTTCCGCTTGCTCATGCATTTGGATCCATAGTGACTGGATGGAGTTACTGTGCTGCCTGGTACGAATGACCCTGATCATCAAGAGGGAATCAGGTGGCTCTTACATAATAGAGAGACAGAAGATATGTTTGTCTGGAATATAGGAGGTTCCTTAGGATGCCTCTTGATACTACCCTGTCCTTGATTAAATCAGTGGAAAGCTACATTCCAACATGACTACTAATGGCCCAGAACTTTTAGGATCGAAGATTTGGGTCACGTACCAAGCAGAAAATAAGCTCTGTTGAGGTTCTTACTGAGGGCAAAGGGAACAGGTGGTGGGTAAAGGTGATTCTAAATATCAACGATGACCATGTGACCAGTTGTAGAAATGAAGACTATCATTGTTGAGTATGTTTTCCTTGTCGATGCACAGCAAACATTTGGTTTTCTTTACTCATAAGATGTAAGGTGGTTGAGGCTCTGTGTCAACTTGACTGGCTTCTCTGGTTTGGCAGTTGTGATGTAGTCATCCCCATGAGGAGAACTAATAGAATGTAATCACTTCACTGATGAGAACTGCTATGAAGAGCCCATCAGTTGAAAGAGTTTTCTTGGGGGTGTTGCCTGCTTTGAATCTATATGGGCATTCTGGTAAAGCTTTCTAACTTTTTTCTCACTCTGGAGTCTGCATCTGGCTGCCATCCTATGGCTTCTGGTTCTTGGGACCTGAGGCAGTGACCTGCCGTATTTCCTGTTGTTGCTGGGATCCATTTGCCTCAGCAACCCAGGAACCTGCAGGCTGCATCTCACCTGCTGCTCTTGGAATCACCAGTCCCTGAAACCCGATGTGTCAGGAAAAGCCCCCAGCTGGATATCTCACTCGTGACCTAGGGTCTTGCCAACCTCTAGAGCAGTGTGAACCTTTTTTTGGGGGACAGATAAATAAATTAATAGTGATACACACACAAATGTACAAGGAGGCTTCAAAAATATGTGGAAAATCCCATTATTCGTTCATTCTATTTTTCCAGAACTTTTTGAAGTACAGGTTTCACTTTTCTAGAATACCCAGTCTAAGACACTACACAAAACAGAGCACTTAAGATGAGGAGCGGACACCAAGGGCTCAAGTAGAAAACAAATGTTCTGAGAATGATAATGGCACAATGTGATCTCCACAATGGGTAGATATATGGATTGTGATAAGAGTTGTATGAGTCCCCAGTAACATGATTTATAAAAAAATCATATGCCTGATATAATTGATGTATGGATTGTGATAAGAGTTGTAAAAGCCGCCCCCAATAAAATGATCTCTTAATTTTTAAAAATGCAAAAAAAGAGATATATCCCCCGAACCCAAAACAAAGCACTTCCAACTCCTGCTTTAAAATTCTTCACTAGATTCCTCTTTCTTCACAATGAAATTCAAACTCTTTTGCAAGTCATGCATAGGTTTTCCTGATTTGGTCTGAGCCAGTTTCTCCAGCATCATCTTGGCTACTCTAGATTCCTCTCCTGACCCCTGATATCCTAGACTTTGAGGTTGATTGCTTATGCCTTCCAGCCCCTGTGCTCCTTCTTCTTGAAACAATTTCATTATTCTTTTGTTCTCATTAAAAACAGATTAATTGAGATACAATTTGTATACTATTTGGTTCAGCCATTGAAAGTGTAGGATTCAGAGGATTTATTACATTTATTGAGTAGTATAAATAGCACTCCAGTCAATTTTTTCCTTTATCATATTTTATTGACATATACTTCATGTATCATACAATCCAGTAGTTCAAGCATATTTTAAAAAGCTGTGCAATCATCATGATGATCAATTTTAAAATATTTCTTCTTTCTTCCATGTCTCTAGGTAATTATTAATCCAGCTTCTGACTCTATAGTTTTCCTATCCTGGATTCTTTTTTAATCATTGTATTGGGGACTTGTTCAACTCTTTTCACATTCCATCCATCCATCCACTGTGTCAAGCACACTTGTACATTTGTTGCCCTCATCATTCTCAAAACATTTGCTTTCTACTTGAGCCCTTGGTATCAGCGCCTCATTTTTTCCTCTCCTCCTCACCGGTCCCCTCCCTCACGACCCCCTGATAATTTATAACTTATTATTATTTTGTCATGTCTTACACTGTCCGACATCCTCCTTCACTCACTTTTCTGTTGTCTGTCCCCCCAGGAGGGAGTTACATGTAGATCCTTGTAAATGGTTCCCCCTTTCTACTCTACCTTGCCTCTATCCTCCCTGTATCACTACTTTCCCTCTGCTCATGAAGGGATCATCTGTCCTGGGTTCCCTGTGTTTCCAGTTCCCATATGTACCAGTGCACATCTTCTAGTCTAGCCAGATTTGTAAGGTAGAATTGGGATCATGATAGTGGTGGGATGGAAGCATTAAAGAACCAGAGGAAAGTTGTATGTTTCATCATTGCTACACTGTACCCTGACTGACTCTTCTCCCCAGGACTCTTCTGTAAGGGGATGCCCAGTTGCCTACAGATGGGCTTTGGGTCCCCAATATGCACTCCCCCTCATTCACAATGATATGATTTTTTTTTCTTGATGTCTGATACCTGATCCCATCGACACCTCATGGTCACACAGGCTGCTGTACTTCTTCCATGTGGGCTTAGTGGTCTCTCAGCTATATAGCCGCTTGTTTATCTTCAAGCTGTTTAAGATTCCAGACATTATATCTTTTGATAGCCAGGCACCCACAGTTTTCTTCACCATATTTTGCTTATGCAGTGACTCCATTTTAGAACATTTTCATCACTTCAAAATGAAGCTCTCTCTCTCTCTCTCTCTCTCTCTCCCCTCCCCCCCTCCCCTACCCCCAGGCCCTAGATATCCCATAGAAATGGAATGGGACAATATGTATGACTGGCTTCTTTCACTTAGGATAATGTTTTCATGATTCAACCATGTTGTAGTATGTCTCAGTTCACGCTTTCTTTGAAAGTGGGAGCTTTTAAAAACATTGGGATATATATATTCTCAAAGTGTACAATTTAGTGTTTTGTAGTACATTCACAGAGTTGTGCAAATATCCCCACTATCTAATTGCTGGTGGCATAGCAAGTTACAGGTGAGGCTGCTAGCTCCAAGGTCAGCAGTTCAAAACCACCAGCGCCCTAAAGATGGACTGTCTCAGAAACCCCTAGGGGTATCTCTACTCTGTCCTCCAGGCTCCCTGTGAGTCAGAATGGGCTCGACGGCAGGGAGCAGACCGAGTTCCAGACGACTGGTATCACCTCAACAGAGACTCTCTATGCTGTTAGCACGCACACCGTGGCACCGGCATCTGGCAACAACGATCTATGTTTGGTATATGTGTCAGTCATGGTAGACTAGAGGAACAAATTTCAAAGACACTGATATGGATATAAGGGTATGGTTTATATACAAAAGGAATGTGACACTGAGAAGGCATCCCAGCCCAGTCCAGTTCAAAGTCATAAACCCTATATTAACCCATATGCCCGAAATCAGTCTATAAATTCTCCTTCTGACTCACGAAGTCACAGGTTAGTGGGTGCACAATCCCGGCAGGGGTCTCCACATGGCTCCTCGCTTTCAGGGTTCAGGGTCCATCAACAGCAGAAGCAACTCATCGCTGGCAGAGGTCTCCATGTGGCAGCCCCAGCTTCAGAGGTCTGGTTCCATCAGGACAAAGCTGTGTGGTCTCTCCGCCGGCTCCTCCAGCTTCTCGGAGGCTGCCAGCTTGTCTTTTCCGTGATTCATAGTCTCTGAGACTAACTTCCAACAACTGGGGAAGATAGCTTCTCATCTTCATGAGGGAAATATCGCGAGATTTCCCAGAAGTCTCAGGAGAAAGCCATGCCCACACAGAGGCCTCATTGGCTACCCAATGGCTATCTCCAGATCAACAGGCTAGACTTCACTCCAACATCTCAATCATAAAATTAACATAAGCACATGACTGCCACAGTATATTCCAGCTACTTTATATTAAAGGAATTTTACACCATGCAGCCTTTTGTGTTTGGCTTCTTTCTCTTGGCCTAATATTTTCAAGATTCATTCATGTTGCAGTATGTGTCAGTACTTCTTTTCCCTGACCATATTTTATTTGTAAAATGATGGTAAGAGTTTATATATGTTTAAATATCAAGAATACATGCAAATGTTTGGATAGTCATTGTTGACGTTGTTAGATGTTTGGATACATGCCTACCTTAAATATCTCACTTTATCTGAAAAGCCTTCCCTAATAATCCCACAGGAATAGAAACCCTTCATCTATGTGGGCTCTTATAATATCTTAGGGTTTTCTGATTATGTTGTAACTAGCGGCTTCCCTGTCCGTATTTTTGTTATGCGGCGAGATCCTTCATTTGGAGGTGATGCCTTTTGTTCTGTATCCCTGCTGCCTACCAGTGGCTCAGACCAACATGCCCAACACAAACAAATGTTGTTGTTTTCAGTGAATGAATGATTATTCGTCCTTCACTTAAACAGCTATAGTGTTCTTGAAGGACCATTTTAGAAAAACAGCAGATTGTTCCTGGGGAGGGCCTGTGGAATGGAAGATTCTGATTGCCAACATGGATTTGACCTCGGGGCAAATTGTTTTTCTGTTTTACGGGGTATGCTTTTCTTTGTAGTTCTATCTTCAGAACTGGGTTTTAGGCCACCCTTGACAGTGCATTCCTGTGTATTAACCTACATATTCTTCTTCCTCTCTTTCAAGTAGCCTGTGACTCCCTGGTTGACACAGTGTTCAACACGGTCTGGACCTTGGGCTGCCGGCCCTTTATGAATAGTCAACGGGCAGCCTGCATCTGTGCAGAGGAGGAGAAAGAAGAGTTATGAACAAGAGGTCATTCCTTCCTCTTTTTGAGTGATGACACACCTATGGGTCTTGGAGATGGTAGTGGGGCAGACGTGTCCCCTCCTGTCTTCCACAGTTTGTATCACAAAGCAGGAGAAAGGAAGTACTATCTTCCAGCTGAAAAATGAGACACAGCTTCATGGAGGATTGGAAAAGAGACACAGAATGTTTTGATGGCTACCTCCACTGGTCTCCTCAAGGAAGGCACATTTGCCTGGCAATTCAGTTCTTACCTTCAAGACGGAAGCACCAAGCAGCCCTGAGATTCCTGGACTTGATCATCCTAATCAGAAGTGAATGTTGGGGGAGTCCAACCCCAGGGAAGCAATGTCCTTCCTCTGGTGCATGTTTCACTTGCCAGTAAGCATTGAATAAAGTGTACTTTGTAGTTGTGTTGTACACGGAGTCGTTCTGGGTCAGAACCGGCTAGATGGCACTTAACAACCACTTTCCGGACCACTGGAAAGTAGATGGAGCCCGTGATCACTGGGGCAGGGCTGTTCCACTTCATTGAGAGCAGAACAGCCTGGTAGGTCAGGCCAGTGCTGACATGATTGCCACTGGTGCCGGAGACATGACATTGAAGGAAAGAAAAACCATCTGAAAAAACGGTGGACTAGGGAAGAGGCTTGCCTGACTAAGACCATGTGTGTGTGTGGTGGGGGTGGGGGCGCGCTCGGGTGCGGTGGGATCTGTGGGGAGTGACAAGTGAGCATCCCTAAATTGTTCTCACCCCTGACTGCAGATTAGGACCACGTGAGGAGTTTAAACACACGCACCACCACCACCACCACCATGGAATGTTTTGATGGCTACCTCCACAAAAACAGTCACAGTCTCCCAAGACCCACTCTTGGGCTCCCTCCCTGTCATCAAGTTGATGGCGACGCACAGCACCGTTTAGGACTGGGTAGAACTGTCTTTGGGGGTTTCCCAGACCGCAACTCTTGGTGGGAGTAGAAATCCCATCTGTCTCACAGGGCGGTTGGTGGTTTCGAACTGCTAACCTTGTGGCTAGCAGCCCAACGTGTCACCACTGTGCCACCAGGGCTCCTTCCTCTTGGGGGAGCGCCTGTTTGTTGGCAAGCGATTCTCTTCTGTTCAGAGGCGCGAGGAGCACTAAGCTCGTGGGGGATGTGCAATGCACAGCAGTGAGGCCGCTCTAGCCTCAGGCCTGTCTGCATAAAGTTTTATTGGCACCCAGCTGCTCCGTGGTGACCCATCGTCTAGGGCTGCATCCACAGGACAGCGGCAGAGTGGATAGTTACCATTTGGCCCTTGGGGTAATTTTCTAGATCCAGATGTGCTATCCTTTTCTTGCTTTTGCTAATTTCTCTGGTTCTTTAAGAATTCTAAAAACAGTTTTATTGGCATAATTCACAGTAAGAATTGTTGATTGGAAAAAAAGAAAGAAGATACTCTGAAATTGGTTGTGGTGATGACTGTACAATTCCTCTTGACATGATTGAATGACTGAATTGTATGAGGTGGATTATGGGCCAATTAAAAAAGAGAATGGTTGATTGTAGCATTTTAAAAATATGAATAAAAAACAATTCTTCTGACCTCATTGAAACCATAAAATAATTTGCATAGTAAAAATTGGATTTAACTATAGGTAAAGTTGATCTCGGTTAGGGTTAGAGCTAACATAAATAAAAATTTTATCTCTGTAGGGTATGATATTTACTTCAATAAAATTTGTCAAGTGTCTGCAAAATAGTGTTGTGCCCTTTCTTCTGTCTTATAATACCAAGTAAGAGCACAGAAGGGCTGAGCCCCGGTAGTGTAGTGGTTGTGCGCGGGACTGTGGTCCACTGGGATGGAGGTTCAATTCCAGCAGCGGCTCCACAGGAGAAAAGGCTGGGCCTCCTACTCTCACCACCAGAGGGCAGTGATGCCCCTCCAAACCGCCCCCCCCCAAAAAAAAACAAACCCCCAAAACAAACATGCATCTTCTTGGGCTGAGCCCTGGTGGCGTAAGTGGTTGAGTGCAGAACTGCAGCCCGCAGGCTTGGCGGTTCAAATCCAGCAGCAGCTCTCAGGAGCAGCGCTGGGTAGCTCCCACGACCACCAGAGGCAGTGATGCCCCTCCCCCCCACCCAAACAAAACAAAACAAAAAAGAGCACAGAAGGTGCAAAACTTTAATTTTGTTCACAGTTCAGTCATTTAACCACCTACATGGATATCAATTAATTTATTAACACAAAGTTTACATATCATTTAAGGCAATATAAAAACAGCAAAACAAAACACATTGTCCAAGAGAAAAATCCCAAAAGTATTTTTAAAAAATCACTACTCACTGCTATCTTGATGAATTTTAATGAACATTTCTGAGGATGATCACTCTTTATGTGAAGAAAGTATCATTGGGGCTTTATTTATGACTTCAAACAATTTAATTAAAGATGATGTCTCATTTAAAATACTGGACACAATCCCGGTTTTGGCGCTACTGTGTTGTGTACATATGTGCTTTCTTGTAGGAAGGAAGAGTTTGAGAAAGAGGTCCCACCCGGGTCTTGTCACTGAACAGACTGGGGACAGGTTTCTGCCAACGTCCCCGGCTAGAAGCCACGTTTGTATAAGCTCAGAGTAGGAGACCTAGGAAAGGTAGATTTTCTAGGATGTTGACGGGTGGTCGCAGAGGACAGAGGGTGATGCTCCCAGGAGGAGGTCAGTCTAGGGGCAGGGTCTCACAGGGACGTGTGTCCACTAGGTCCCCCAGTCAATGACGATGGGGCCGCTAGTTAGCACCTTGTTCTGCAAATCTTCGGTCTCCTCTCCTGCTGTGTCCCGACGCATTCGCCTGTGGCAGCCTTGGGCACAGCGGGACCGCTCATCCAGCATGCCACAGACCAGGACCCGGCAGTGCAGAAACACTTCCTACAAAGAGGCCACCATAACTCATAAACCCAACGACATCTACCATAGTTTGAGCACTGAGGATAAGCCACCCACTCCACTAATCTACTAGTCTTCACAACAATCCTTTGGGGTTAATGTTATTGGTTACTGTGCCCATTTTATTGATGAGAACATTGAGGCTTTGAGTGGAAGGGACCCAAATTCACATACCAGTACAGTGGCAAAGTTGGAATTTGGGTCATATGTATGATTTTAACTTCTGTATTGTTCTGAACACAAGAGAGACCTTGACAAGAGCAACATCTTTATAAGGTTAACGTCTCAAGGTCTGGCCTCTCATGCACCTCTGTAGTAAAAAGACAAGTCCTTTCTCTAATCAGCTTTAATAAGTAACTACTCAAAGCTCGCTGTCTCAGTGAGGACAGCGAGCAGGATGAGTGATCAGGCTGAGGATCTGATCTTGAACAATGATACAGCTGGAAAGACCATGAATGCTTTTAGAGAAGAGGGTTAGCCTCAAACTTTCCTTTGTTTAAATGTTTCAGCAACTGCTCTCAAAGTTCTCCAATCCTCCCACTTTGACGCAACTACAAGCCTTTTTATATAGTCATTCATAACCTCTATATGTGTGTATATAGACATATTTTTTGGTAGCATATGCAGGTTTAGTTTTACCAGAAACTTTACCAGAAACTTTCAAATTTATCTGGTTTTCATACTTATCATTTTAATGACAGCTTAATATTACATTAAGATAGACTGTTTGGGGATACTCTTCCCTTTCTACAGTGCTTTCTAAAATACTTGCAACAAACTGAAAAAAAAATTTGAGAAACTACAAGAATTAGAAGCTTCATGTAAAAGAATACAATTATTACTACACTCAATTGTCCAGAAAGCATACCAATTTATACTGCTACTTTCCACTTCACCCTATAACCTTGTAAGCATTGCAATTTAGACTTTTAAAAGATAAACTCGATCTACATAAAATAGTGTTTCATCAGCCTCCTGCCTGGCATGGTAAGTGCTATTTTCCTTGAACATCTTACTCTGTGTCCTTTCTGGGGACTTGCTGTCTATATCCTTGGCTATGTGTCTACCATATCGATTGTTCAGCCATACCTACCCACAAAGTTTTAAAATTTCAATCATATGGCATTATTATTTTTTTTTAACAAGCATGGCTCTTTTATTGAGAGGTCAGATGAGTGTGCCATGAATGAAGCTGTGGCATCAGTGGCATTGTTTGTTTGTTTGGGGTTTTTTTTTGGGGGGGGGGCATCACTGCGCTGGTGGTGGGAGTAGGAGGCCCAGCTTTGCTCCTAGAGAGCTGCTGCTGGATTTGAACCTTCAACCTAGTGGGCTGCACGCAGTCCCTTGCACAACCACTACGCCACCAGGGCTTAGCCCCCGACATTGTTACACATCTAGATGGCCTGTGTTCTGTTACTGTGCTTTCCATAGATGAGACATTAGCTCTCTCCTTGCACTCTTAGACCATCTGCATATGGAGGCCCCTGGAAGAGGGTCTGCTGGTTTCCAGGGGACGCTCACCTTGTGATCTTTGCCCACGAACTTGAATACGGGGACCTGGAAGTGCTTGGCGAGGTGGTCCCGAGTGGTATACTGCTTTACAGAGTCGTCGGAAACACAGCTGAAAGGAGAACGGAGAAACACTTCAGACTTGATGCTTCAAACAGACGTGGAAAAACAATCCCGGCCAAGGTGCTTGGCCCACAGAGAGGTGAGCTGGGGGGAGGAGGCTGGGCTTCACTCAAGCATTTGAAGAAAAATGCAGCCCCCTCCCTGTGCAGGCCTTTTCATGAATGTCTGCTCTGTCAATCATCGCTCCCACACCCCAGACAGCCAGGCTCCTGGTTCAGTCCGGGTGTTTATTTAAATAGTATAGTAACAGCAACACCATTTACTTAAGATACCTTTTACTGAGAAAGCTGTGTTCTTAATGATAATATGTGAGGGAACTTCAAAATGTTTGTGGGCAAATCGAGTGAAAAGAAGATGACTGTTTTCCATGAGTTTGTAAAAGGCCTCTCATCGTGTACAAATTCTGCCTTCATGGACTTCCTTATTAGTTTGAGAAGACTTTTCTTTAGTCAAAGTTAATACATAGCTATTATACACCCCCGACATCAGGAGGCTGCGACATCAATGACGTTTTTAAGCGTGTCGATGGCCCATGTTGTGCTACAGTGTTTTGGGGTGAATGTGGAAGGGTGGCCGTGATGCATCAGGCAACTGCTCACAGCCAGGGCCCCACCAGCTGTCCCCTGCCGGAGAAAGCCTGGCTTTCTACTCCAGTCCATCCCATCCAGAGTCAGTCTGGGAGAAGCTCCAGGGAACAGTCCAGCCTTGTCCTGTAGCAGGGGTCTTCAAACTACAGCTCCCGGGCCACATGTGGCCCGCCGAGGACATTTATCCGGCCTGATGGATGTTTTTGCCACCATTGCCTGTCCTGCTTAGCACCCGACTCATCCCAGGCCTGCAGTGAATTTGTTCATAGTTTTGTTTTTTTTAAAAAAAAACTATAGTCTGGCCCTCTGATGGTCTGAAGGACAGTGAACTGGCCCCTGTTTAAAACATTTGAGGACCCCTGTCATAGAGGGTCACTGTGAGTTGAGTTCATTTGCTGACAGTGGCTGAGCTTGTGTGTTTGTGTGATATATATATATGTGTGTGTGTGTGTATATATATATACTGAATGGGATCCATAGTCAGCAAATATAATTCTAGACTTAAAGAATGCATAATAAATATGTGTTTCTGTGTTAGAAAAATCCCTGGTTCTACTGCAGAGAAGTTATTCACCCCCAAATTATTCTAATTAATCTTTTTCCAAATTTCATGTCACTATAGTTTGATAGGACTTTAAGTTTTCCTCTCAGGTCTACAGCTGCCAGTGAGACGTCGAGGTTTACCCCAGGATTAGCTGGGGGGAAGATGTTTCAGTGACTCTTCTGTCTGAAGTCATGGCTTGATATTTTTATGGACTTTTTCTCCTCAAAGGCCCAGGATCACATGTTTCATTCTGAATTCTAAAGGAATTTAAAAAACAACCGCAAAGCCTTGGCAGATTTCTTGTAGTGCAGTGGTTCTCAGCCTTCCCAATGCAACCAATCATACAGTTCTTCATATTGTGGTGACCCCCAACAACAACATTACTTTCATGGCTATTTCATAACTGTAATTTTGTTATTATGATGAGCCAAAGGGGTCACGGCCCACAGGTTGAGAACCACTGACTTAGTGGGCTTATACATCAAAACTTAACAGACTTTAAATATGTATCATTATTGTGTGTGAATAAAACTCAAATTCAAACTCACTGCCATCAAGGCAATTCTGACCCATCGTGACCCTGCAGGACAGGGTGGTTCTGGCCCTGTGAACTTCCCAGACAGTTCCATGGGAGTCCAAAGGCCTGACTTTCTCACCGGGAGTGGCAGGTGCTTTCCAACCACCGGCCTTGCTAATAGCAGTGCAATGAGTGACCACTCCACCTCCCGGGCCCTTAAAGAGCTATAAAGATCAAATAAAAACCAAAACTCCTAACGCCACTCCTTAAGCTATCTAGCATTAAAGGGGACCTAAAGTTACTGAAAAAAATTTTAATTAAAAAAATTTCTAGCCATTAGGTTAAGAAGGCAAGACACCCAGAAAGTCGGGTTGTCCCCGCAGCTCAGCAGGCAATTTGTGCAGGACAAAGTGAGCTAAGGAGGCTACCGGAAGTTGAGGCTGGACATAGTCCATTAATAAAGTTTACCAACAGAATGAACTACAGAGGCAGGGAAGGTGTCGTGAAAGAGCAGGGCTGTGACAAGACTGTTTTCCTTGAGACTAGATTGCCCGGGGTGCTCTGTGAAGTGGAGGTCTGAGAGCTAAGGTTTAGGAGGCTGTTTTGGGAGGTCCAGCGGTTAAGCACTGGGCTCTGACTCAAAAGGTTGGCAGTTCTAAGGAGCCCACACTGCTGGGGAGGAGAAAGACGTGGCTGTCTGCTTTGGGCAAGGCTGTGGCCTTGGTAACCTGATGGGGCAGCTCTGCTCTGTTAGAAAGTGTTGCTGGGAGTTGGGATTGATTACAGGAGGCTTTTGACCTGGGGGCTGTCTGTCATAAAAGAACCGAGGGCCACATCCACAGGAGATTCAATGAGGTTGGGACATTGTTTTGGTTTCATTAAAAAAAAAAAACAACTTTATAATGAGCTGAGCCCTGGTGGTGCAGTGTTTGTGTGAAGGACTGTGGCCCACAGGGTTGATGGTTCAAATCCAGCAACAACTGTCCAGGAGCAAGACTGGACTTCCTACTCCCACCAGGGCAGTGATGCGGGGGGGGGGGAACGACAAAACAACAAAAAAACTTTCTAATGTACATCAGGGGTTGAAAATCTCAAAGGAAGAAACTCATGGCAGCAGCGTGGAGGTACCCGAAGGAGCAAAAGGCAAGTGGAAACTTCAAAGCGCTTCAAGGTCTCCTTGCAAAGGGCAAGACCCGGAGGCACACTTGCCAGCTTCTAGAAGACCTTTTCTCTGTTTGTGACATTCCATTGCTTGACCAGCCTACCCGAGACTCGGACCCACCTGACATTTAGAACAAGGCAACAAGTGCAGGAGGTTGAAGGTGATTTTCCTGGGAATGTAAGTAGTACGTGTGAAAGTGGTTAGGCTTCCCATAATACCGCAAAACCACACCTTCCATCCCAAAGGGTCTTTAGGAAATTTCATGGATACCTTAGTACTCAGAGTCCTTCACCAAGCCCAGCACACAGTAACAAACATGCTGGACCCTTCGGCCCCAACAATCTGCCAAGTGACTCTTCTCTCGCTCTCACTCCCAGACTTTTCAAAAGCGGAGTCCAGATGGACTATTTCTGCTGCCCATGTGCTGTTAGACCCCTAGAATAAAGAGATGGCCCCCACCTCCTGTTCAAGCTGGATAGTCTGTCAGGAGGTTACTGTCAGGACTAAGGGGCAGTGGAGCAAACCTGGGTCTTTTCTGTGCATGGGAAGTTGGGCACTGAATAATGCAGACGAGGGAAAGGGATGAATCTGGATCATGGTAGGGGGGACCAATATTGAAAGTCTCCCATAAATCTGCCTTGGAAGAAATGCAGCCAGAATGTTCCTTAGCGGCAAGGATGGCCAGACTTGGCCTCTTGTGCTCTGGACATGTTGTCAGGAGAGACCATCATGCTTGGTAAAGTGGAGGGGCAGCCAACAAGCAGAAGCCCCTCAGCGCGATGGAATGCTACAGCCGCTTCGTGGGGGATGTGGGGGGAGGCTCAGCCCTCGGGAGGATGGTACAAGGCCGGCGGGTTTCAGGCCGCTGCTCCCGGGGCCGCTGGGAAGCGGAGCTGCCCGGAGGCACCTGACCATGGCCACAGGAAGGTCAGTTTGTCCTGTGTGCTGGTCCCCGTGGCCGTGGTGCTGAACAGGCTTCCACCTTGCTTCCGGCTGAAAAGGGACCAGAAAGAGTGGCCTGGTGGTGAACTTCAGAAGTCCAGCCAGTGAGAGCCCTCTGGATCTGTCACCACCAGCCCCGGCAGGTGCCACCTGGGCAGGGAGGGCATCACCGTCACCTCACTGCAGCGCTCTCTCTGAGCGGGACTGGAAAGCCTAAGAGTTTCAGTGAAAACTAGACCAGCAGAGCTCGGGGGTCTTTCTCTCTCGGCCCCATCTTGCTCCTGGTCTAACAATGGAAAAGATTTCCAACTGGCAGCGGGGCAGATTTTCCCATGTGTCAGACAGGCACTTCAAACCCGACCTCGCTAGTTCAAACCACGCAGCATCTTTGCCACGTCTACTCCGGAGCATTTACCCCCGTCCCTCAAACGAGACACCTGGGTGCCATTTTGCACTCCTCGCCCTCCCTCGTCTTTACCTTCCAAATGTCCACAAGTGCTTTCTGGCCAAGTAGCGGGCGGCCAGAGTGCTGTGTGGGTGCAGTGACCAGCGCGGAGGCCGCAGGGGGGGGCAGGAAGGACAAGGGAGGGGAGTAGGGGGAGGGGGACGGATGCAGGGAGGGCCGGGGCGTAATTTACCCATCGCGGATCAGGTAGTACTTCAGGATCTCGTCGATCTTGGCCGTGGGCGTGGCAAAGCAGCTCTCCACCAAGCTCTCCAGCCCATTCACGTGCACCAGGGGCTCGATGCCGAAGTAGAGCGAGTCTCGGAGCTTGAGGGTGGGCAGCGCTTCGCGGTAGGGCTCCTCGAACCCGTTGTCCTTGAAGATCTCCAGGACGAAGGGGAAGATGCCCCGGTTGCGGCTCACCAGCTCCAGCGGGGGGTTGCGCAGGTTGGGCACGTAGCCCTCGGAGATGGTGTACAGGCGCGGGAACTCGCAGGTCACCGGGATCAGCAGTTTGCTCGTCCGCACGATGATGTCCCCGCTGCTCCCCGGGGTCTGCTTGGGGAGCCCCGTCACCAGATTGCTTGCCACGATCTTGTCGTTCACCACCTGAGCCAGGCCGGGGCAAGAGAGGGCAGAGACTTTCTGTCTATGTGCGTGCGCGCAGGCAACAGGCCCTGGCCCTGGTCCTGTGGTTAATGCGCGTGGCTGCTGGCTCTGAGGCCAGAAGTTCGAGCCCGCCCAGAGGTGCCTCAGAAGACAGGTGTGGCGACCTGCTTCTGAACCGTCAGCCGTGGAAAACACAGGGGAGCACGCTTCTACTCAGCCCCCTTGGGAGGCCAAGAGGGTTTGGAGCTGTCACGGTCTCCTGCCGCCGAAGATGGGGGCTTCTCTTTCACGGCCCCTCCATTCCTTAGGCGGATGAGTTACATACAACTCGGTGGCTAAGCCCCAACTTACTTCAAAACCTGACTTACAAGGACCCTGCAACTGAACCTCCCTCACCCCTCCTGTTTTCCGAAAAGGTAGCACTCCCTCAGACAACCATGTGCCTGAACTCCTGTGTCCGCAGAACTTCTGTTACCACCTTTATGCCCAGGGTTAGCAATTCCCCATCTCCCGCCTCACCTGGATCCCCCAAAGGCAAGCTCCATGGCGTCTCGTGCGCTTACCTAGAGCATCATCAAAACCTGGTGTCTATAGTAGGACCACCTTCTCCCCCATCTCCCTCCTCTCCTGTCTGACCGCAGCTGCTGGGGACCCTGAGCGGATGGCGATCACCGTGACCCCACGGGGCAGAGTAGAACTGCGCCGGGTTGCCGGGGCGCCGTCCTCCTGGGAGCAGACCCCCAGGCCTTTTCTTCCACAGGGTCAGGTGGCCTCCCGCTCTTTGGGCAACCAGCAGTCCCACGTCAAGTGGCGACTTGGTAGGAGCCGATGAAGAGCTGCCTACTGGCCTCTCCACGGCTGTCCGCATCAGGCCTCCCTCCCCCACCCAGCTGGCATGCTTGTCATTTCCCCCGAGACTGTCCGTTCGGAGAGGGCGCCCGGCTGGGGTACTGCGTCACGCATTGGGCTGTGAACCGCAAGCTTAGCAGTTTGAAGCTCCCAGCTGCTTCTCGGGAGAAAGACGAGACTTTGTACTCCCACAAAGAGTTACAGCCTTGGAAACCGGTAGGGGCCGTTCCATAGGGCCTCTATGCCGCATTGGGTGCAGTGAGTTTTGGTTGGTTTGGGTTCCTGCTTAAGTCGTGGTGGTGCTGTGGGGTGTGTGTGTGGGGGGGACAGTTAACTCCAGGGTGAGTGTTGCAGACCCTCCAGCTGCTCCTTGTGAGAAAGAAGAGGCTGTCTGTGCCTAATGATGGCAGTGTTGGACGGAAAGCTCATCCAGGGTCGCTATGCACTGGCAGCGCCTCAGTGACAGTGGGTTTGGTCTGAGCCCACGGCTCTGGGTAGAGTCCAA
>PVJH01001909.1:50527-87648 GCA_004026705.1 Nesogale talazaci
GCCCCCCCCCCCCCCCCCCCCGAGGTGCCTCAGAAGAGAGACCCGGCACTCCGCTTGAGAAAAAATCAGTCCCTGAAAACCCCCGGAACCCACTTCTGCCGGGACATACATGGGGTCTCCATGCATGAGACATACTCGACAGTATCTGGTGTGTGAATCCTGAGTGTCTCCCAACTCAGAGCTCCTGCCCACCCGTCCCCAGTCTGAACTGCCCTGTCTCTGCCTCTCTGCCTGTCTCTGTCTCTCTCCCTCTCTCTCACACACACACCTCAAGCCTGGGGCCAGTCTAGCATGTGCCAGAGCCCTGGGTGGGATGGTGGTACAAGCCAGCAGTTTGAAACCACCATCAACTCCACGGGAGAAGGAGGCTTTGAACCGCTGTCAAGAGTTCCGTCTCAGAAACCCTTAGGGGCCGTTCTCTGCTGTCCGACCAGGTCGGTATGCGTTGAAATCAATGACGTGATGGCAGGGAGTGATAGCGTCTGTGGTCGGCCTTTCCAGCACAGATGGAACTGGATGCAGAATTTTGGATAAAACTATAAGCATTTTTTTTTACCTCAAACTGGTTCAATATATGAAATCATTCACTGCAGCAAAAATGAACCCTCTAGCTTGCCTTAACCATGTCATTAAAAATGACTCGAGTAAAATAATTTTCCCAAGGGGACACGTCCTGCCTTCCAGTAACATGGGGCGGATACACCCGGTAGATGACTGCACGTGCAAGAGAGACTGGGCTGTTCTGACTGAAGGAACAGGTAGGAAATGCTTCTTCACCCTCTGTCCTCCCAGGGCCAGGCCCACGAGGACACTGGAAACCCGCTGCCCTCCAGCCAGCGGAGACCACCGGTGCTGTGCTCCACAGTGATTTGCTGCTTGCCCTTTGAGAACAAGGGGGCTCTCCAGGAGGGTCGCACACCCACCTTTCCAAGTGGTGCATGACTAGCGTTTCACAACACCCAGGACCCCGGCAGGCGCTCACGCATCTGTTGTCAAACGAGTGGCAGAAGATGTTTCCAGCTCCATTGTGCTACGTGTAAACATTTCAATTCTGATACAAACCACACCACATTCCCTGTCCGTTCCTTCCCTTTCCCCTCCCTCCCTCCGCACACCCTCCTGACTTTTGCTCATTCCCAAGCAAGCGTCCTCAGGGGAACCTTACATCAACCACCGTGCCACAGGTCTTGAGGGAGAAGAGGATGTTGACGTGGGTGCCATTGGACACCCCTTGGCAGGAAGTGTTGGTCAGGAAGAGCTCCAGGCCACCAACCAGGTCGCGGGGGATGTTCACTTCAATGGTGTTGGACTTGCACGACACAGGGACTGAGGGGAGAAGGGACCACTGTTAGAAACGGGCCGCCTGCACTCCGGGAAAGAGTCAGGGAGCTTCTTGGAGAAATCATTTAGCGTCCTGAAATCTACGCTTTTTGTTCCTTTCACCAAGGACATCTATAGGGCTCGAAACCAGTGACCAGTTAAAAGCAAGGCTTCTGAATCACCAGATTGCCCCTCAGATTTATGGTTCCCCACCCAGGGACTAACACGCTCACCTGGGAACCCAGCAAGATTGGCTCTCAGTCTGGGGCCAGCAGAGCTCCGTAAGGGCAAGAGCAAAAAGATTCATGCCTAGCACAAGCGCCATTTCTTGGCCATCCAGAAAAAGCACGGCTTTGATTTTTCTTGACGATTGCTCCCATAAAACAGTAGTAATAAAAGCAGTGGCAGTGTGCTTTCGGATTTCCAAATTGCCTTTGCGTTACCCGGTGAAACATGAACGCTGACTGCAAATCCCACGTCTACACACTATTAAAAAATGATCACTTTTCCTTAGCATCCCCCGCTGACATCTCCAGCCTCTACATCTCCATGCCCTTAGAGGCATGTGTCTGGGGATGGTCAGGGTGAGGACTGGGTTAGCGTAAAGAACTCAAAGCCAGGTGCTCAGTAAACACCTGCCAGGTAAGGGGGCGGGGGTAATTCTGGACAGTCAGAACTAGACTTTCCGAAAATCGTTCTTAGAGGATGATCGAAGCCTGCATTTTAGTTAGGTTCTTAACCTGTGGGTCGTCACCCCTGGGAAGGGGGGAGGTTTGAATGACCCTTTCACAGGGGTCGCCCGGTTTGGAGCAGTCGCAAGATGACAGTTATGAAGTAGCAGTGAAATAATTTTATGATTGGGGGGCGGGGTCACCACGACATGAGGAACTGTATGAGAGGCTCACGGCTTTAGGAAGGCTGAGAACCACTGAGTGCGGGTTTTCATTTCGTTTCCCACCGCAATTAACTGTTGGAAAAAGAAGCCACTGGTGCCCGCACTGCCCGTGTCTCTCTCCTCCCCGAGGAGGGTTGGCTGTGCGGGTGACAGGGCGCCTCGGTGGAACGCAAGGGCGCATGAGCGGGGTGCGGAGCCTTCGTTAAGGCCTGCTCTTGCGATTGCTTCCAGGGTCATAATTCTCCTGGGAGAGCGGCCATGTCAAGAGGAGAAAGAACCCTGGATACCGTGGGGTGGGGGTGGGGGCGGGGGCGGGGGTGAGGTCGCGCCTGGCCCCATACTACCTTGGCAAGTGTGGTTGTCCTCAGACAGCACCAGTCCTCGGGGGCATTCGCACTGGTAACCCTTCTTGGTCGCAAGGCAGGAATGGCTGCAGCCGCCATTGTTGTTGTGGCATCCCTCAATGTCTGCGGCAGAAACCAAAAGACTAGTGGGGCCTTCTTACAAACCCGCTTCCTGGGGAATTCCAGCTCTGGGGAGGGCTGCTGAGGGCCGACGTTGGAGGCGATCCTGGACTCATCTCAGCAAGCTGAGGCCCGTCCCCGTGACTGAGACGTGTAGGGAGGTCCATAAGAGGGTTGTTTCACTACAGAAAGCAATCTTTTTTTTTTTTGGAGGGGGGCATCACTGCCCTCTGGTGGTCGTAGGAGCTACCCAGCACTGCTCCTGAGAGCCGCTGCTGGATTTGAACCGCCAAGCCCGAGGGCTGCAGTCCCGCACTCAACCACTTACGCCACCGGGGCTCAGCCCAGAAAGCAATCTTATGACATCCACAGCTGTACCTGCTGAGACTTAAATTTGGTGAGAGATCCTCAACTCTAATAATGCTTCTTGCTGGAATAGTTCCTCAGAGCTGTGATGTAGCATTTTCTATTACTGTTAAGATGGAATTCGTAAACGGATGTTGGAAATAAATTTTAATCATTAAACTCCTTATTTTAAAACTATAAAATGTAAAACCTTTGAATTGCGGGAATGTGTCAACGATACAACAGAGATGGCTGCACACCCTGCTGACCTCCTGTGATGGAAGTCTCAGGTTGCTATGGTTCGTTTGTAGATGAATGAGTCAAACCTGTTACATGATTAGGAACGAACCAGGTCCGTGCTCCTAGTTTTTTACCTAACGTCCTGTTTCTGCTCCCAGAGCCTACCTCGACCACTCCGCCTAGTTGAGAGGGCTCAAAAGCAACAAGTTCCCTGCCTGTGAGTGGATGTGGACACCCAGTCCTTCTGCAGGAGAGGCTAGATTGGCCCCTGGGGCTTCTGAGACAAAAGCCTCCGCTTTCTCCCACTGCAGAGGTCTAGACTGTGATCTTTATGACACTTTCACTGTGTTTGATGGTCGGGGTTTTTGGGGTAGAGTGACCCTCAATTTGGGTTCGTCTGATTTCTCCCCTCCATCATTAGAAAGAGGTTACGGCTTTTTTGAGAGGAAGGTCCCAGAGTCATTTTTTTCCGTGATGTGACATTCCATCCAGCCTACTGGAAACACTAGAGGGCCTCGTGGGTGTCAAGAGACTGGCAGAATAAATTCAACGGGTCAGGCGAGAGGATCCGGTGTGTACCAACTGGCAGGACCAACTGGATCCCTCTGAAATTCTTTGGAACAAGGGCTCTGGAAGAGGGTGGCTGTATTGACGCACACCATAAAAAATGGGGCCTGGACGACACCTGCTCCACTGAGCTCTTGGATGACATTTCTTTACCAGACAGTTTTAGAAAGTTTCCTTTTCTCAAATGTATGTTTAAAAAGTAGTCTTAGTCAAATGACAAAAAAAAAAATTGATGAAAAACAAAATAAAACTATCTCAAACTTAACCAAAGACATTGTCCAGGCATTACCCCTAAGTCAGGAGCCCGGGTGGTGTACTGGTTCCATGTTAGGCTGGGATGCACATGGTGGACTGTTTGAAACCCACAGGGCTCGCCATGACTCAGCACTGACTGACTCCCGGGCAGCGCGTGCGGTCTGGTTTGGGTTAGCTCTTCAGTCGGGCACCACCAGTTTTGTTTTTCAATGAAGTTCAACTGGAACACTGCTGTGCTCACCTATGGGCCTCTTGCCTCCACCTGTTTTTGCATAGGAGGTGCAGACCGAAATTGCTTTGACAAAGCCTACGCTGCTAACTCCCTGGCCTTCACAGAAACTGTGCCGACCTATTTTCCAAGGGATGATAATGGAGAGAACTGTTTTCAAATCTCTTCAAAGACTTGAAAATGACACAAGCATTTCCAGTAATAAACATACCTCTTTCAGTTCCATACGAATTAAAATATCACTTCTTTGGAACATCACCCAATAAACTGGAGACGAATCCATTTGCAGGGACTTCACTGACACTGGATCTGACATCACCCAACGGGAGAGATGGTGGCGCCTCCCGTTTATACATCCGCTCATCAAGAGTGCGTCTCGGTGACCAAGCGCAACGGGACAGGCAGAGCACGTTGCTGTGCACTTTGCTGGGCTGTGCTTCCCACACCTTGCACCTTGCGGCCACCCAAGTTAAGTCAGGCTGCAGGGCAGGGCCATTTCCCCCGCACCATGTGCTCATTCTGTCTTCGCATTACTGATGACAAGTCTCACAACACTTCAGACTTTCAAATAAGCGGCCCCATACGTAACAGACTCGAGGAGAGTGTAAACATAGCTTTTCCATGTACCAGGAAAAAAATATATTGCTCGACTCGCTTTATTGCTCGGTGTGCTTTCTTACAGAGGTCTGGACCTAACCCTGCAATGTCTCCAAGTCCGGGATGTCAAAACTTCATGGGACCAAGGGATGAAAAGATCATTTGTTCCCATGGATTTTCTGAAGAGCCCTTGTATGCTTGTATAGCAAAAGCTTGCACATATATTAGTAGTGGTTGTTAAAAATCACCATGAGTCATCTCCGCCCCCCCCACCCCCACACACACACATTTTTTCACTTCACGTCTGCGGGTCTCGTGTTCAATCTGTGTATCATCATGGGGTTGGGGGAAATGTGCACTCAGGACATTCCACGATATTAAAAAATGCCAAGTACAAATAAATCGAAATTATAGATTGACCTAAACCTCAGGATACATCGGAATGTTTAGGATGGACATGTCTGACAAGTGAGGCTATGAGTCATTGAGGGATCTTCTCTGTCTTTGTTACCGTTCAGTCAAATAGAACGAAACTGCGCTGTGATGGGCTCCCTGCACAACTGCATATGCTCCTGTGAGCACTTCCACAATAAAACAAAATGACACAAGTTACTTAAAGAGAAAAACCACTCTTTTAACTAAAAAATACGATTACATAACAGTCTAAAGAGACAAAGGGTTACAGATTATTAATCCTGAATTGTAGCTCATATGC
This sequence comes from Nesogale talazaci, assembly GCA_004026705.1. Classification (NCBI taxonomy): domain Eukaryota; kingdom Metazoa; phylum Chordata; class Mammalia; order Afrosoricida; family Tenrecidae; genus Nesogale; species Nesogale talazaci. The sequence goes on from PVJH01001909.1 coordinate 56,155, forward strand.
CATTTTTATCTTCTGCTAAAATAGTTTTTTCGTTATGATGGTTAAGTTTTAAGAGCGTATAAGCATGAGCTATGATATTGCCAATGAACTGCTCATGAATAATTACAAGCATTCCACATGGAATGTCCATTAATATTCAAATATGGAAAGAGTGGTTTGCTTGGAAAAATGAAGGTTTAAAGGGAACTGAGGACATTATTCTCGCTCAACAACATTTCCAATAAAGTTAGTCTTGTTCTACAGGGTCTCTAAAAAAAAATCTTCCTGCTATTGGGTCGGTCCTAACTCCTTGTGACTTTACGCAGCAGAGCAGACCTGCTACTGGGGGTTCTGAGACCTTGTGGTTCACATTCCCAGCATGTAAGCCCCTCTGCCACTGAGGCTCCCATGATCAAGGATAAGCGTTGAGCATTATGGCGAATGGCCTCTTGGTTAATAACGCTTAAAGTTTCTGGCAGAGAATAAAATGCAGGAACCAGTCATATTCTCCTGAATCTAACTAGAACGAAGTGAGCTCCTTTGCGGGGGATGTGCAGGGCCGCGAACCACAAGACCAGCAGTCCCAACCCTGCAGGGGCTTTTTGGAAGACAGCAGTCTGCTTCGTTAAGGCCAGCCTACTCTATTCAACAGGCAAGGGAGGCGGGGAGGGTCCCCTAGAAGAGGCTTTAATACTTCCGGGACTTTCTACTCCCGCCTGGGAAACTCATGGGACAACTCCACCCTGCCCTTCCGCGTCACTCTCAGTCAGCATTAACTCGATGGCAACGAATTTGGGAGACAGACTGATGCTACAAAAGTAGAATATTTGATGTGGTGGGAAAACGTGAGTTGTTCGCTATAAGGGATTAAGTTAACACACAGAGGGCTGAGCCCGGTGGCGTAGTGGTTGTGCGCGGGACTGCAGCCCACTGGGATGGAGGTTCAATTCCAGCTCACAGGAGCAAAGGCTGGGCCTCCTATTCCCATCACCAGAGGGTAGTGATGCTTAAAAAAAAAAAGTTAACACAGGGAAGCTCGCCTGGCCTAATGGATGGGCAATCAGATACGCCCCAGAGGGTTGCTACCAGCTAAAATGGACTCACTGGCAAATCTCTGTCATGCCATAAATTCGGGTACCTGGAGAAACAAACACCATGCCCTCAGAAAGTAATGGTGAAGACATGTATCTCTCCCTGTCACCAACCTAGTGCTTTCTGCTGCTTGTTTTTGGTGGTGGGGGGTGGGGGGTAGTCCTCAACCTCCAATGGCACAAGATTCTTTCGGAAAGTAGAAGTGATAAGATTCTAGTTGCATACTTTGTAAAGGCAAATGCAGCTTGTAGAAGAAGTATTACCTAAGTTTCATCTCGGAGCGTTAGCACACATCACTTAACTAGTGTTTCTTGGGTTACTTAATCCTCTAAAGTAGGACTGGAACCAGAATCTCCAAGAGGACGGCTGGAAAGGACGACTTTCAAAAGCATCTGAGGTTGATTCTTATTGTTGGAAAATTGAGAAAACACTTCAGTTGTTACCCTACCTGCCTCTGTCACCTGGCTGCTCTCAGTCAGCTCCTTGGACCAGAAACACAGGAACGTAGGTATCACCTGGAAGCTATTTAGAAAAACTGTCTCTCGGCCTCCTCCCAGATTATGAATCAGAACCTGCATCTTAACCAGATTCCCCAGGTGACTCACAGGCACATTAACACTTGAGAAACAGAATGCGCTACTTTTATTTCTCAAATAAAAATGGAGCTCTCTGTGTGTGCAAAATTCCATCGTTCCCTTCTGCTAAACTGTGGAGACAAAATCAACAGCGAGCTCGGTTCACAAGGTGAACGTCCTCAAAGAAGACGAACCCCTTCGATCATTTTTTTTCCTGCCCCAAAGCGATCCTCTCTCCCAAGAGGGAATCACGCCAGAATGTCAAAGCGGAAGCCCGTGGCTTAGTGCAGGTTCGTGTTTCAACCTCTCCTTCATCCTCACCTTCACAAGTTTTGCCGTCACTTCTTAGCACCCGGCCAACTCCACACTCACAGCGAAAGGAGTGTTTGAGGTTGACGCAGATCTCACTGCAGCCACCGTTGTTCAGCTCACATTCATTTTCGTCTGTTGAAGAGAAAACACATCCTTCACATCCTGCTGAGTAACCAGCTCATCCTTTTCCTGAGCTCCTCAGGGAACACACCTTTCAGAACATGGGGGGTACACCTTCCACAGCTGGTGGTGCCCTGTCTTCCGATTGGGCTGCTAACCACAAGATCAGCAGTTCGAAACTACCAGCTGCTTCAAGAGAGAAAGATGAGACTTTCCACTCCCATCAAGAGTCTTCAAACCTCACGGGGGTAGTTTACTATCTCCCAGAGCAGTGGTTCTCAACCTTCCTAATGCCACAGCCCATTAATACAGGTCCTCGTGTTGTCGTGACCCTCCCGACCATAAAATTAGTATCGTTGCTACTTCATAATTGTAATTTTGCTACTGTTATGAATCGGGTGACCCTCGTGAAAGGGTCATTTGACCTCCAGAGGGGTCGTGATTCCCAGGTGGAGAACCGCTGACAGCTGTCCTAGGCTGACAGCAGAACACGTATACAATCCCAAAGCTCTGACTATCTAACAAATGCTCTCTCTCCCCTTTCTTTCTACTCAGAGAAATTTAAAATGTAGGAGGGGGCTTGGAAATGGCTGCGGAACAATGGAATTAAACGATACTGGAGTTTTGAGAACCTTTTAGATGAGTGTCCAAGAGAAACAGAAAACCAGCCCCATAGATCACTTTAAATTTTCTAGTAGCCCCATTTTTTAAAATGAAAAAAAGAGGCAAGTAACACTAATTTTAATAATATAGTCTATTTAATCCAGTAAATCTCAAAGACTTTCATTTCAATACGTAACCATGATGAGGCAGTTTGCTTCTTTTTTTATACTGGCCCTCAAACTCTGCTGCATGTTTTCATAGTTGCAGTACGTCTCAAAGCTGATGCTAATATTGCATTAGAAGCACTTGGCTTAAGTTTAAACTAAGAAAAGTCACCATGAGTTACTCAGGGTGGGATAGCCATTTACAAAAATCATTTTCCAGTGACTGAACTGAGCATCAGTTTTAAGTGAATAGAAAGAATAAAGTGAATAAAAATTAAATTAACATTCCGGTTTTCAGTTCCATTAGCCCCATTTCAAATGCTCCACTGCCACCTGCGGCCGGCGGTGACTCTGCTGGACAACGCAGTTCTGGGCTAGTCCTACTCACTCTTGGCTCGAGCCGAATATCATCCCGAGGGTTCAGAATCACAAAAATGCACGTGCTCAGAGGCGGGAAGAGCTTTCCCCGTGTCCCTGGACTCCCAGGGGTCTGTTGTGACATCACCACTGCTGCTTACCAAAGCACGTCTGCTTGTCAGGGCCCAGCACGGTTCCTGGAGAGCACGTGCATTCACTAGTATCCAGGCAGTTGCCATGACAGTCCTCATCACAGATGTCATAGAAATCTATGAACAATAAAGACTGCGCATTAGTGAGGGGATCCCGGAGTAAATTCCTCTCCAACATCAAGGAAATTCTCATTGGCCTGGATTATTTACATACTCCAATAAACTGCATAGGAACATCTATCACATTGATCAATGATTCTCAAATATGAATATAACGGGCGGAGAGAGGTCAAATAAAATAAAACCTGCACCGAGTCTGAGCTAAGGACTGGAAAACAAACAGACGGACAGACCCTCCCGTAGGCACTCGTTTCCCAGCTCTCCAGATGGCACAATGGTTAGTCCTGGGCTGCTCTCTGACAATCTGCCACTGTACAGCTACAACCAGGAATCCGACCACGGAGACCACCCCTCTCGAACACAGGCTTGCTGGAAGGCAGAGTCGCCTGGCAACATACATTTGCCCCCCCTAGGTATTCTATTTCTAAATGTATATAGATTTGAGCAGCATACGACATTTTTCTTCTAGGCATTCTATTGTTTAAATGTACATATATAGGTTTTGATGGGATGAATAATACCGAAACTCATTTAAAAATAGTGCTGAAGTGATCTCAAGTAGCTTTTCATGTCTCTTCATACATATTTTTAAAATCAATGGCTAGTAAGTGCAATGCTACCATATGGTGCCAAATATACACATATACACTCAAATATACATACATATACATATAATATACATACACACAGATACACTCGTGTATAAGCCAAGTTTTTCAGCACATTTTTAATGTAGTTTTTGTGCTGGTGCCTTGACTGATATTTGGGTGTATATATATATATATATATATATATATATATATATATAGTGTGTGTGTGTATTCTTAAAAGAAAAATTCCATTATCTTTTAGTTGCATTTTCTCCATAAGTTGTTGAAGTCTCTCATATATTAGGATAAGTAACATTTTTTGCTACTAGAGTTTCAATTTAACCATGTACGAGTCTATTCCAAACAAAATGTGTTAAACCTGTCTCTGCACTCAGTGGACGCCGAGGACAAGTTCTCTCATTCACACACTGGCCCAGTCTCCTGGGGGGGCCTTCAAAGAAGAGCTTCAATCAGAGGGGCTTCCGAGGGCTCTCCAGGTCAGGGAGATCAAGCAGAGGGGTGAGCTCAGAAGGTTATGATGACAAATTTGGGGGATCCTAAAGCAGTAACCCAGATATATTTTCTCAAAGGTTGCAGGATGATCACAGGGGCTTATTAGAAAGAAGTTTTAAGAAAATTAAGAGTTGATCAAAAGCATTGATGGAAAAATAACTGCCCTTGAAGGGAATGAGTACCAGGACTATGGGTGAGGGGCACAGGGGGCGGTGTAAACTATGTACAAATAACAAGACATCATCGAACAAGGGCTCACAGGGTGGCAGGGCAGGGGAGGGAGGGGAAAAAGGGGAACTAATATCAAGGGTCTCAAGAAGGAAGATCAGGTTTTGAAATTGTTGATGGCAATATATGTACATATTTGCTCAATATAATGAAAGTATACACTATTATGTGTAAGAGCTCCCAGTAAAGTGATTTATTAATTTTTAAATGATTGATTAATAAGATAAAAATGATAAAAGTTGCATTGGTGGGCTGAGCCCCGGTGGCGTAAGTGGTTGAGTGCAGGACTGTGGCCTGCGGGCTTGGCGGTTCAAATCCAGCAGCAGCTCTCCAGGAGCAAGGCTGAGCTTTCCACTCCCACCAGAGGGCAGGGATACCCCCCCCCCAAAAAAAAAAGAAATTACTTTTTTCCACCACTAGACTTTACTGGAAGTGTTTCAAGGGTACAAAGGAGTTCCTAGAAGGATTTTGGGCTGAGCCCTGGTGGCGTAGTGGTTGTGTGTGGGACTGAAGCCCACAGATTGATGGTTCAAATCCAGAAGCAGCTTTCCAGGAGCAAGGCTGAGTCTCCTACTCCCACCAGAGGGCAGGGATGCCACAAAAAAAAAGAAGGATTTTGTTGGAAATCCTTGGCCTCTCCTCTCCACTGCCCTGCTCTTGCTGCTCCAGACTCCTTTGTGGTCCCCAAACTCAAGGAATTTTTCAAAGGAATAACTGTATGTGTCCCATGAGGCCACCCAAACTGTCATTTGGATATGAGAGCTAAATCCAAGAGCTAGGAATTCTTCGGAGAAGAGTTGGAGAGATGGAAACATGAACTTCAGAAGTGTATGGTCCTGGGTGAAGAATGTGTCAATCAACAGTAGCTTTATATATTGGTATTTTTGCTTAATTGAGGCTCCTCTGATTTTGTAGCAGTACTTTTTTACTTACCCTTTTATAGACAAATGTGTGTGTGTGTGTGTGTGTGTGTGTGTGTGTAAAGTTCTTGGTTTATGCTTGCTTGGCTGCTATCTAAAGGTCGGTGGGCAGGGTCCCCAACAGTCTCACGGAAGAAAGGCGGGGTGCGCTGCTCCTGTAAAGATTACAGCCAAGAAAGCCCGGGGAGCCATTCTGCTCCCTGACACCTGGCTCACCAGGAATGGCAGTCACCTGACAGCATGAGATTGGTTTTGTAATATATTTGTAAGGGCCACTCCACACTCAAAACGTTGGGAATCTACTTTTTTTTTTTTTTTTTTTTTAGTTTTTTAGGCGTCCCTGCCCTCTGGTGGTGGGAATAGGAGGCCCAGCCTTTGCTCCTGTGAGCTGGAATTGAACCTCCATCCCAGTGGGCCACAGTCTCGTGCCCAACCACTACGCCACGGGGCCTCAGCCTGGGAACCTACTCTTTCGATAACCAAAATCAACATTTAATTTTCTAATGTTTGGCTGAATGAAACGAAGAAAAAAATAAAAATAAGACTCCATCAAGGCCCTAGCTTCCCACCCTGACCCCCCACCCACAGACATCTTCAGAAATCTAAGAACAGATTTCGGAAGTTCCAAACTGGGTACATCTGTTGCTCAGAATTTATATCGTTCAGATCTGAGAGACTACGGTTCCCCACACACGAGGGCAAGAATCCTTCCCCCCTTGACCTCGGGCCGGTACTCACGGCCACAGTAGACGTGGAAGCAGACGCTGGGCTTGGTCAGCCGGTACACGTAGTAGCCGCCGGGACACGCCTTGACCTCCACCGTGGTGTTCCAGAGGCAGCAGTTCCCGCTGAAGCTCGCACAGGCCTGCCGCGACACGATGCCGTCGCCTTCCAACGGGTGGCTGCCGTTGAGCCAGACAGGCGCGTGGGTCCCACAGTGGTTTTCGGGTATGCAGAAGGTGGGCATGGCGTCTCCCGCCATGCTGGTGAAGCGGTACCACTCCCCGTCCACGTGGTTGTCACACAGAGGGGGGCCTTGCGACTCATCCAGCTGGTGATCAGTGTTCCTCCACGGCTCGTTCAGACTGATGTAGGCCGAGCATGGATCTAGGGCTGAAAAGGACACCGAGTGACGCCCCCAGCGCGGTGCCCGCAGCCCCTCTACCTCCTTGCTCTTGTGGTTTTGAGTTTCAAGAAGGAAATCCAAAAATCTCCAAAATAGCTGTTTACTTGAGCACTTTTCGTAAACACCATTTACAAACGCCTTTAGAAGCTGTTTAAAGTTAGGGTTAGCATCAGACTAAACTTTGAATGAGCTTGATGGAGCGCAGGGGTGTAGTCTCACCGAACTCTGTCCTCTGCTCATATTTAGCTTATTGGGTTCTTGGCAGGAGGCTGCCTTTGACGTACTTGGTGTCCAGAGGAAGTTGATCAGACTAGCAAGGGGACCCTAAAAGTTAGTTACTGGGTGGGGAAGGGAGAGGGGGGTAAAAGAAGAGGAGCTGAATCCAACGGTTCAAGTAGAAAGGAAATGCTTTTGAAATGATGATGGCAACACAGGTACAAGTGTTCATTATTCTTTTTTTTTTTAATTATTAAGCATCACTGCCCTCTGGTGGTGGGAGTAGGAGGCCCAGCCTTTGCTTCTGGGAGCTGGAATTGAACCTCCATCCCAGTGGGCCGCAGTCCCGCGCACAACCACGACGCCACCGGGGCTCAGCCCCATTATTCTTATACTATTGAATTATGGCTTGTTACAAGATCTGTAAGAGCCCCCCAATAAAATGATTAATAAGAATAATAAGCATTTACTGAGAAGAAGCTAAGAAACTTAGTTTGGAGTAGAGAAGACTAATATACATGCCTGTCAGTCTTAAAATATTAATCTGGAAGAGACGCGCTAGATCTTCTGTTACAAGTGTGCCTTGAGCTGGCGCACTGGCCCAGAACCGGCTCTTCTAGTCTCTGGCCCCTGTGTATTCAGACAGGCTTCACAGCAATGGATTTGGATTCTGAGTTTTTTGTTTTTTTTGGGGGGGGGGATTACAAGGATAATCACAAATTGTTATGGGAATTCATATTTCAACCCATCGATTTAGCACTAAGAAAATCTGTATCCCAGAGTGGTAATCTTTTTGTTTTTTTGGAAGTACTCAAGTGTCTTGATAGACTTCTTGCATTAGCAGGACGTTTGCTTTGATAACCAAAAAGAAAAGTTCTTGGGTACATGCCATCTGCTTTGAAAAACACAATACAGTGACCAGTAGCTACCAAAGATATCCTCAAAGTGAATCTGGTGGCTACCCCACAAGCTTATTGAAGCCATCATGGTTAATTCAGAATTAACCATGGCATCATTCTTCTAGTGCAAATACAGTGATAACATGTCTCAAGCATTTTTTGGTCATCACATACATTTTAATGGCGAAAGACACAAACTCCCTCAGGTTTCTCACTGTTTTCGTTGACTACAGACAAATCCTGAATTGATTTAGGTCAATTTTGCTTAAGTATCTATCCCTGGAACCAAGACACTCTAGAAGGAGCCACTGGTTTCGGAGCACTATCTTCTGAGTGCATGGATGTTGACTTACGAACACTGAGGGCCAAGGTTATGAGTTGAATTGACTTGACGACAGTGGGTTGGGTTTGGGCGTCCTGGTAGCACTCTGTGATAGCACTGGTTTTAACCAAAAGTTTGGCTCATCAAACCCCCCAGCCTCTCCTCAGTAGGAAGATGCACCAGCCTGCTGCATAAAGGTTGACAGCCTTGGAAACCTATGGGCAATTCAACTTTGTTCTCTAGGGTCTCCAGGAGCAGGAATCAAGTACTTGACAGTGGACTTGATTTTGTTTCGGCAAGTAGGTGACTACCATCAAACAAACAAACAAACACACCAAATTTACTTTCATTGAGTTGATTACAACTTACTGCAGCCGTATAGGACAGAGAACTGCCCACTGGGGGGGGTCTCAGAGGCTGTAAATCTTTCCCCCTCCCCGACTCATACAGTCTTATTTTCTTTTAAGAAATCTCTTTTTTTGAGGGGGGGCATCACTGCCCTCTGGTGGTGGGAGTAGGAGGCCCAGCCTTTGCTCCCATAGAGCCGCTACTGGAATTGAAGCTCCATCCCAGTGGGCCGTCGTAGTCCTGCCCACAACCACTACGCCACCAGGGCTCAGTCCCAAGAAATCTCTTAACTATTCTAGTTCCCCTGCCTTTCTATGATGATTTCAAAATCAGCTTATCAATTTCTGCAAACTATGAAGTCAAACGAAGTCTGCTGATCTGATGTCTATAGATAAATTTAGAAAGAATTAATAACTTATTATTATGATTTTTTTTGAGGGTGTAAATCTTTCAGGGAGCAGAAAGCCTCTCTCCGACAAGGTGGCTGGTAGGTCTGAACGGAGGAACTTACATGAGTAATGCTTCTAGGGTGGGGGATTCAGTACCAGCCAATGCTACATATTACATGTGCATAGGTCATGATTATAAATCTGAATTGTCTAAAAAATATTTCAGATTTTCTCAGTCTTCATTTCAAACTCAAGTTTACGTTCTCTCCTTGTGGCAGTCATGGGCTTATGTTAATTTTATGATTGAGATGTAGGGGTGGTGGCTAGCCTGTTAATCTGGAGATAGCCATTGAGTAGTCAATGAGGCCTCTGTGTGGGCATGGCTTTCTCCTGAGACTTCTGGGAATTCTTGCGATATTTCCCTCATGAAGATAAGCTATCTTCCCTAGTTGTTGGGAGCTAGTCTCAGAGACGATGAATCACGGACAAGACAAGATGGCAGCGTCCGAGAAGCTGGAGGAGCCAGCGGAGAGACCACACGGCTTCGCCCTGAGGGAGGCAGACCTCTGAAGCTGGGGCGGCCACATGGAGGCCTCTGCCAATGATGACTTGCATCTGCTCTGGATGGATCCTGAGCCCTGGAAGCGAGGAGCCATGTGGAGCCCCCTGCCAGCGCCGGGATTCTGCACCCACTGACCTGTGACTTCGTGAGTCAGAAGGAGACTTTATAGACTGATTTTGGGCATATGGGTTAATATCGAACTTATGACTTTGAACTGGACTGGGCTCAATGTCCTGTTCCTCTTGTATATAAACCCTTTCCTTATATCTATATGCATGTCTATGAAATTTGTTCCTCTAGTCTACCCGGACTAACACACTCTGACACTTAGATATGGCCCCAACAAGAACAGATGCTTGGAACAAGACAGCTGAAGGAGACTGCACTCCAATAGTGCCTGGGCAGAGTTGAAGTTCCCGGGCATCTCCCTTATTTCTAGAAGATGCTCTTGAGGGGAGAGATATATGCATGCTAAGTTTCCTTCCATCTCGAAAGATGGATTTTCTTCCATCCTTAACTGCCCTCAGTAATGATTTGCACAACAATTTCACGGGTGATTATATAGTCACAGAGATATTTGGTTCACCTCCCTGGCTCTAATTTCATAAGAAATGAAGAAGTGATGAGATTCATTTAAAATGAATTGTCATTTCTTGCACCGGGAAAATTATGCTTCCTCCCCTGTTGGGAGGCAGATCTGTCATGATGAGAGATTTACCCTCTAAAGAAAATAAAGCAAACAAAACCAACTAAGTTTAATTGTCTTATGTAGAATACATTAAAAATTTTAATTTTTTATATTAAATATGCTCATCCCACCCTTACCCACTTTTAGAGCAATAATTCACTTGTTTAAGAATGCTCTTAAATCCTGTTTTTCGTCTTCCACGTGGAGGCCAGGATTTGGTATAATGCATATTGCATTCTGGAAATATACATACTGTATTCTCAATATGGCCAAACCTACTCTTCAAATAGGTGGGCTAAGGATCCCCATCTCAGGGGTGGGGCAATACAAGGCAGCATAGGGGTGCAAATAACTGCTTTAAGCCAAGTCATCCAACACTAAACCTGAGACCCCCACCCTCAGCGCGCCCCCCAACACTCCTGGTCCACTCCCCCAACTCCGGAATCCACCAGGCGCCCCCTTCCCCAAAGCCCTGTCCTCCCTCCTCCCCGTCTTTCCCTTACCCTCAACTCCCCATTTTTGCTTTCTACCCCCTCTGATCTTCCTCTCCCCGTTTCTCCCCCGCCCCGCGACAAAAAGCGTCCACTCCAGGCCCGAAAATTCTTGTTTCTGGCAAAGAACCAAAAGTCCTAGCAAGGCAGGAACCAAGAAAGGCCTGGGGAGTTCGGGGAAGCGAGGGGAAGGAGGAGTCCGGAGAGCCGAGGGGCGGAGGGGCGCCTCGAGGTTGGTGGCGGGGCGTAGACCTTGGGCGAGTCTCTGAAGGTCAAGGGCGCCGGTGGCGCCGGATGTCCACGGCTTTGTCCAGCTCGCGGCCCCGCGGCCCTGCCCCGGGGTGGGCACGAGTCGGCCGGGGGACCCACGTTGATGGGTTTGGTCCGGGGGGGGGGGGTGGTGGATTATGGGGGGTGTTATTCAGCGTTGGCGCAAGCCAATTAAACGCCACCGTTTAGTGGAGACTTCTTTCCTTTTATTATCACCATGATCTGTTAGCACATATTTGCTGTGAGTGAGCCGGTCTTTGCACATAATTACTAACGAAAGCCCACAGCTCATTCAAATGCCCTGGGCTGTAACCTGACGGCTGTCTTCGTCTGCGTATTTCTCGAAATATTCCGATTTCATCTCAGGGAGCCCGGGGCGGGGACTCTCCCAAGGACCAGGGAGTTCACACCGTGAACAAAGAGGCTCCCATGAAAATTTACAGCCGCGGGGACCCACTCGGGGGTCAATTTCAGCTGGAATCGTCTGGATGACAGGGGGGTTGGTTTCCGGTTTAGGCTCAAGCAAGCTTATTTTTAAATAGGCTTTCCTAAAGCGCCGGGGCGAGGCCCCAGTTACCCTAAAGAAACACAGCAGGGCCAGTTATGGAGCGGCTACCAGTGTTTAGAAGGAATATTCTCTCCCTTTTAGCCCTTCCTCCCAATCCAAAGGTCTGTTCCCCCCACCCCACCCCAGTGATCTTATTGGGGGCTTTTACAGATCTTATGACATTCAACACATCATTTGTATCAAGCATATTTGTACACATGTTGCCATCTTCATTTTCAAATATTTTCTACTTGAGCCTTTGGTATAAGCTCCTCTTTCCCCCTCCTTCTTTTTTTAGGTCTGTTTTATTCTGAGGAAATGACCGAGGGGGTGAGAAGTTTGTTATTCACTGCCATGGAAACTTTTTCTTCTCCTCCTTGGCCATCAAAACCAAGCACTGAAATTTAAGATCCACTCAATCTGTTAGGTCAAAATGAAGACGTTTGGTTTATCCAGATTTGTCCCTTTTGTGCAAACAGAAACCTTCACCTGCAAAGCCCTTTTTTTGGGGGGGGGCATCACTGCCCTCTGGTGGGAGTGGGAGACCCAGCCTTGCTCCTGGAGAGCTGCTGCTGGATTTGAACTGCCAACCCTGTGGGCCACAGTCCGGCACACAGCCACTACACCATCGGGGCTCAACCTGCAAAGCCCTTTTGTTTCTGCTCTGGTTGGAACTATCAGCGTGCCTGCGCTGTGCTGGTGTTCAAGGACCCGCGACGCTGCTCTACGAGATATGAAGTGTTTGGACATGGCAGATCCAGGGGCAGAGCCCAACTAGAGGCTAAACAGAACTTGGAACCAAGATTCTCTGAAAACATCTTTTGACGGGTTACCAGCGGATTCTTGTTATTCTACCCCCAGCATTTAAGGGCCGGCCATGTGGCGTAAAAGCGAATTGCTGCACCAGAAGGTGCCCGTGGCCCAAGAATCAAGACTCACCCCTTAGTCGAGCTGGTGTGATCAGGGCGGAGAGGCAGGTGAGCAGCAGCAACTGTGGCATCCTCTTGGGTCACCCAGCAGCGGCCACCTGGAGAATCCTGCTAGGAACCGTCGTCCTTTGTCTCCTTCTTTCTCAAGGACGTCTTTTTTTATGTCCTCGAGGCTCTTCAGAAGAAAGACTGTGTCATTACCAGTCGGGGCTTGATCTGAGGGAGAGAGAGGGTGAGAGCAAGAAGCTGTGTCTTCCTCTGCCCTGACCCCAGATAGACACACGCTTTATGTTGTCAACAGGGGGACTTCGCTGATAGCCTTCTTGAGGGGAAAAAAAAATCACCTCCCTCATCCTCCTATTGTTTCTCTCATGAATTCCCTGCAGTGGGACGTCCAGTATCTTATCCAGAAGGGCATTCTAAATGAGGGACATCCTCTCCTGTCAGAAGCTTGTTTTGTGACTTCGGGAGTTTGCTCCATGTTGTGGCAGCCTTAGCTTTGTGTGCTCCGGGAGAGAGAGCCCAATGCGGGGAACAGCGATGGGGAAACCGCTTGGTCAGATGGCCAAGTAGTTTCTGAGAGCACACACAAAAAGCAGGAAAGGCAGGTGTCGAAAGGGGCGATACTCTTTCGCAGCACATGCAAGTCTACTTGATTGTGGTCTTTTGGTCTGCACATTGCCCAAAGAAACAAGACGTACTCTGTGTTCGCACCAGTTCCTGCAGGAACCACTTGGGCCTTCCTAGTTTCTTCCCCACACTTTAATGGTTTAATGTCATTTCTTGCATGGGTCCCCACACTAAGATAGGGGCTCTTATTGTGTGTCATGTAATAGCAACCTTGACGGTCATGGGAATCACCCCATAGGGTTTTCAGGTGCCTTTGGACATGACGGGACCATTCTCTGTCCAACAGGCTCACTCTGAGTCCGAACAGACAATAGGTTAGTCTTGAAGGGAAGCAGACGGCTACATCTTTCTCCCGCTGAACCACCCACCTTATCTTAGGAGTTGAACTTTTGCCTGTTGTGTGACCGGGGTTCCTTAGCAAACCCATTGCTGTCAAGGGATTCTACCTCAGTGGCCTGATAAGACAGGGTCGAACTGCCCTGTAGAAGATTAACAGGCAAGGTTTACAATTTGTAATGGCTTCGTAAATAAACCTACCCTCTGAAAAGCAGTTGGCAAGGGGAACGGACCTTCACTTTCAGACAAGAGGGAAAACAGGACTTCCCTGGGCCATTCTAAGGTGGTGCGGGTTCCTCACACTCGGTGGTGTGAAGCTCCCGGTGTGAAGGGCAGTCGCTTGAAGGCACCAGCTGCTCTGCGGGAGAAAGGGTGGATCATGACTTCCATACGGGTTTACAGCCTTGGAAAGAGGCAGCTCTTGTATCCTCCCTGTTTGGAACTGAGTCAATGGCAAAGGCTATGCAGTCGGGGCCCCCCCCCCCCCCCCCGGGGTGGCGCACCCGGGACCGTCCCCTCCTGCTAACTCAATATCGGAGATTTGAGTCCACGCATCCACAGGGGCCTCCGAAGGCCGGGTGACCGGTCTGCTTTTGAAAAATCTGCCATTGAAGACTTGATGGAGCAGTCTGCTCCGACACACAAGGGTCGGCCTGAACTGACATCCACTCGACGGCAGTTAGTGAAAATCACGTGGCTGGGAGGCATAAGGAGAACGGACGGGAAGGACCGCAGGGTTGGGAAAGGCTTTTGGTCCACCAGTTTCGGTTTCTATTCCTGCACTTCCACACATCTTAATTTTCCCAATCAAGTTTCTAGTGATTGGAAAAGGAATTCTGACTTTGGGAAGTAGTTCCTAGACGGGCCTTAGTCCATTCAAATGATCGTGGCCCCCTCCTCTCCTTCTAAGGGTTTCCGTTCAAGGAAACTTATGGGAGGAGGGTGCCAGGCTCGTCACTCGCTGGTCCTGACAGGGAAGCAGAAATGGTCACGGGCTGGCGGAGCAGCCCAGCCTGGCGGAGGGCTCCCACCCCTCTCCGACAGTCCTTAGCGCTAGCACCACGACTAGCGTCGTTGGCAGTTCCCTTACTGGTCCCACTGGACGACGCTGGGGCTGGTGGGCTGCCTAGTGCTGTTAGGGGCCCGTGTTTTGAACGGCACCCCACCCCCAGCCCCCACCCCCCATTTCCTGTTTCTGAGAAGGCATCTGGGAGCACAGGACGTGTGCGGGCGAGATAAATCCAGGTTTGCTACCAGGATCGATGGCCGAGTCAAGGACTTCTCTCAGATAGCCCTTTGGCTCTGTAAACAAGCACCCCCTGGTTTTTTCCTTCTTCCCGTATCACTCTTGTTTTCTGTTTGGTTGACCTGCTCTTTCATTTTAGCATTTTATGATGAAGTATTGCAAATGGATGCAGGAATAGAGAGACTGACAATGAATATTTTGCTGCAGTGATTGTTACCATTTGGGGCAAGTTCATTCCATTTCGACACCAGAATGCACTCCCAGCATACGGTCTTCCTGGTTTACACAACCATGGTGCCATTAGTGTAGCTGCAAAAACAACCCCTTGCTGTCATTTACTACCCAGTCCCTATGATAAAAGTGCCCCAAGTTTTTATAATGTCAGCATTCCAATTAGATTCACACACTGGATTTGGTAATTTTTCTTTTCCTTTTGGTTGAGCAGTGCAGTTACTTGTGTTACGGTCAAACCTAAGGCATAGCAAGAGCAACGCCATTTTGTGCCTTAGCCAGCAATGGAAAAGTACAGAAAGCTACAGTCTTCTTGCACTAGTCAAAAATTAACTGCCAGATGACTGTGCCTAGGAAAAGGGCCGATCACAAACGTCTTGTTGAACCTAACAAGCAGAGATTACTCAGGAACAGAGAGTAACGTCTGTGACCTGCCCCTTTTCTGTATATAGCCTGTTTGTTCTCGCTCATGCAACCATGTAACTCTGCATTATGTAGCAGCCTGCTGAAGTGAACCAGAGAGTAGCCATTTTGTAGGCTTTAAGAAATGTTTAAACTGCTTGCTTTGCTTGTACGCTTGTCAGCTATGAAGAACTTTTCAATTCCCACCCAGGAATGTTCTTTTAGTTTAAACTTCCTCCTCCCTAAAATGTACTCAGAAACCTTTGTAGTTGAGATCACCTCCTCAGCCAGACCCTCTTTTACTCCCCCCGCCCCTTTCATCCTATAAAAGATGTAAGTTTTGTATGCTGCAGTCCAAATAAAGGCTGTAGCCCAGATTCGAATCTGTCTGTTACATGTTATCTGTTATCTGTTATCTGTTGTAATAAACTGTCTGTTGTTCTGCAGAACTTGGGTCGGTGATCTTATTTGGGCTCTCGAACCGTAACAACTTGCCCTGCAGAAAGCCCCACGTTTTGAAGTACGATGATTGCCCCTTGGGGTGTCTTTTAGCAGCTCCCCTCACCTGGCTCCCGTATTTCACATAAACTCTTGCTCACGCTTTCTAAGCTTCAAAAGCAGGTGCCATGAGAATTTAAAGACGACAACAACACTGGTGAGAGTGAGGCAATTTAAAGAGTAGAAAGAACAATTGAGGACTAGAACAATGAGGTGGATAAATCAGCCTGCTGTCCAGGAGAGAGAGAGAGAGAGAAATACACATGAGGGCTACCAACATAGAAGTGGCTACTTACAAGGGCGTAACCCTGCAAAAAAAAGGGGAGGGGGGTTATTTTTTCAAAACGAAGAATTAATTTTTTTACAAAGCAACTGTATCGCCTTCAAAGTGCTCTCCATTGCTCTTAGTACATTTGTCACATCTGCAACGCCATTCTTGGAAACCTTTTTCAAACCCATCTGTTTGGATGGCCAACAGCACCTCATTCTTCTTCTTCACCTCTTTCACATCATCGAATTGCTGTCCTTTCACGCCCCTCTTCATTCGTGTACACAAAAAGAAGGTGCACGGAGCCAGGTCAGGTAAGTAAGGTGCACGGAGCAAGAGAGGCCTGCTGTTCTTTGGTTGGCCATAACCTGGTGCACGGAGACGGCGGCGTGAGCAGGAGCCTTGTTGTGGTGACAAAATCAGCCCTGTTACTGTGGGACATGGAGACTTCTCCCAAGGATCCCCCACCTCCAAATCCATGCCAAACTTAAGCCACTTGCTACCCTTGGCAAATGACGATACACTTGGAGACCAACAAACGTGGATCAGGGGCTATTTTCCTTAAGGGTTATCAGCCGTCCAGATCAATTAGGCTGTGCAGTCTGTCCCACCCAGAGTAGGGACCACTCCCTTCTGATAAGGATAGAAGTAGACTACTTCCTTATAGGAGAGACAGGGAGGTCAAGGCCACTCAAGGATGGTCAAGGTTAGGCTGCTATATTGGGTCTAGGGTCTACCTTTCTTTTTATATGCATACCCCAGTGCCTCCCCTTCCTATGATGTGTACACCCCTAGTTCGTCTCCTTCCTGTCATTGTGCATCCCCTTCCTGTGACACCCCGAAGTGGATTTAAATGTTAGTTAGCAATAAACTTGAGATCCCTCCCTCCGGCTTGCTCTCTGGACTCTCCCCATGTGGACTCCCAAGGGAGGCTGAGGTGAGCATGCTGCCATGAAATGTGTCTGACTCCTTTATCTCTATCTCTTATAATTTCTTTTTTTCAAATTTATTATTATTATTTTTATCTCTTATAATTTCTATGACTTTACTCTAATCTTACTATTGCTGTACAATTGTGCCTACCAGACCCGTAATGATGTGTTAGAGACTTGTTCCGCTCACATGCTACAAGTCAGGTATTTTTTTGTCTCACAAAGATTACCCAATCTTTTCAAAGTAGACAGCTTTGTTAACAGTATGACATGGTGGAAAGAACCCACTACAAGTGGACATTTTGTCCTCTTTGGGAAGTTGACATCCAGAATGAGGTTTGTCATCCATCAATCAACATTTCACCTTTTTTTGAAATGAGAAAACTTGTACACTTGAGTTTTTCTCATAGTGCTGTTCTTGTAAGCTGTGTTCAACATCACAACAGTTTCTGCAGCATTTTTCCCAAGCAGGAAACAAAAATTCACAGCCTTACACTGTTCTCTTAAATAAGCCATCACAAGAAGCAAGGTTCGAATGAAACTTCTGTTATGAAAATTCACCGTGATCAGAGAACTTCCCAGGTGACGCCACTGGGTGCACTGACTCAGATCGAGTTGTTTGATGTTCACCTAGCAGGAGAAGGGTGTGCTATAAAAGCACCACCCACCCAGTGGGGTGAGTCACTGAAGTCACCCAGGGAAAAGTGGGACTGCCATGAGTTGGGACTTTTTTGTTTTGAAATTTGATGTGCATACCAGTACTCTGTAACATGCTAGGTACACTTGTGGCACGAGACACCATCTCTGATTACCTTTTCCCTTCCCATCTTGACCATACTCACCAAGCCTCTGGGGCCTTGTGTGATTGATGCCAGAATTCACAGATGACACTCTGCATTTCAGTTTCCTTTTCTTTAAAGCAATGGTCAACAGTTCTAGCCCAAACCACCAGGAGAGTCTTCTAAAACAGCTTGCTGCCGTCACCTCCAACCTCTGGTTCAGTAGGGACGCGAGAACCAGCATTTGTGACAGACCCAGGAGATACTAGGCTGCTGGACCCCAGAGGGTACTTTGAGAACCCTTTTATTTTTCTGGTCTTAACAGTCTGTGATTCCAAATACACGTCATTCGGGAAGATGCAAACCCAGGCACCAATGCAGAGATCAGTGACTGTTAGGTAGGCCTGAGGGAGTGGGGCGGGAGAAGTGGAACACGGGGCATTTTAGGGTAGTGGACGATTCTGTATGCTCCCGCAATGGTGGACACGCATCATTAACATTTGCCAAAGCCTGTTGGGGAGTACCACAGAGCTCACCGCTGTAAACCATGGACTTTAGTGAGTAATAGAAATCACGCTTGTTTCTCCTGAGTCCAACTCACACGGAAATGCCCGCTAGTTTCCAGGGCTGTAACCTTTACGGAAGCAGACTGCCACATCTTTCTTCTGGGGAGCAGTTTTGGGGTTCGCATCACTGTGGACCGCCAAGTACTTCATCACCGTGCCACCAGGCCTCCTCTTAATAGTAATAATGCATTGCTACTTATCAATTGCAACACACTTAGGATAGGACTGCCAGGAGAAATTATGGGGGGGGGGGGGGGGGGATAATAAAAACTCCGAACTTTCGGTACAATTAAACCTCAGTGTTCTAAAAACAGACTAGTCTTCTTACCAGAAAGTCTGACTCCTCAGCAAAACTGTTGACAACTGTTACGGACGTAGGACTATCTCTAGCAGAAACTCACCACGCTTTATAGCTCCAGAGAAGCAAGAGTCATGTTTTTATTTTTCCTTCAGAAACAAACCAAACACAAAATCGCAAGGCTTAGCCGAATGTGGAGGACCACGAAAGCACACTTCCGATCACACTGTCAGTCCTACCTGCACTTCCACCTCATGAGTGTCCCAGGGTCCCCTGTAGCGAGGCCGCTCAAAGTGGTCAGGAGGGAGAAACTCAGCTTTGCAGACTCCGATGTCCCCTCACACTACATGCAATGAAGCCAGACTTTCTGTGCTCTTTGATAAGCCCTTACTGAGCTGGACCAAGCGAAACCAAGTTCATTCTCCTTGAGTCCCTGTTGACTCACAGTGACCCCACGGGACAGGATGGACCTGCCGCTGGGCTCTGTAAGTCTTTATGAGACGAGAGCCTTTCTCCTTAGGAAAGGCTGGTGATTCAGCACAAATCATAGCCACTATCTTCATGTTTGGAGATTATTCATTTCGTACAAATTCTTAGAAACAATATTCAATCTCGGTCCACCCTTGGACAACTCCCTGGTGCCTGAGAAACTACCCTGAGGCAGCAAGGCGCTCTGTTGCTGTTCCCACAGCGGGGGAGATGGGCTGTCCTGATGGCTGAGTGAGTCACTCAGCTTTTGGGGGCTCTGGGAAGGTACTGACCATCTTTGGTTCAGGAAGAATTAGTACAATGCCTGTTATGAAAAACAAAACTTGATTTGAGAGTGGCATTTTTTTTTTTTTGAGATAGCTAAGATTTATTGTGCCAACCTGGCTGATAAACGCGTGGGGTTAATTGGAAGGCAGAGAGAGAAACGGCCAGGTGAGCCTCGCCTTTTGTGGCAGCCATGTGCTTATGTTAATTTTATGATTGAGATATAGGGGTGGAGTCTAGCCTGTTAATCTGGAGATAGCCACGGAGTAGCCAATGAGGCCTCTATGTGGACATGGCTTTCTCCTGAGACTTCTGAGAAATCTCGCAATATTTCCCTTGTGACGATGAGAAGCTATCTTCCCTAGTGGTTGGGAGTTAGTCTCAGAGACGATGAAGCATGCACAAGACAAGATGGCAGCGTCCGAGAAGCTGGAGTAGCTGGCGGAGAGACCACACGGCTTTGCCCTGATGGAGCCAGACCTCTGAAGCTGGGGCAGCCACATGGAGACCTCTGCCAGTGATGAGTTGCTTCTGCTGTTGATGGACCCAGTGCCCTGCAAGCGAGGAGCCATGTGGAGACCCCTGCCAGCGCCAGGATTCCACACCTGACTTGTGACTTGGAAGGAGACTTTATAGACTGATCTCGGGCATATGGGTTAATATCGGACTTATGACTTTGAACTGGACTGGGCTCAATGTTGTTTTCCTCTTGTATATAAACCTTTTCCTTATATCTATATGTGTGTCTTAAAATTTGTTCCTCTAGTTTACCTGGACTAACACTCCTTTCTAGTTCTCGGATCTCTTGCTCTCTGATGGTCATTGGACCAGGGTGCGGCTGCCTTAGTCAGTTCCCTGCCTCAGCTGGCAAGGCTCACTTCCTGCGAGACATCCCTGAGGAGAAGTCACATGGACCTACCCTGATGCAGCCCGGGGTAGTGGCGCAGCCGTGTGGAGACCCCTGCCAGCGCTCAGATGCTTACACGCTCACTGATTCTGCTTTCCTCCTGCTGTGGGGTCATTGGGAGTGTTTTGTGAGATGGAGGAGGACTTTGTGGATTGGTGTCGGACATATGGGTTAATGTTGAACTTGTAGGCTTGGGTAGCACTGGGTTGGGATGTTTTCTTCATGTGGAGTGTGGCATTTTTATCAAAATAAATTCCTGAACTGAAAAGCTTCCTAGCTCGAGGGACAGAAAAATACCTGTTAGTTTTAAAGAATGAAGTGCTTGTGTTCAAAAATTGAATAAGTATTTATTGTTCCAGAAGGTACATTGCTTTTTTATACATATTTCATAAATGATACAGGATTTTACACATATTCAGTATTTGTTATTTGTTTAAAGGGCTTTTCTCCATGAATCCTCCCTCCCTCCCACACACCCTGAAAGGATTTGCTCATTGCACTGTGCTGTGTCTTCTAAAAAACCCTGCACAAACAGGATAAATGGTTTAAAAATAATTCCTACAACTTAAAAAAAAAAGTCATGAGGGCAGGGTCTGACCCCGTGGGGGAGGGCAGGAAGTGGAGCCATGCATCCTCTCCTTCCATCATGCCGGGGAGGGCCGGGGGAGTGATGGGGGCAGCAGCAGCAGCAATCCTGGCTGGCCTTCGACCTCTGCAAAGCACCTGGAGTGTGGGGTTGTCATGGACAGTGTTTCTCTTCATACACAATGATCCCGAGGGTGGAAGGAAAGAGAAAGGACGCCCTGGCCACGAGGAGGGGTGACTCATGTGAAAGAAAAAAAGGCCGTCGCCCGTCTGGCAAGCCCTGTCGCCCTGTCTTTCCCTCCTGCCCGACTGCTGTGCAAAACAGGATGGTAGACTCCGGCCCCTCGGACGCTTCAGTGGCAGATGCTGTCTGGAAGCACGGTAGAAAACATTTTGAAAGACTATAGGAGCAATTCTTCTCTCAATTTAAGGTAAGAAAAACACGGCAGGCTGAAGTCAGCCCAAGAAACGCATTCCTGTAGAAAGAGAAATCGCACCCTGTGAGATCCAGACACTGGATTGAAAACCACTGCCGGATGGAGGTGGGTGGGGGGAGGGCGGGCGAGGCAGTGCCGTCCGTCGCGGGGCCTAGAACGCGCTCTCTCAGAGCCCTGACCAGCATTGAAACGCTCCTGCTTCGGATCGGGTTGCAGAGTCATGATGTAAACCTTACATCGTCCTGATTTGGAAAGACAGCTGAACACTTCCCTCCTTGGCCCCGGTTTCACAGGGTTTGGAGGGGAAGGGGGCAATCAGCGGGCTAGGTAAGTCAATGAGGAAAATTCTCCCTCCACTTCATGGCGAATTAGTAAAAAAGAAAAGGAAACAATCATGCAGTGTTGCCAATAATTTCTAGATACTGACCCAGAGCCCCGGGGTATACGGACATTTAAGAAGGGACTGAGGGACAACCCAAAGTGTCACTTATCCGCCACCAGTTAGTTCCAATTGATCATCAGGATAAAATTAGTGTAATCACGAGGCATGGCGTCTCAGTAGGGAGAGGTTCTGGGTAGCTTTGCAGAGGCTGGGTGCTCTCAGGAACCAACGTGAATGAAACCACCCACGTACCAGGGGCTTAAAAAAAGGAGTGTGGAAAAGGGAAATAAAAGATAATGGAGTTTTCCCATGAACTTTTTCAAGCCTCCATGTGACGTGCGGATATGTTTTCCTGGTAGATTTATGCACTGTTGTACCAAAAATAAAGAAAGTTAAATTAAAAAGAAAAAAAAAAGTAGAGCTGACTGGGGTGCTGGTGTGTTCTTGGTTTGCTGACCCTGCGAAGAAGATGCCAGAAACAAACACCCCCAGCATCATTGTCCCCCTGTGAATCTCTCAGCTACATAATTGCATCATTCTCGTTCAGAAATGGAGATGCTTGATTAAGACAATATTCACTAAGCCCTTTGAGACTTATGTTCCACAATGCCTGATCCTTAGAGTTTAGCATTCATCCCTTTTCCCTTAAGTTCCTTGTGTTGGTTTAATGAAAGGTAAAAATTCTCCACCCCGTGTGGCTCCCAGCTTCCACCTGCAATGCTTTAATTACAAAGGCAAGAGTTATTTATAAACAGGTGTTCTTTCTGCCGGAACTCTGGGGCTCTTTGCCGATCAGTCTTTTTCACCAATTTGTCGAAGGGGCAGATGTACTTGTAACGGGTCTCTCAGTCTCTTAAGGTCCATTTCTGCCTAAAATAGAAGCCAAAGGTTAGGAAAAGTGGAGCTTTCTGTGTGCTGACAAAAACAAACAACTGTCTTGCTACCATGAGTCCTAGATCATCTCAATAGTTTTAAAAATAAGAGCGTGGAAGAAGGCCAAACCCAACTCTGATCAGCCAGGGTAGAACGACTCCAGAGGGTTTCTGGCAGAGGCTGTAGCTCTTTATGGGGGTAAAAAACCTCTTCTCTCGCTTGAGGAGGAGCAGGTGGTCTCAACCTGCTTGCCTTGTGATTAGCAGCTCAACTTGAAACCACGACGCTGCCGGGATTCCTGATGAAGACGAAGGAGGGGTCATGGGGACCTAAACTGGGAGTCTGTCCTGGAAGTTTCAGCTGTCCATAAGGCTACAGAAAAGGCACTGCTATGAACGGGACGGGACTCGGGGTCCGAGGGCTTGGGAGGGTGTTTGAAACATACACCTGAGATCAGTCCTTTCACGAGTCTTTGATTGGAACGCCAACTTTTATGTGACTCAAGATTTTAGTTACACGTCCAGTAGTTATGTAAGTTTTTCAAATTAGTCTGCGATTTTTAAACAGGGGGGGGGGGGGTCCACTCACCTGCCACACTTTAAAAACGGACCTGTGCTCCAGCCTCCACCCTGAGGTGTTTGATTAACAGGTCAGGTTGGGGCTAAGATAGTTACAGTAGTTCTAAAGAAAATTCTGGTGCACATGATTCACTACATACAGTGATAGAAGACACAAATTCACTTAAGCAAAGGCAGGAAGATGAGCTAAGCTTATGCAGAACAAAACCAAAGAATAATTTTAAAAAGCTAGCTCATAACAGGCCAGAGAGAAGAGCCACTGACATGATGGATAAGGTTTTGTTTTTTTTTTTTTTTGGTATCACTGCTCTCCGGTGGGGATCAGGTTTTTTGAGAGCACAGATTTCTGAAAAATCTCTGAAGTCATCAAAGTTTACAGATGAGGAAGGAGGACTTACTCACCAACATCTTATGTAAAAGAAATCTTTTAAAAAAGCATTTTCTAAGCTTCCAAACTTATTTGGCTTTTCAGGAAAAGAAAGTTGTTCAGGGACCCCCGGCAATGAACAACTTTTGTTCTATAGCCCACAGTCCAGGATAAAGTGCAAGTAGCCTGTGTCCCTTGGGTCGCGCCAGCAACCCCCCCCAGGGGCAGTATCATCAGTTGCCCACTTGGGAGACACTGCATTAGATTGCAGCTCTAAATCTTCTAATTCACTAACCCGATTCTGCCAGGCATTTACATATGTCTAGAAGTTTCTGTAACTGTATCCTTTATGTGCTTTATTGTATATTAATATATATGCTTTATTATACATATGAAATATATAGAATGTGCGAATGCATGTACTTACACATGCTTTCATTATATATGCATACATTATCTATCTAAACATATGTTTTCCATTGTTGCAAAATTGCATGTCACAGCTTAACTGAAATTGCCCTTTAACCTTATAGATTTCTTAGGGCCTTCATTTACCTTGGTCAAGTTTTGAAAACTTCATCCATCTTGGGTACTGCCTTTCTCATCACCGAAGGCAACAGTGTCTGCTAATAGTGTCTCTAAAAGTGACTCCCTTCCCAGGTAACCATAAAAGGACTTCATCTTCAGCACATACCTGTTTTTGACTTTTTATGCAATTGAGACCATACAGTATTTGTCCTTCAGACTTATTTTCCTGAGCACAATGTCATCCAGATTTTTCCATGTTATTAAGATGTTTTTCCAGATTCCTTCATATTTTTTCTTACTTCTATATTTTAGTCTGTCTTAAAATGTCATAAGAACCTTAATGCCTTCACTAACATCTGCTAATCCCAGATTCTAATAAAGGGGTTAGCGCCTTCATGTTCTTCTTTATTTATTTAAAAATTTTCCCCTTCATATTCTTTGTAGTTTGGGAGTACAGGATTTATTTATTTTTCTTACCAAGCTTACCTGAGCGATTGCGTCCTTGAGTTGATTGTATTTCTCTAGGTCAAAACGTGACTTTTTGGCTCCTTTATGAAAAAATAATAAGTATTGTCTGTCTCTGGCTTCTGGATAAACATATTCCTACAAAATGAAGGAGATACTGAATTATTAGTGCTTAGTATACTATTTTCGCAAAATAAACATTTAAAAACGATTATTTAGATCCAACACATTCACATAAAGGCATACACTGTAATGACTATTTAATTATCCAAATTTTTTTTATTGTGGGATACATGTGAGGGGTACACGCAATAGAAAGTACACTACAGTGGATCAGCACATACCAAATACTCTGTCATCACTGTCACACCCAAACACTTTCCGCCAGCCCCTCCATCGCTTTTTGGTTTTGGTTTCTTGAAAACTTTCCAACTTAAGCATGCATCTCTAAGCCCCTCAGTTAACTTTGACTTGTGTTTTTAATTTTACAAAAGTGGAGTCGTAAAGTCTGCACTGGGGCTAGCTACTCTGACTCAATAGTGAGTTTTCAAGATTCATCTATCCATTTCCACCGCTCAGGTACAGCCGGGCTGTATCACAATCTGCCTGTCCGACTGCTGCTGGGTGCTGGGTAGTTTCCAGGTTTTAGCTATGAAGTACAATGCTGCCACGGACATTCCTGGACCAAAGTCTGTTCTAGAAATTTGGTGGCTTGAGAGTAAACAAGAAGAAATATAGGCCACGAAGGAAAGGAATTCTGAGGGGAGAGGTTGTAAATATAGGGGACATAAAAAGTCACCTGGTGTAAGTACTGGAAGAAGAGATGAATAGAGAAAGTCATCTTTCTTGAGCTTGAAGAACATACAGTTGACCCTTGGACAACATGGGCTTGAACTGGATGGGTATTTATACTTGGATAATACATGAATAAATAAATGTCACGTGTTACTAATCACCTCCATCTGAACTGTTTATCTCGCTTTTATCTCGCTAGTCAACTATGTATTGCAGTAAAAAGTGACCTCCTGTGGTTCTTGCATGTTTCATCGTGTTTCATACAATAGGCCGGACTTCCATGAACATCATGGAACCGTTCAGGAATGCCACTGGTGATGCTGGAAGTGCTTGCAAGAAGAAGGGAAAAGTCATGATGTTATAAGAAAAAGTCGAATTGTTGGATAGGTACTGTAGATTGAGGTTTGTTCAAGATAAATTCATTCTGGAATAGGAACCATTGTAAAAAAAGAGAATAAAATAAAATTAATGAAGCTGTCACTGCGAGTGTGAAAACTTTGTGTTTTTGTAAAATGCTTTTTATTATATATTGAAAATGTAAAAAAAGACAATAAAATATTTATGTGGGTGCAGTATTATATATAACATCATATAACATACATAATATGTGTTAGTTTATGCTAGCTTAGGCTTCTAGTCAATGGAAGGCTATGAATTGTTAAGTTTATGAGAATTCTTTTTACCCTGTTGGGGTGTGTCTGGCATCCCTAACCCTCAGTGTTGTTCAAGGATCAGCCGTGGTGTGAAACTCACAGCACTTATGAATGACAGAAGTAGTGTCTCATTTCATATGAATTTTCTCTAACAGTGCTCAGTAGCTTGGACAGAGGAATGCCTTTGTTAAGAGTCACTGGGTTAGCTCCGACTTGTGGAGACTCCATGGAAAACAGGATGAAGACTGCTCGGTCTCACACCATTGTGACAGTCACCGCGTCAGTCCATACATCACGGCAACTTCTCTTTTTCTACTCATTTTCTTGGGAGTGCTTATAAATATCATAAAATTCCCTAGTTTAATCATATCAAGTAATAGTGTACAATTGCAACCACAATATGTTTCAAGCATTTTTTTATTTCTTGAACTCCTTGAGTTCACACTCCAACAGTTTTTCCTTTATCCCTCCCTCCAACATCCTACCCGCAGAAACCCTTCTTTATTAAGCCAGGTCTTACACCATCAATATATCCATTCGCATACACTTCTCCTGTTACTCCCTTGAGTGGGATTATAGTCATTAATACTGTTACTCCCTCTTCCCCACCACCTCTCTCCACCCCTGATCTTCCTGGACCACGACCTCAGGGAACCATGAATAACTCCTGTGTTAGTCCGGGTAGACTAGAGGAACAAATTTCATAGACATGTATATGGATATAAGGAAAGGGTTTATATACAAAAGGAATTGAACACTGAGAAAACATCCCAACCCAGTCCAGTTCAAAGTCCTAAGTCCTAAGTCCGATATAGCCCATATGCCCATTATCAGTCTACAATGTCTCCTTCCAACTCACGAAGTCACAGTTCAGTGGGTGCAGAATCCTGGCACCGGCAGGGGTCTTCCCATGATTCCTCACTTCCAGGGCTCAGGGTCCATTAACAGCATCCTGTGGTGGTAGAAGCAACTCATCGCTGGAAGAGGTCTCCATGTGGCCGCCCCAACTTTAGAGGTCTGGCTCCATCAGGGCAAAGCCGTGTGGTCTCTCCGCCGGCTCCTCCAGCTTCTTGGACGCTGCCATCTTGTCTTGTCCATAATTCATTGTCTCTGAGACTAACTCCCAACCACTGGGGAAGATAGCCTCTCATCTTCACGAAGGAAATATCACGAGATTTCCCAGAAGTCTCAGGAGAAAGCCATGCCCACACAGAGGCCTCATTGGCTACTCCATGGCTATCTCCAGATGAACAGGCTAGACTCCACCCCTACATCTCAATCATAAAATTAACATAAGCACATGACTGCCACAACTCCTGTTACTGTTTCTGAAATTCTCTCTTGGCTTTCATGTATTGAATGACCTTACATATACAAAAGAACAAACATATGCAAGTCTAACATGATTAATGAGGTAACACAAATAGAAAACATAATAGCAATGGGAGAAAAATATTATAAATAACTAGAGGATCATTGTGTGATTCATCAGCGCTCTACCGTGCCTTGGATTTATCATCCCTTTTGTGTGGCCTTTCTGAGAGGGACTGTGCAAGGATCTTACAGGTGGGTTTTGGGTAGCCATTACATCCATGCGCCTTCACATTGATTTGGATGCTGTTTTGGGGCTTTTAATGCATATTCCCTTAGACACCTCATGATCACACAGGGGGTGTGCTTCTTCCATGTGGGCTAAGGGTATTCCTCTCTTTCGATGTCCCTCTCCTTTATCAAGAGAGATGCCCTTTTCCAGAGACTGGTCTCTCCTGATGACATGTCCAAAGTCCATAAGCCCAAGTCCTGCCATTTTCACTTATAAGGAGCCTTCTGGCTGTACTTCTTCCAAGACTGATCTGTTTGTTTTTGGCAGTCCACGATACTTTCAATAGTCTTTGCCAGGACCATCATTCAAATGCATCAATTATTTTGTCTTCCTTAGTCAATGTGAAACTTTTTCTCTTTCATTTTTTAGTAAATCATTTTATTGGGGGGCTTTTACAGTTCTCATAACAATCTGTACACCACTTGCGTCAAGCACATTTGTCCATAAGTTGCCATCATCATTTTCAAAACATTTTCTTTCGACGTGAGTCCTTAGTATCAGCTTGTCTATGTTCCCTCTCTCCTTCACCCTCATGAACCCTTGAGAAATCATAAATTATTACTTTCATATATTACACCATCTACTGTCTCCCTTCACCATTTATTGTTTGTCCACGTGTGTGTGTGTGTTATATCAATCATTGTGAATGCCCCACTTTTTTCCTCCTACCTTCCCCCTACCCTCATGGCATCACTACTCCCATTATTGTTCCTGAGGGGTTTATCTGTCCTGAATTCCATGTGTCAAGAGCTTTTATCTGTAAAACTGTACATGCTCTAATCTAGCTGGATTTATAAGACAGAACTAGGGTCATGACAGTGTGTGTGTGTGTGTGTGGGGGGAGAGGAGCATTAAAGAATTAGAGTAAGGCTGTGTGTTTCATTGGAGCTAAACCATGGCTGTCCATTCTTTCCTTGTGACTCTTCTGTGAGGGAATGTCCATTTGTCTACAGATGGGTTTTGGGTTTCCACTCTGAACCCCCTCTTTCACATTGGTATGTGTGGTGGTCTGGGGTGACTAGAGAAGCAAATTCAGAGACACTCTTATGTGTATAAGAAAGAGCTTTATATACAAGGGCAACTGAATATTGAAGAAACATCGCAGCCCAGGCCAGATCAATTCCCTAAGTCTGATATTAGCCTATGTGTCCAATAAATTCCTCTTTTGACTCAATACATGCAGTGATGCTGAGTGCAGGAAAATCACAGGTCAGTGGGTTTAAAATCGTGTGCATCCAGTGGCATGGAAGTGTCTCGGCGCTGGCAGGGGTCTCCATGTGGTTCCCTCAGCTCAGAGCTCTAACATAGCTCCATGTGACCTCTCAACAGAAATGTCTCGCAGGGAGTGAGCATGTGTCCTGCCTCCAGCAAGCTACGAGTGAGGTCATCAAGCTGCAACCTGATTGACAGGTTAAACTCCACCCTGTCACTCTTAAGTCTCAACATGACAATAGATTATGTAACCACGCTAGGATGGTTTGTGCTGGGTCTTTTGATGCCTGATCCTGTTGACCCCTTGTGGTCACACAGGCTGGTGCGCTTCTTCCATGTGGGCTTTGTTGCTTCCCTGCTAGCTGGCCACTTACTTAACTTCAAACCTTTAAGACCCCAGATGCTAGAGCTTCTGATAGCCTGGCACCATCAGCTTTCTTCACATTTTCATATGCACCCATTTTGTCTTCATTGATTGTGTTGGGAAGGTGAGCATCACCGAATGCCAGGTTATTAGGACAAAGTATTTTTTGAGTTAAGGGAGGGCTTGAGTAGAGGCCCAAGGTCCATGTGCTACCTGGATACTTGTGAATATATGTACATAGACCTATATTTCTATCACTATATATTAATAAATCTACATATACATTTGCTGAAAGCTATCAGCTTCCCCTAGAACCTGGAGGCGGAACAAGACACATACCCGTACATCTGAGGCAGGAGAATGGGCTGAGACTGTTGGGTATTCTTCTTTCCTCTGTAGCCGCCATCTCTCTTAAGTGGCGACTGTGGTCCCTGACTTGCATGCCCCTGAAGCCACAGAAGGCAGCCTCCAGACTTGGACTATGATGAGGAGCAGTAGCCTCGCCTGGGAATTAGTATTATCTTGTTTGTATCCTCCTTCTCCCCCGCCCCTTCTGCTTTATTATTGACTGGTTTGCTTGTTTGTTGTTCTTTTTCTCATTGTATTTGTTGGGTGGTGGTGGTGGTGAGGCTGCCTGTTTAGTTCTGTTACTTGTGTGTCCATTTTTGGTTTATTTTGCAATCAACTCCCTTTTTGGAATCTGCTATTGTTATACGACTCAGCCACCCCAGTATTCAACAGCAACAACTCGTAGGCAGGCCACATTATCTGCTCCAGTGCCACCTGATCAACTAACAGAAACAACCATGAAAATAACACTCTGTGTCAGAAACAGCGGGTTAGCTCGGTACGGACGAGAAAGCAAGACTGGGGGCATCGGTGAGGGGCTAAGGCACAGACCTAAAGGATTTTCCTAGAAAGAGAAGGCATTAGAAGCACCCAGGAGGAAGTTCTGAAGAATAATGCTCAGCCATTTTCAAGGGAGGCAGGAAAAAACAGAGCTACAGAACAAACAGAAAAGATAGACGAACTCAAGAAAACACCCTAAGAGCAATCTGACAAAACAAATGAAAAAATTAGGAATAACTCAACAACTCCTAACAGAGATCCAGAACACAAACACTAACATATTCGAACTAGACAGCACTTTGAAAGAGCAATGCAAGAGAATCGACAACAGTGGAATCCTATATTAGTAAGTCTGAAGGCAAATCTCAAGTTCAAGTTCAAAGAACAAAAAAAATAGCTGATGAAAATTTAAGAGTTTTGTGGGGCACTATTAAAAAGAATGACTTATGTTTGATAAGTATTCCAGAACAGGAACAACAACAACAAAAATATCACAGAGAAAGTAGCTCAAAAAAATACTGGAAGAAAACTTTGGTAATATCATGACCGAGAGAAAATATTCAAGAAACTGAAAGAACTCCAAATAGAATTGACTCCAAA
Source organism: Nesogale talazaci (assembly GCA_004026705.1). Classification (NCBI taxonomy): domain Eukaryota; kingdom Metazoa; phylum Chordata; class Mammalia; order Afrosoricida; family Tenrecidae; genus Nesogale; species Nesogale talazaci. The sequence goes on from PVJH01001909.1 coordinate 86,804, forward strand.
GAAAATCACCATGCCATATCATAGTCAAATTTACTAACACCTAAGAAAAGGAACGACTCCAGAGAGCAATTCAAGAAAAGTGAAAAATTATCTGTAAATGGAAACCAGTAAGAGTAAGCTTGACTTTCTCGGGCTGAGCCCCGGTGGCATAGTGGTTGTGCGCGGGACTGCGGCCCACTGGGTTGGAGGTTCAATTCCGGCTCCCAGGAGCAAAGACTGGGCCTCCTACTCCCACCACCTGAGGGCAGTGATGCCAAAAAAAAAAAAAAAGAGTAAGCTTGACTTTCTCAATAGAAACCATGCAAAACTCTGAAAAGCAAAACTTGCCAATCAAGAATCCTAAAAAAAAAAAAAGAATCCTACGTCCAAGAAAAATGTCACTGAGACAAGGAAAATTAAAAATTAATTTGTGAAAACAAGACCAAAATTACAAACAAAAAAAAAAATTAGTGGGCAGAGAATAAACGAACAGACAGCAACATAAGTCACTATACCAATGAGAAATCCCCTCACTACAACAAAGTGACACAAATCCAAAAAAACAAACCAAACTCACTGCCATTGCGTCGTGATGAGTCACGGTCACCCTACAGGACTAGGTCTAATGGCGACTTTGGGTTCCTGAGACCCCATTCTTTACTGGCATGGAAAGCCCTTCCTCTTCTTCAGAAGAGCTGGTGGTTTCAAACCGCTGACCTTGCAGCCTGCAGCCCAGCACATGCAGTAATCCCTACGCCATCAGGGCTTCCTGAAACAAACCTGCAGGACTACACATAGAGAGCCAGAAATAGCACTCCACAAGGAAGACAACAATAAATTGAGGAAATAGAGCAGATATAAAACAG
>PVJH01001909.1:87748-187541 GCA_004026705.1 Nesogale talazaci
AAAAAAGAAAATGGTAAAACCTTATCAAAACATAGAGGAAGATTACAGAAAACCTTTTATTTTTAGAAAATAAAAGTGAGCATAGAAAAAAAAAAAAAAGATGGGCTGAGCCCCAGTAGTGTAGTGGTTGAGTGCGGGACTGCGGCCCACGGGCTTGGCGGTTCAAATCCAGCAGCAGCTCTCTAGGAGCAAGTCTGGGTAGCTCCCATGACCACCAGAGGGCAGTAGTTGTCCACCCCCCCCAAAGAAAAAAAAATGACATGAAAACCCAGAAATAAAATGAACTCAGCACAGAACATGACAATGAACAAGGAATTAATAAGACCATAAAACACATAACAACAACAACAACAACAAAATCATGACTATCAATAGCACTAGATATAAATGGTGGGATTACAAGACTATAACCACCAAGGAAAGTGGTATGGCATTACCTGAATCCAATGAGAACAGAAATCCCACACGATTTAGCATTCTCTTTACTAGATATACACCCGAAATAAATAGGAAGCAACATACAAAGAGAGAGATGCACACCCATGTTTGTCATAGCACTACACAATAGCAAAACGTGGAAACAACCAAAATGCAGCTCTGGCGGAATGGACAAACGTTGGCACATGCACACAATGCAGTACTACGCATACTGCAGAGTGAGGATGGGGTAGACCGAGCTTGATTGTGAGATCGAGCCGTGCAAGGTGGAACTGTACTCGCCTCGCCTCCGCATATCGACAGTGTCTGGAGTTCTGTGTCACTGGAAACATTCTTGATGTTATACTCCAGAGAGATGACTGGCAATGCTTTTCAATTTTTTGGTCTTGCCTCTTGTTTGCTGGTTGGTTTGTTGCTGCTGTTGTTCTTGTGGGGGGTCTGTTTTTGTCATGACATGACTGCCAAAGTGAACCAGAGTTGGGTATGACCCATGGACAAACAGGTGGACGCTGGGCTTCCACTTAACACTAGCTCCAATTCAAGAAGAGTTAGTTCTGATAACATGGCCCTGCTCAACACCTTCACGAAATGCTCACTGAAGGCAAGGGTGCTACAGCAGTGTAGTGAAGAGAGTATATGGTGCCTGGCTATCAAGTGGAATAGTGCTTTGAATCTTAAAGGCTTGTATTCAAACACGTGAGGAGTCAACTAACGTCCACATGGAACAAGCACACCAGCTTGTGTGATGCAAAGATGATAACAACAAAACCCAAACATGAACAAGGGAAAAGTATCAGAGCTTAAATTAAAAATACCCAGCTTATAGATGGCTATGGAGGGCAGTGGGAACCCCAAATCCATCTGCAGAGTATCTAGATAGATTGAACCACTGGTAGACCTCCTTTACTCACAGGTAAGGGACTCAAACAACATTACTATCAGACAGAGATCACTGCAAACTTGATTATGCTGGATCAAACTTGACACTTGGTGGTATCCACAATAGCAATTGACCTCCCTATTGACCCAACCCGAATGTGTTCTAGGTTCAAGTATTTCTTGCTTGTTCCATGACAAAAATTTCTTCCCTGGTTGTTTAAATATTGATGGCAGTCTTCTCTTTCCTAATTGTTACTTGTATTTTTATCTTTGTTATTATTTTATCCTTGCCATTTAATTTTATCTTTGTTTTTTATTGCTTCTATTGTTTTTTTCCCCCCAGTTTGTGAAGCACAGAAGGAGTAGATCGTAATTGATTAAAGTGATAATAACTGATGCAATGGTCTATTGGGGATGCAGGGCAAGGTAGGAGATGGGGAGCAGACAACGAATCCAGGAGTAGGGGGAGGTAGCACCAGAAGTGTATGTATAATTCATTTAAAAAGTGACTTAACCCTATACGTGTATGACATGTGAATACTATCTCAAGAAAATAATGAGGGGGAAAAAAAAGAAACCACAGGCAAAGGGGAAAGGGTTGCTGCATAGGGGTCATTGAGTTTACGTCAATAGTGGGAGAATAATTTGGAAAAGGATATCACTACTGATTGTACAATATGAAGAGTATAATCAATGGCACTGAATTATAATGTAACGAGAATGTTTTTAGTGTGTACATTTTTGCCACAATTAGAAAAAAAATTACATGATTAACAATGACTACAGGGAAGAAAAATGCTCTAGAAATGAATATGGTGACAATTGTACAACTCTTTCTGATATGACTGAATTATTGAGTTGTATGACATGTGAATGAAATACTAATAAAATTGTTAAAAAAAGAATGATGATAAAACTGTCAAGCACTTCATGTTTGGGTGAATTATGCTGAGCCAAGTGAGTCAATTGCAAAATGGCAAACACTATGAGACTACTATTATAAAATTTCATTTTAAATCATGAAAAAATGGTTTTCACACCAAAAAAGCAGACCATGATGATTATAGAGAAGCTGGGGAAGGGGAAGGAAACAGAAGTTGGAAGAAAATAAAGAAATAGTTTTATTATTTTTTAAAAAAGATAATAATATGCAAAGTTAGCATAGATACATACGTAAACAGATAGATGATACCAGAGCAATAAAAAAAACCAAAAGATTTTGTATCTGATTGTCATGGTGGCTATATATATATATATATATATATATATACAGAAATAAATTACTGTCAGAAACTAGCTTCCTTGTTTACATTATAGGTAAGGTAGTCTTAAGGGAAAAGGTCCTGAATGATCAATCAAGTGGTTTGCTGGAGCACAATGTCAATTTTGGTTCTTGGAAGTGAGAAGAGAAAAGGTATTAAAGGCTAAGTCAGTGTTTTGCAACCTTTCTTTCAGAAGTTTTTCGGAGCTTCTGAGCAGTGCAAATGGTTAATGTGCTCAGTTCCAAACTGAAGGTTGGAGGTTTGAGTCCATACACAGGCACCTTGCCAGAAAGGCCTGGCAATTTGCTTCTGCAAGTTTACTGCCTTGAAAACCTGTGAAACACCATTCTATTTTCCACCCCACCCCCCTGCCCCAATTCTACTTTGATATATATTGGGTCACTGGGACTTGAAAGAGACTCAATGGCAATTAGTTTGGTTTGATTTAGGAGTTTTTTAGATAATTTTTTCCACATTCTCGGTCCACTTTCCTTCCTCCTCCTCTTACACACACACACACACACTCACCTTTAATACAGCTGCTGATAAAGAGCCACAAACCATTATAATACCTAGGATGTTTCTATTTCCTCAGAAACCAATTTCTGCCCCTTTAAGGAGCAACATTTATTTCTGCTGACAATGCAAGGGCCAGGTTGTTGGATAGGTGGTCATATGCATACTGAAGAAACTGATAGCTGCTCTTGGGAGGTTCCTTTCTGCCATGACTGAAATGGGTACTTAGGTTTCACTGGAGTATTGGAGAGTGAAGTGTGAGATTCCACTTCATTTTATGATTTCAATAGCTCATCCTCTTCCACAAATTCTCTGGAATTTAACAAACTACTGGGAGATAGTGAGGTTGCTTACAGAAGCATCATTTCCCTGCAGCAAGGGTACAAGAACTTAAATGCTATGAATAGTCCATTTTGCTCTGTGGATGTTAATTAGAATATTGATCAGGAAAAACCATATTTAATGTATCCCTTTCTACATTCTGCAACTGTCTATTGTGTTAGTAAGGGGAGGAACGCCCTGGCGGTGTGGTGGCTCTGTCTTGGGCTGCTGTCTGCATGGTTGGCAGATCGAAATCACCTGTAGCCCCCAGAGAGAACGCCTGGGTTTTCTACTCCCATAAACAGTTACACTCTCAGGAACGCACAGGGAGTCGCTACGAGTCAGCATGGGTTGAATGACAGGGAGAAGGGAAGCGAGTGTTTACAACTGTTATTTTGCATCTTAGCACTTGGGGGCAGCAGGACTATTTGGGAATCACAGAAGTGGAGCATGTAGCTAGCAGCATAGATATGATTATAAAAATCTCACAATATGATAGGGAAAAGAGAACTACTGGCACTATGTCTAAGTGTAAGGAAACATTTATAAAATAAGTCATAATTATGCTGTACCACATGTTTCTATTTTACTTACTGGATTATGGTTTTCCAGATAGCCTGGAAAAAAAAGTAATGAGTGGCACAAGCAAGGGCGACGTCAAAGATGGCTGCAGAAAACTGGCTAGAGGATCGTGAAAACTAAGCATCTGCATAAACCTTGAAATATGAAAAATAAGCCTTATATAAACCTTGAAATGTGACCAGGAGAGATCAACAGGTAGGATTTTCCCAGTTGAATTAATGATGTAAAATAAGAAATCAAGTAGAGAAAAACTCGGCCTCTTCTGAAATACTGATTATAATTTGGCTTGTTGGAAATAGAAATAGGTACATATATACACCTATATGCATACAGATGTATGCATATATGTGTATACACACATGAGCTAAAAGTCTTTAGAAAAGACAGTTGTGACCAGTTCTGAACATAAGGTTAAGGAGTTCACGCTTCAATCAATGAAGAAAAACAAGTGACTAAAAGGTGTGCATGTGCATGACAGGAGAACACGGGAACACACTGGGCTGAGAGGCACGGGCAGGCCATTTCTGAAGCTGTGATTTGATCAGAGTAATCACTGCGTTCACACGGCGTGATGAGCGTGAGGATGGCATCGGACTCAGTGCTGGGGTAGGTTTCCCTTTCGAAAGACCCAGAGTAGGTTCAACGGCCTTTGGACGTCTTCATTGTCCCACGGACTGTCTGGACAGTAAACTCACAATCACAGGAAGAAATCGCGTCTGTTCAAGAGCAGCCATGTAAAAATATAGGAGAAAGAATGCCCAGTTTTCTTCTGATAGCTACAAAACAGCAAAAGGTTTTTCAAATGCCTCGGCTGTTTCAAATGCTTGCTAGTCAAGAAAATGCCAGGCTGGATCTTTGGTGTTACCATGCAAATAATAATGATAAGTGACAACAAACTGCTTGTTTCCTAAAATGACACTAAGGAAGTTCCAAGTCTTAATGTAGCAGTGGCAACAATTGTGTTTAGTAACTCTACTTTGTTTGATTAAAAAAAATTAGCCAAGAGTATAAAGTTATTCTTTTACCTTCTTTAAATGAAGTAAAAATATAGATACCTATATACTCGAGTATAAGCTGAGCTTTTCAGCACATTTTTAAAGCCGTTTTTGTGGTAAAATAGGTGCCTCGGCAGATATTGGGGTCAGCTGATACTCATGTGTATACGGCGTGTGTAGAACTCTCCTCCACATACTTAGAGGCAGCTCAGGGTTTTAGCGGAATGGTTTGACGGTCATGGTTAGGTGCAGGAGAGTTGGTTTCTGACTCACAGTGACCGTACACACACAGAAGGAGACACTGCCCGCTCCTGCGCACCCTCACCCTGTTCTTGTCTGAGCCCACTGTTGTGGTCACTGTGTCACTCCTTGTTGAGGGTCTTCCTCTTTTTCTGCGACCTATTTTAACGGATTGACCCTTGCGGGAGCCCTGAGAGCAGTGATGAGTTGGCCTGCGATCCACAAGGTTAGCGGTTGGAAACCACCAACCACTCCGCATGAGAAAGACAAGGCTTTCTACTCCTGTCAAACAGTTCCCGTCTCACAGACCCACAGGGGCAGTCACTATGCGTTGGCATGGACTCGATGGTTTGGTTATTTTTTCTTCTTCACCAACCATAATGTCCTTTTCCGGGGACTGATCTCGCCTGATAACATGCCCAAAGTATGTGAGACAAAGTCTCTCCATCCTTGCTTCTAGCAAACCTCTGGCTGTACTTCCTTCAAGACAGATTTGTTTGTCCTTTTGGGCAGTGAATAGTACTTTCAGGATTCTTCACTGGAACCATAATACAAATGCACCCATTCTTATTCGGTCCTCCTTATTCACTATCGAACTTTCGCATGCATAAGCAGTAAAGAAAATATCATGGCTTGGGGGAGGTGCATCTTAGTCCTCAAAGTAACATCCTTGCTTTTCAAAACTTTAAAGAGATTTATCCAATGCAATGCAAATCGTTTGACTTCTTGTGGATCCAGGAAAGATGAAATCTATGACAATTTCCATCTTCTTTCTATTTTCATTTGTTGCCTATTGGTCCAAGTGTGAGGATTTTTGTTTTCATTACTATTTGATTAGTTATCACCAATATGAGTATTCTAAGAATTCACTAAAAAAGCTTAAAACTTCCCTACTTGACTGTTAGCTGAAAAGAGGAGCCAATTTAGCTAGACAAATTATCCTCCAGCTGAGTCTCTCCTCTGTTCTCTTATCCCAAACCACAGTATAGTCAATTTTGCCCAATTTACTGGCTCATATAGCTCTCTACAGTCTGTGAGCTACATGGTGGTGGAAGCCATGTCTTATCAGTTTCTCTGTATTTAGCACCTAAAATTGTGGCACACCTGTTGGGCTAGTTACATAATTTCATGTCAACTGGAAGTTATATAAAAGTGTAGGGGTGGAGTTCAACGTGTCAATCAGGTCACAGCCTGATTGTGGGCATGGTCCTCTCAGGAGGAGGATTCTGGGAATCTCCCCGCTCACTGCCTTTAACTTCCTGCTGGTGGACCTTGTTGCTGCAAGCCTTGTGATGTGGCCACTGCCATTGGGTCCACGGGACTTGCACCCACCAGCCTGTGATCTTCCTGCATTCTTCATTTTTGCATGTGGTGTTGTGAGGGACTTAGGTACTTGATCTGGACTGGGCTGGGATGTTTCCCTTATACATAATTACTTCTTGATATAAAGCCATAGTCATATGACTGTCACCAGATTTCTTTAGTCAACCTTGCCTAACACACCTGCCTATGTACACACTCACACAAATGCTCACAAACTCTTGAGGAAAATTGGCCTTAGAGAGACTATGACAAAAACATAACTACTTCGATCATTAAAACTTCATTACTGTCTTACAAAAAGTCACTTGAAGAATTCTTACCTGGCGTGTCATTACAAAATATGCATACATCGCCATGGCACTTCCGTACGTGATGAAGTAGGTGACTGGCTCCATGATGTCCCAGGAATATTCCCACCAGGTAAGCCGGGCCAGAACGCCAAACTGTGTGGCCATGTAGGCAAGTCCTCCCCATAGCACCAAAGTGGTCCTCTTCTCAGCTTTTCTGCTAATTTCAATTCGTACCTACAGGGTACACAAAACAAAATAATAAGGCATTTTGACATAGAACAAATTTCAAGCTCTTACTTAAGTTTCTATGCTCACTAAACTAGCAGGACTTATGATCAAGACATAAGTTAGTCCCTATTCTCATACTACAGTTTGTCTTCCTAAATAAACTCATCATTCAATTCCAATTCACAGTGACCCTTGCGGGCAGAGTGAAACTGTCTGTTTCCAAGACTGTAACTTTTCACAGGAGTAGAAAGTCCCACGCCCTTGGAGCAGCTGATGATTCCAAACCGCTGACTGTGATGCCGGCAGCCCAAAGTGGTAGCCACGAAGCCACCAGGGCTCCTTCTTCTTGAACAGTATCTATATTTTCACAGACAAAGTGTCTTATAGGACTTTAAAATATCTTATAGGACTATTTAAACAAGGGAACTAGTATTTTATGTTTCACCCTAGAAATGACTGAAAATATGGGAACGACTAAGTACCAACAGTTCCACATCCAACCACAAGACCACTCACTTGGAAGAAGGCAGTCTACTGTTCCCTCACCTTGGTTACAAAGTTTAATCTATTTTCAGTTTTCATTTAAAGAGCATAGACAGGGGTTAAGACAGGATTGTTCTGAGAGCCAGTAAAACTCCCTGAAACACTCTCCCTCCCCTGTTGTTGTCAAGTTGGTTCTGATAGAACAAACCCATTGTACACCTAGAATGGCCCAGAGGGTTTCTAAGAGTGTAGCTTTTACAGAAGCTGGCTGCGACATTATTCTCCTGTGATTGACAGGTTGAGCGGCATCCCCACACTTTTATATATTAACTGCTGGCCTTTTGGTTAGTGGCTGAGCACTTAAACACCGGGCCACCTAAGCTACCTTTAAAAGAATCATTTTATTAGGGGCTCTCACAGCTCTTAAAACATTTCATACATCAATTTTATCAAGCATATTTGTATATTCGTTGCTATTATCTGTTTCTAAACATTTACTTTCTATTTAAACCCTTGGTATCAGCTTGTCTTTTTTCCCTCCTCCCTTCCCATCTTTGTGAGCCCTTGATAAATTATAAATTATTATTTTCATATCTTACACTAACCACTGTCTCCCTTTACCCACACTTCTGTTGTTTGTCCCCTGTGGGTGATGCATTTGTCGCCTGTGGATTATGCATCATCATTCATTTCCATCAGTTCCCCCTTCCTATCCTTTTGGTATTGCTATTTCCGTTTCAGTTCCTGAGGGGTTATCTGACCTGGATTTCCTGTGTCGTGGGCTCTTAATTGTACCCATGTACACACTCCAGTCTTGTCAGAAGTGAAAGGCCAGACTGGAGTTAGAATAATGGGGGGTAAGCGTTTCTCAAAGAACCAGAGGAATATTGAGTGTTTCACAGGTTCTATACTGGGCTCTGCTGATTCACCCCTTCCTGTGAAGGGATGTCCTATTGTCTACATATGGGTTTGGGATTATGGCTCTGACCCTCTTCCTTCTCAACAATATATTTTTTGTTTGTTTTGGGTCTTCTTGTTTGGCTTTTTGATGCCTGATACCTGATTTTGTTGACACCTCATGTGACTGCATAGGCTGGTGTGCTTCTTCCCTGTGGGCTTGTTGCTTCTCTGCTAGATGGCTGCTTGCTTAACATTAAGCTTTTAAGACCCCAGAATCTCTGTCTTTTGATAGCTGGGCACCATCAGCTTTCTTCACCAAATTTGCTTGTGCACCCATTTTGTCTTCAGCAATGGTGTTGGGAGGGTGAGCATCACAGAATGCTAGGTTGTTAGAACAAGGTGTTCTTGTGTCTATGGAGGGCTTGAACAGAGGCCTCAATCCTGCCACTACCTCAGTGTACTGCCATATAAGTAAGAGTACTTAGTATACAATAAATATTCAATAAATTATCATTATTATTTTACTGTAGCTAGTATATTAAAATGCTTCACATTTTAGGGGTAAGAATTTAAATATTCCCTTTCACAAGAATTTTCAGATTTATTATATTTCAATGATCTTAAATTAGAACAACTTTGATTTGTTTTTAAGGAAATCAGAAAAGTAAAACATTGAGAGCATTTGTGTCCCTCTTTAATTTCAAAATCTAATTTCTTAAAATGGTAACACTTGCATAAACCAAGGGTAATAACATATATTCACAATAAAGATATTTAAAGTGTAAAGAAGAAAAACTATTCTAATTTTTATAATGAATCACAGTCCTGCTCCTCTATGAGTATTGGTATATATATAACAATATGCACAGCTTTATAATTTGTCTTTTACAATAGATCATAGATACGCTTTCATAGCATAGTAGAGTAACATAATTATTTAAAATAACGGTATAATATCCATAGTTATTCTGAACTTGGCTAAAATCACTACTCAGTCTTTCCTGATTAGCAGTGATTCCAATCTTTGCTTTAAACATGGTAAATATAGTTCAGAGGAGTGCACTTAGACCTTAACATTTGATTATTAAAAGTTCCAAACGATTTCCATTTAAAATCCTTCCTTAGCTTCAACTGAAACTTTTTCATTGTTCATTTTCATGAATGAGAAGGGTATCAGTGGACACAGCTCAATTACATACAACGTGAAAGACTAAGGAAGCATTTATGCTCTATGAAAAACTATAGCTGGAGGGAAAAGATCAAGATGTGGATTTTTACCTTTTCCAGGGGAGCCAGCTGCTCTTTGAGAGTCTCTAACTGTTCAATGAGCTCCCTTTCTTTGTTTAGCTGGTGCTGCTCAATGCATAGTGTGGTGTACAGCTGCTGGACTAGCGTCTTTACATCATTCAACGTGGCTGCATTTTCATGGCTTAAGAGGTCTGAAAGAAAGGGGGTACACTTAAAAATGAGTTTTGCCTTTAGTCAAGGATTGCAATTCTTGAGGCTCTTAGGCAGTAAGAATAAAGCACTTCATACACAACAGTAATTTTTTTTTTTTTTTTTTTTTGGGCATCACTGCTCTCTGGTGGTGGGAGTAGGAGGCCCAGCCCCACTGCTGGAATTGAACCTCCGTCCCAGTGGGCCGCAGTCCCGCGCACAACTACTACGCCACTGGGGCTCAGCCCCACAACAGTAATTTTAAGTCAACATATATCATTATATTCTTGGGTGTTATATGCTACTGATGAGTCTACATTAAGGAAAATATTACAAAAAGTAATAATAATATTCATTAGAGACAAAAAATTAAAGCAATTTATAAAAGAGATTTAATATCAATTTCATCTTAATGCTCACTAAAATGCTGGTCTATAATTTTTTGTGTAATCTTGTAAATTGTTTTTGGTTCATTTTTCCTTTAGTAACTTCTAAAGAAAAATATACAGTATCTCAAATGGTGGTTAATTGAATTAGCTGATATGGCTCTTCAAAACTATATGGTCTTTGTAACTTTCAAAGGATGAATGGATTGGGATATGCAAATAAAGGGACTCCAAGGTGGGGATTGGTCAGTTTTGCCATTCTGCTGGGCACAAAGTAATACACTTCAGAAGTAAGAAGGAGGGAACCTCATGAACATCAAGCAGAGTCATGAGCAGAGGACGGATTCTAGGCCCCAGGATTCCGATTTGAAGAGACAGTGACACAGCACATGGGACAGAGCAGTGGTAAGCTTCTCAACCAACAGAAGGAGCAAAGCCTCTGGAAGAAGGACAGTTGCAGAGTGGGGTGCCCTTTAGGCACCTGCCAGCACTAAAGGAGTTTTACAACATTGTCCAAACAGGGCAGAGGCCAAAGAGCCTCGTGACTGAAGCCCAGAAAGGTTTGTCTGCAAGCATGCCTGAAAATAGGCACTGCAGACAAATGAGCTGTTAGCATTTCTGATCCTGCTAACTTCCTTAATGAAGCCTATAACTGCGACTGCTGTCTGTGAAATGCAGGAGGGAAGCATTGTGGGAAGGTTGGTCAAATAGGGTAAAGAAGGTAGACGCATGTCTGACCTCTGCCTCACAGAAGCCAGCATTGGGTTGGTGTGGAGCTGGGCACTCCTTCCCCTGCGCAGCTGGAGAATGTTAGACACCGCCCCATGTTATTCTTGCACAAATACAAAAGTAATTAAACCGAAAAATTGTTGACTTGTTACCAGTTTGCAAAGCAAATTAGATTCCCATTTAACAATTTCTAGGGCTGAGCCCCAGTGGCGTAAGTGGTTGAGTGCGGAACCGCAGCCCGCGGGCTTGGTGGTTCAAATCCAGCGGTGGCTCTCAGGAGCAGGGCTGGGTAGCTCCCATGACCACCAGAGGGCAGTGATGCACAACAACAACAACAACAACCACAACCACAACAACAACTTCTATATATACTATTTAATGAAATGTTACATTTTTCACAATATGTCAGCACTCAATTTTTTCATTCTGATTGTTCCATTTACATTAATCTAGCTTCCCAACCCCACCTTATCTTGTCATATTTACTTTAGGGTAAATGTTGATGATACATATGTTTGTATATACATATTTAAATATATATTAAAACAATACAGTATGCTTATGTGGTATTCATTTTATGAGCAAATCTGTTATTTGGATGTAAGGTGACCTTTAGAATGGCTTTACTCTAAGTCTAAATGGTATCTCAGGGTGACAGTCTTTATAGGGTTCCTCTAGTCTGGCCTTTTGTAGTTTTTTGTTTTTTTCTTTTTGGCATCACTGCCCTCAGGTGGTGGGAGTAGGAGGCCCAGCCTTTGCTCCGTGGAGCTGGAATCGAACCTCCATCCCAGGGGGCCGCAGTCCCGTGCACAACCACTACGCCACCGGGGCTCAGCTAGTCTGGATTTTTGAAAAAATTGTTTTGCTTAACAATTTTATTAGCACTTCAACTATGTCACACAATTCAGTAACTCAATCATAACAAGAAGAGTTGTACAATCATCACCACAATCAATTTTTGAACATTTTCTTCTTCCTTGTACGCATTCTTCCTTGTGTAATTTTTATTATTATTATTTTCATCACTGCCCTCTGCTGGTCGTGGGAGCTAACAAGCCTTGCTGCTGCTGGATTTGAACCGCCAAGCCAGTGGGCCGCAGTCCCACACTCAACCACTATGCCAGCCCCTGCAATTATTATTTTTAATATACACAACAGAACATTCTCCACTTCAACAATCTCTACATCTAACAACTCATGTCATAACTCGGTTCCACTGATTATACTCTTTTTGTTGCACAACCATTACTGATAGCCTTTTCCAAATTATTTGTGTTGTTTAACATTTCTCTTGCATTGTAACCATGACCATCGATTATGGCCCTGATCAGAATGGTTGGTAGTGATAGCTGGGCACCATCTAGCTAGGTCTTCTAGTCTCAAGATACATGAGGCTAAGGCTCTGATAGACCAGTTTTTTGAGTCTTTGGTTTCTTTCTTTCTCTTTTGCTTCAGACAGGTACAGATCAGTAATTGTATCTTAGATGGCTACTTTGAAAAATAAGAATTAAGTCCTTGGATGCCATTCACTAAGCTGTAGAACATTATCCTATGAATTATAGCACACATATTGACTAAGTTGTCCCCTGAGATGATGGTTTTCAAGCTTAGTAAATTGATCATAATGAGGTGTTTGGTTATGTCTAGGGAGTATATACAACTGTAACAAATGTAACTATATCATAAATATATATAGTAACATGTTGACAGTATGTATGCATATGTATATATGTATCCCATATAGCTATTTCTTTATATACACATTACATAAACATAGATATGTGAAGGAACTTAAACATTTTGTTCCAAAAAAATTTATGTTCCACCAATAATATTGTCTAGAAAAGATATACCTTAGACACAAAAATAAAAATATCCTCACCAAACCCCACCCAAACCAACAAGCTAATGGCAATTAAAACGAGCAAACAGGGCTGGTAATATCAATTTCTGATAAAATAGACGCGAAGGCAAAGACCAGCATAAGATACAGGAAGGAAAAAAAAAGATACAAGGAAGGCCATTATCTAAAATAAGGAAAAAAATTTGCTATGAAATCATAGAACGCTTTATTAAACAGAAATACCACACGTGAAGCTATCATTTTCCAACGTGCCCTCCAACAAGGTCTATCTTGTCCTTAGCCATGTGCACTCTGTGATTCAGAGTGTGTCAAAAGGGCAGTTCCAGCCCTCATGGAACTGAAACCCTGCCCCTCTACGCACCAGGCTTGCGAGCAAAATGCCTGAAGGTGCTGGGGGCCCAAGGAGAAGCAGGATGCCTTGAGAGTGATGACAGCAACAGATGTGCAAATGTGGTCTGTGTACAATGGATGCATGTATTGATCGTGATAAGGAGTTGTATGAGCCCCCAATAAAATGATTTAATAATAAAAAGTCTGAAGGAGAAGAACATGGTTATAAAGTAGATGATATAAGGTTTCCCAGCAAAATCCTCACAGGGCAGCCCTTGCCACCCTCAAAGCATAAGCAGGCCTACTGCCATGATGGGGCGGTGGGCAGAGGGAAATCTCATAACTTCTTGACTTTTTTCTCACCAACGTCATCTTCCATTTTCTTAAAACTTCTTCCTAATAAACCCAATAATCACTCTCAAGAATAATATAGATTTGAAGACAGTGATAATAGTTGTACAACATAAGGAATGCAATTAATGTGACTCTAGGGAAAATGGAGAAATCTTTGTCCTGGCAACGTTTTGGTGTGCATATTTTCACAAGGCCTTATTTGTGTGATACATGCCTTTTCCCCAAAGATTTATGTAGTTCTGGCCCCTTAATTGAACAGCCTGACGGATATACACAGGGGATACCGTATGCTACGTGCTGCCGTTGGCTTGATTCGGACTCATAGTGACACTGGAGGAAAGGACAGAACTGCCCCTGTGGGTTTCTGAGTCCGTAACTCTTGACCGCAGTGGACAGCCTCTTCCATCTTCCATCTTCCTCAGAGCAGCTGGTGATTCTGAACTGCTAATGAAGCAGCCTGTGCGTAACCATGATGTCACCAAGCGACACATTCCATTGGGGAAATCTGCTGACCAAGACCTCTTTGAAGTGTTGACAAGCCAGGACAGGACTGTGAGGACTGAGGTGTGCCCAACAAGCCACGCTATTTTCTTTTTTTATGTTTTTTTTTTTTTTGGCATCATTGCCCTCAGGTGGTGGGAGTAGGAGGCCCAGCCTTTGCTCCCTGGAGCTGGAATTGAACCTCCATCCCAGTGGGCCTCAGTCCCGTGCACAACCACTACGCCACCGGGTTCAGCCCAAGCCACGCTATTTTCAATCACCTCATATGCATGTGGAACTAAGACATTGAATATGGTAGATGGAAGAAAAGTCAACTCTGCATTTAACTATGGTGTTGGCAAAGAACACAGAAATGATGGACTGCCAGAAAGCCAAACACATCTGTCTTAAAAGCAATATCGGCAGAATGTTCCTTAGAGTTAAGAATGCTGAGACTTTGTTTCCTGTACTTTGAAGATGTTATCAGGAGAGCCAGCCCTTAGAGAAGGACGTCATGCTTGGTGAAGTGGAGGGGCAGTGAAGGAGGGAGGCCGTCCAGGAGATGGACTGACAGGGTGGCTGCCATGGACCTCGAACAGAGATCAATCAGAGTCATGTGTTCGAACTGACTCGATGCACCAACAACAACCGTATGGGCGCCTTTTTGTATAATAGAAAGAAAAAGAAATATATTTTAATATGAATTTATAAAGTGTCTATAGTAGGAAACAAGAAACCCAAGCCAGCACTTACTGATATGGAAAAGGATTGGAAAATAGGAATGAGAAGACTGTCTCTACATACTCTTTAGACTTTTAGAACTGTAAACCTCGTATTATCTATCTAGAACAGCAACAACAAAATTAATAGGCAAACACCTACGAACAGCAGTGAAAAGATTCTTAGACAGAAGATCAGAAGAGATGGGACAGATGTCCAGCGCTGGACCCCAGTGTTTTGGACAACGCTTCAGTTAAAAGTAAGACTGTTGATTAGAGGCTACAACTTCTAAAACTTTGACCATGGAGTTTTTGTTTACATATAGATAAATGAAGTGATATAGAGAAGACCAACTCGATCTTGGCTTATCAACAACACGTGGAATGATTAGTGCACACTTCACTAACAAGGCAAGTAGATGCTTATTAGTGTTTTTGCACATGGTATCAGTTCTGGGGTAAAGAAAGGAGTGAAAAGCATGGGAGATGGCTGTTACAACGGGGAATGAAAATCTTTTTCAGCGACTACATCAGGTGGCAAGGAGTTGAGCCACTTAGGTCTATGCTGGCATTTTCAATTGTGTGTGGATATTTAGTTGCCCCGCTAACCTTTTTCTTCAAGTTACTTTATCATTAAGAGAGAAGCAAGGTCTCCAAGACTCTGTAGATAAATGGGGAAAAAGACTTAATGGTGACAATCAAAGTGAGTCTTGTTGCACAAAACCTTACAACCACTAGTGACATAAGGCGCAAGACTAGGAGCTCTTTCAACACAGACTGGCTTAAAAGGCTTTTTGTACTCTCCATATGTTCTCCACTTTGGACTCTTGTATGGATTATAAAGTTATCTAATTGGTACAAGAGTTACTTTTCTCACCTGCAATGGTTGGAGAATCCAGCTTTACAGAGTTATGGCAACCAGTGTACACAGCTGTGGTAAAGTAGGACCATGGAGTCTGTAACTAGCCTCAGTGCGACGATCTTCCTCCTCCTTCATTTTAGTTTGTGCCTCTTCCTTCCCACTGGAGCCCTGGTGGCATAATGGTTTTGCCTTGGGATGCTAACTGCAAGGCCAGCAGTTCAAAACCAGCCACTCTTTAAGAGAAAGGCAAGGCTTTCAATTCACTTAGGGTCTAGGAAATTCACAGGGGAAGTTCTACCTTGCCCTACAAGATTGTAATTGACTTAATGGCAATGAATTTTTGGTCCTTTGGGGTTAAGTGCAAAACTAGCCACACTTGAGAATTAAAAAAACCTTATAAACTGCTTATCTCACTATCTCCTAAGACTGTACGGAGTACAGTGATTGGCTGTGGGAAATAATGTGGCAGTCTGCTTCCATAAGGATTTACAGTCTTAGGAACTATGGGACAGTCACTATAAGTCAGAATAGAGATATGGTTGTACTACATTCTATATGAACTCGCTCCTTTTCCTCAGTAGAGATGTGTGAAGTTTACGGATATCCAACGCCCAGAGAGCATTTTTATTTTTAAATTGCTGTTGACCAACAGGGAAAAGAATAAATGTGAGAACAAAGTGTAACTGAATGAAAATTCTGTCACAATGGATGTATGTACGGATTTTGATAAGAGTTGTATGAGCACCCAATAAAATGATTTTTTTTAAAAAGGGTACAATTAGGGAAGAGGAAATAGCATATGGGCAACTGGCAACACTAAATACAAAAATCACACATCTCTCTTATTGTACTCAACTGAATTAGAAGTGGTACTTTATTCAACTAAGAAGGAAATGAAAAATGATAGAAGTAAATTAAAACCTATTTGATATTTAATTAAAAATTGTGGCTAATATGAATATGAGTATGTGTTAAAAGGAAAATACAAATTCAAAACAATTTTATTTGAGCTTTTGCAAAAGGTAGTGTTTGTTGGCATAACCTCTTACTGGGTAACAACAAAGCTGAGAGAGCTTTCATTTTATAATTTAAGATATACAGTCTAAAAAATTCCTCATCAATGCCGCTGCTGTTCAGTGCTTACAAGTGGATGCCGACTACGTAAAAAAGAACAATGCATCCTTTCTTCCACAGTCCTCTTTACTCACTGTCCAGTTTTACATGTCTATGATGCAACTGAATCTATCACAGTCTGTAGTCAGGAAGGAGCACCTTAATCCTCCAAGGTGACATTTTTGCTCTTTAACTTTAAAGAGCTCTTATATAGCAAATTTATCCAATGCAACATGTCATTTGATTTTTTTCCCCCACATTTTTATTGGCATCTAAATCCACATATCATACAACTCAGTAGTTCCAAATGTTAAATCATATCCAGAAGAATTGTACAATCATTACCACAATCAATTTTAGAACCCTCCCCCCACCATGATTAAATTACCATCAGAACGTGCTGTGTAATCACAATCAGTTCTAGTGGTCCCTCCTCCCTGGTTTACTTCTGAAATCCCTTCACCCTCTCTATCTCCCCTAGAAACCCTTGTATCAGTTTCTCTCTATTCATTCACTACATCTGTGCCTCATAAACTGGGAAATCCAATAGAAGCAATAAAAAACAAAATCAAGGGCTGAGTGTCGTAGTGGTTGAGTGCGGGACTGCAGCCCACTGGCTTGGCGGTTCAAATCCAGCAGCGACTCTCCAGGAGCAAGGCTGGGCCTCCCACTTCCACCAGCGGACAGTGATTACCCCCCCCCCCCAAAGAATCAAAATAAAGTGGTAAGGATAAAATAATAGTAATATAAAGATAAAAATAAGAATACAAATAACGAGTAAGAAAGAAAAGACCACCCTCAATATTTAAAAAGCCAGGGAAGAAATTTTTGTCACGGAACACGCAAGAGATATTTGCACCTAGAATAAATTCAGGTTGGGTCAATAGGAAGGTCAGGTGACCAAGGACCAAGTGTGATCCAGCATAATCAAGATGACAATGATCTCTGTCTGATAGTAAGGCTGTTTGAGACCCTTGCCTGTGACTCGTGGGGGGCTATCAGAGGGTTAATCTGACTAAATACTCTGCAGGTGGGTTTTGGGATCCCACTGGCCTCCATATTCTTCCAACAATTGGGTATTTATAATTTTATTCTGATACTTAAAATTTTTTTTTTTTTTTTTTTTTTTTTAGGCATCACTGTCCTCAGGTGGTGGTAGTAGGAGGCCCAGCCTTTGCTCCTGGGAGCCGGAATTGAACCTCCAACCCAGTGTGCCGCAGTCCCGCGCACAACCACTACGCCACCAGGACTCAGCCTATTCTGATACTTTTCATCATTATTTGAATTTTGTTATTGTCATTTGGTTTCTTGATTTCTGTTTCTGTTTCTGTGCATGTTGATTGTGGATCCAAGAATATAATATTCAACTTTAAAAATTTAACTAGGGCTGAGCCCCGGTGGCGTAGTGGTTGTGCGCGGGGCTGCGGCCCACTGGGATGGAGGTTCAATTCCAGCTCCCAGGAGCAAAGGCTGGGCCTCCTACTCCCACCACCTGAGAGCAGTGATGCCTAAAAAAAAAAGAAAAAAAAATTTAACTAATCCAATTTTCGTATATGTGCTGCTGAAGCAAGCACAGAAATTTAACTAATTCAATAGTAAATCTAAATTTAATATATTCTCTAAGCAAGTCACAACAACACTAAGGGCAGCAAAACAAAATCAGTGAAATAAGCCTACATTTCTGTATTTATATATACACTAGAAGTAGAACTTCTAGTTCAGTAATTGGGGGAGAAAGATGAAAATGCACTAACGTATAACTAGCAGTTTCTAGCCTACATACTAATTATCCCTACTTCATAAAACCTGATTCAGTAATGTCTTACTATTTTAAAGCACATTTCCTCAGCAATCTCAACAAGCTTGAAATCTAGTGACGCAGCCACTGGAGAGTTGCCACGTTAACACGTGATTCATTCAAAAGAGAATGGCCACCTATGTCGATGAGGGCTGTAACGTGAAAGTAGCCACCCTCAGATAATTCACAAAGAAAAGCAACACACAGATTCAAAACAAAGAAAAATCACTTCTATTTCTTTGGGAAACGGAGAAAGAGGACGGTTAAAGGGCCTATTACAAGGGGCCCATCCTCCCACCTCCCCCCGGCCCCCCCCAAAAAAAACCCCTGGAAAAACCTCTGTTGGATGGAGCTTTTGTAGTACTCATTTTTTCCACTAGGCGAGCATGGAGCGACTTGCTTTCAGTTAGGGCACTCAGTGACTTCTCCCGTAGAGTGAATTTTTTCATAAAAGCAGTTCTGTTCAAAGTTTGTCTTTTGGGATGGCTGATTTAAGAGAACAGCCTGCAGTTGTGAAAGTTTGTTTTTTGCTCAAGAAAAATGCCACAAAACTATTGTGATGTTGAACACAGCTTACAAGGAGAGTGCTATGGAAAAAAGTGTACCAGTGGTTTTCTTTTTTCAAAAAAGGTGAAATGTCGATTGATGATCAACCTTGTTCTGGACGTCTGTCAACTTCCCCAATGGATGAAAATGTCAACCCAATTTGTGCACTTGTGTTCAAAGACCAGTGATGGACCATTGAAGAGATGGGGAAGTTATCTGGACTATCTTGGAGCTTGGTTCAGTGAATTTTAACAGAAGATTTGAGAACGAGAGGGGTCCCTGCAAAATTTGTGCCTCATGTTCTAACTGACCAGGAAAAAGAGCATTGTGCTTTGAAAGAACAGCTCCAAAGTGACCCAGACTTTGTTTCCCCAAGGTCATTACTGGTGATAAATATGGTGCTTTTCTTACAACCCCCAAAGCAAACATTAATCAAACCAGTGGAAAATGCCATTGTTACCTTGCTCAAAAACTCATCAAATGAAATCAATGATCAAGACAAGTCTCATTTGTTTTTTGACGTGAGAGGACTCGTGCATTTGGAGTTTGTTCCACCAGGTCAGACTGTTAATCAAGCTTTCTATTTAGAGGTAAAGTGACCAGATTTTAAGCAGGGCCCCATTGACCAGGGGGAGGGATGTGTGTTCTTGATTAAAAATTTGGTCTATATGGAACAACAAAAATGTACATAGACCACAAAAATAGTATTGTAATATATTTATTTAATTTTAAAACATCGTGGAAGGTGGGGCAAATTGTTAAAAAGCAGGATGTCTGGTCACCTTATTTAAAGGCTATGAAAAGATAGTGTAACTGTGTGACAAAAAAGACCTGATCTTCCCACGACCACCAGAGGGCAGTGATGCCAAAAAAAAAAAAGGCCTGATCTGTGGCAGGCAGAGGACTGGTTTTGCCACCATGACTGCACCTGCTAACAGCCATCTCAGTGTTCTGGTTTTTGGCAAAAAACAGTATGCTTCTTGTTCCATGTAACTGATTCACCTGACCTCCCGAATGAAGAGGAATGTGAAAGGACAGCACTAGACAATGTAGAAGAGGTGAAGAAAAAAAATATGGGAGGTACTGTCAGGCATCCAAACAGATGAGTTTGAAAAATGGAGCTGCAGATGTGACAAATGTATTAAGTGTGATGGAGAGTACTCTGTAGGTAATAAGGTTGCTTTGTTAAAAAAAAAAATTAAATACATATCTGGGTGGGGGAATTCTGTTTGTTTGTTTTTTTTGTTTTGGATACTCCCTCATCTATCACAAGTTGATAAAGCCAATGGACAAGGAAATTTTTTTACAATGTTTCAGTGGACAGCGATACACCTTATTTTTTATTTTTCATAGACCTCCCTCCTATTGCTAAAATAATATTTTTTAGCTCATATGGAGGGGATGGATTTAAGTTAATTAGAACATTCATTATGGGACAGAGGATGGGAATGCAGTAGGGCATTTCTGTAGGTGGAATTGAAGTAGTTTTAGCTAATGCACTAGTGAAGTGCCAGGTGTTCAATGAGCTTTTCAATGAAACAGTCTATCTGTATGCAATGCTTCCAGTTGTCTTTGCAAATCATATTTCTCCAAGTGTCCAAGAAAAAATAACACACCCTCCTCCCACTTCTCCGCCGTTACTAAGGTTACTTTTACCTCTTTTGGGTGGTCGGACGTGGTATGTTAAGTCATTAATGACCAGCTTAAAGTCATCAAGAAGGAGCAGGTCTATCCCGGTTGAGGCAGCGACTCGAACGCCATCTGTTAAAAATGGAAACAGAACTTGTCATGTACTCACGATTATTCAAGGTTGGTCAGGAAAATGTAATCCTCAACATTATAATTAATAATGACCTCTTCTCTTTTTAGTCAACCCTCCAACCTCCCCCCATCCCACCTTTTATTTTCAAGTCCTATGCTAAACAAAGCCCATGAGGAAATTTGATCTCCTGGGATCTGATGGAAATCCAGATTCCTAGAGGGAACCATTATGTTCTCACATATGGAAAACTTCTGCTGTCCAGTCAATTCTAATTCATAGTGACGCACAGCGATTCGCTATAGAATAGAGAAATAATGCTCCTTAGGCTTGCAGAAATAGTTCATCTATGTGGGAATAGACAGCTTTGTCTTTCTTCCATAGAATGGCCAGTGGACAGCCTCACGCTTTATCCCCGGCACCACCAGGGTCTTTCTTTACAGGATAGTCACGGATAATAATACTTGATGAGATGGAAATTAATTGTATTGAAAATGAAACTTAAAGCACTGAAATGCATCAAATTGTTAAACAACGGATGAATCATTGTACACAATGCCTTTGTCATTCAAGCTTTCTCTAGGTCTGACAATTTTCAAAGCAAAAAAAAAAATGGAAAAAATGCAAGGTACTTTAAATCAATAAGTGAAATGGATGTCACATCAAATGGGAGTTTTTAATATCTTATTTTATAGTCTTTTCATATATGTATTTATTTCAATAAGCTTTTATGTGAAATACATAAAGTGATCTAAAAAGAAGACCTCCATGGCTGAGCCCCGGTGGCATAGTGGTGGAGTGCAGGACTGCAGCCCATTGGCTTGGTGGTTCAAACCCAGGAGCAGCAAGGCTGGGCCTCCCATTCCCACCAGAGGGCAGTGATGCAAAAAAAAAAAAAAAAAAGGTGAAAAAAGAAAAAGAAGACCTCCTATCACATATCTCCAGAGAAGACAGCTCAACTATTGGGAACATTTATTCCTTGCCTAAAGCTAGTGACTAAAGCTCTCGATAACATGCACGTGGCTGATAGCTCATGCTTGCCCGGGGGATTGCACACGTGTCGCTTTAGAATGCGCTTTGTAAGACTGAACAATTACATTTTGAAAACCAATGGAAAAGAAGACGCTTTCTCCTCTGGCATTTGCTAAACAACAAAGTTTTCTAAAGTTAAGAGTGTGGAATTCTTTTACAGTGGGTGGATGGGGGCAGTGGTGATGAGACTTCCCCTCATAGTGTGTGTGTGTGTGTGTGTGTGTGTGTGTGTGTGTGTGTGTGTCTGGTCTGAGGGAGAGAGAGACAGGGAGGAACTACAATGAGCGTGACAATACCTGGTGAATAGACTGCCACTCTGTCGATTCCTCGATCTTCTTCTTGCAGTTGTCGTAAAAATACACCCACGGAGTCTGAGATAGGTTTAAGTGTGAACTGGCAGCGTTCCCGCCGAGATGGTAGTCTCACAGATATCACCGGCAACCCATTTTGATAAACCACTGTCACATCTGAAGTAAAAAGACGCACAAACATGAAAACTGCATGTCCTAAGTCAATGCCACATTATAGTCTTACATCTGCTCTACCATAACTAGTGCGATTTAAACTGTTTTCAAAGGTTTTAGAGAATCGCTTAGCCTCTTTTCTCATTAAAGCAGTCATTTATATATTAAAATTACAATTTATTGCATCAGAAACAGATTTCCTTCATATAATCTAATTTTAAAACACAGTTCCAAAAGCTGAAGTTGTTCTCGCTAATTCTGAGCTAAAATTATTATAGGTTCTGTATTCATTAAAAAAAAAAAACACACCCAAATACCCAATGTACAAATTAAGAGAAAATCTACTTTAATTCAGTATGAGTATCTCAGTTACCAGGCTGCTATTGTGTGCCTTGAATAGAAAAGTCATATTAACGACTTACTTTGAGAACACAGTCACTTGTATGTTATCTAAGAGATTTTGTTAAAAAGAAGTGATGAAAAGTTGAACTCAGAAAAGTATATGGTAGCAAATATAATCAAAGCTCTCACAGTGCTCTTTGCCAGGCCATACTGTTAGTTTATGGAAACTAAGAATTCTGAGTCTCTAAGAATTAAGAATATTATATCAAATATTATATCAAAAGTGCAAAGACTACAAAACCAAGTTTCAACTTCAAAGGTTCCTGAGAGGAGGCACTCCCAGGAGTTCAGAGGTTTTCCTACATGCCTGCTGAAGAACTGACAAAGCGTTTCATTCATGACTAGCCTACAGGGAGACTTTCTGAAGCAAAACTCAAACAAGGTCCATTTCAAAGCAACAGTTTGCTAACGGTCTTCAGGGTTTTTCTGCCAAACCCACAGTAATGAGGATGATGTCTTGAATTGCAAAATTATGCTCATTCACAGAGCCTCAAATATTCCTCAAAGTAAATCAAGTCATGATTCAGTTCCTCCTTCGACAAACATTCTGTCCAGCCAAGTGGAGAGAATTTTTGCATTTTGGTTCTTTCCTTGATAAAACCTGTTCTTATGAAATCAATTCCGTTGTGGGCAGCAGTAATTTCTTTCAGGAAGATGGGAAAAAAAACACACACTGAGTTAATACTAGGGGAGTCCCTTTCTTCTCTGTGGCAATAGGAGTGTGCAGACTGCTGTGTTTGGAAGATGCTCCAAAATCTTTACAGTTGAAACAAAAATGTTTTTCTGGTAGTGTTTCAGCTTAAAAACAACACTTCTAAAGGCATTGGTGGCCTTTAATACTTAACAGCCTGATTTCCAAAAGAAACTCACACATGAGGCATTTATAACTATGCCTGTAACTATGGCAACATGCACATTAAGAGAAAAACTAGAAACTAACTCCTTAGAGGAGTAGCAGTTGAATCCCAGAGGGAAATATGGTGACTCCTTCAAACCCTGCTTCAAAATACATTATGGCAATTCTGAAACAGCTGACGTCATCTCAAATCTGACAAGATTTCACCCCAAACAATTCGTTCAATCTTGGCAATATAAAGTCTTTCTAATCTCAAGGGACTGCTACTTCTGGCCCTTTCTTTGCTTGATCGTGTCATTACCTTAGGAGGGAGTTTACCCAGCAAGTGAAGTTTCTCAGTAGACAATCTATAATCATCCAGCCTTCCTCATTTCTGTCCCTCCAGGCTCCCTGCCTCTCCTGACATACCTTTTCTCTACCCTGGTCTTTCACACTTGCTGGTTCTGAGGGGCCCCTCCTGTGGTGTGGCAGGTCTGTTAGATGCGGTCAAGGTGGCCCTGTCGGGCAGCACCCTCATGCACAACAGAATGAAGCGCTGTGCTCCTGCACCCTGGGGAGAACGGCTGTTCTGCGAGTCCACTGAAGCAATCCAGCTCGAGCTCCTTGACGGTCTTCTCTTTTTCCTGGACGTTCGATTGACCAAGCATAGTGTTCTTTTCCAGAGACTGCTCTCTCCTGCTAACACGTCCAAAGTCTGTGAGACGGAGTCCAGCCACCCTGCATTCAAAGGAGCATCCGGGCTGTACTTCTTCCAAGGCAGATCTGTTTGTTCTTCTGGCAGTCTAAGGTACCTTCAAAATTTTTCACCGAGACCCGAGTTCAAATGCACCAGCCCTTCTGCACTCTTTTCCTACTCACTGTCCGATGATTGCCACATGCATCTGAAGTGACTGATAGCACCCTGACTTGGGGTCTGGCGCACCTCAGTCTTCAGAGGAACATCCGTGGCAGTCAACACTTTAAAGAGGTCTTGCGCAGCAGATTTGCCCAATGTAATATGTCCTTTGATTTCTGGGTTGCGTCTTCCGCGAGCACTGCATGTGGATCCGAGCAAAGGGAAATCCTTGACAACTCAATCTATTGCTTCTTTTTCAGGACGTTTAATTGACCCAACTGTGAGGATGATGATGTTCTTTACGCTGACTTGCAATCCACTCTGCAGGCTGCGGCTCTCGATCCTCGGTGCCAAGTGCCTCGGCTCTCCTTGCTTTCAAGAAAAACTGCGGCACTCTTATATTGAAGGCTGTTAGTTAAGAAGCCTTCCACTAACCCTTACGCCAAGTTTTTCTTTAGATAGTCTAGCTTCTCAAGTGATTCGCTCGGCAAGCAGATTAGGTCAAGACAGGGAAAGCACACAACCTTGCCACACTACCCTTCCTGACTGAAAATCACACACTACTCCCAGATTTGTTTGTGTAATCATGCTGTTTGTTTGATTGGTTATGCTATTATTTGGAAGAAATACAGTCAGAGTGCTCCTTCGAGGCAAGAAGGACACGGTTTTGTCTCCTGCACCCGGGACAAGTCAGGAGAGAACAGTTCCAGGAGAAGAACATCATGCTGGGTATGACAGAAGGGCGGCAAAAAGGAGGACGGCCCTCACCAAGGTGTACTGACACCGTGACTGCAACAACGACTCACACAGAGCAACCGTTGTGAGGCTGCCGCAGAACCAGGCGGTGCTTGTTCTGTACTACAGGCAGCTGCTGAGGGCTGGAACTATTATTTATTTCAAAGGTAAACCTCCAGAAGTAGCTTCGGTTCCAGGTAAAAAGGGTGTCTTAGAACGATAGTTCCAGGGGTTCCTCCAGTCTCCAGCAGTTCAGTAAAGCTGATTTTAAAAAATTTTAAAATTTGGGTGCTGTTTGATATTCTTCTCTCAATCTAACCAGGAACTCCTATTGTATCCGGGTCAGCGTGGTTGTTGTTAAGGGCTGCCTATCCAGTTCTTCTGGTCTCTGGTTAGAGGAGGCTGTGGTTGTCTAGTCTATTCGTTCCATGGACTTTGTTTCTTTGACTCTTTGGTTCCCTTCACTTTCCTTTGCTTCCAAACCAGAACAAGTGTTTTGTAGGTGACTGCCTGGAAATGTTTAAGACTTCAGATGCTATTCGCCAGGCTAGGACATAGAATATTCTCCTCCTGAATGGAAATGTCTACTTACACAATAAAAGATGAAAAACAAACAGAGGAAACAGATAAGGTCTGCCCCTTCAACTTTTCCAACTTCATATTTGGGTTGGCGAGGATTTTGCTACATAAAAACAGGAGAAGAAGAAAGCTTTTATGGGACCACTCAAGAAAGACCGAATTGCCAAAGAAGAAGGTGCATAACAGATGGTGCAGCTGGAGGGATCACAGTAAAGGCTTCTTTTGTGAAACAAACAAACAAACAAACATGGAGGCTTGTGTCCTATCATTTTCAGAGAGTAAATATTTTTTTCTCTTGTTGCCTAGCATTTTCTAAGTTGGAAGGAGGAATATACACTGATAGAGTAGATTTTCTTTAGCAACGAGAAAATATTTTAGGCTTCCATAAATAATATTTATAGGGTTTCCAACTGTATTGCAGCAGTCATTAATAAGGCAACTTGGATTAAAAACAACAAAAAGTGTCCATTCTCCCAAAGCTCTTTTAAAAGTGACAAGAAAAATATTAAAAAATATATAAAAACCTCTTTCAACCCAAGAAGGTAAATAGTCAAAAATTATAAATGGGCAAAGAGTTGAAAAGACATTTTAACAAAGAAAATGCTCAAACATAGGGAGCATTCTAGAATGTCTATAACAACAACAAAAAAGATTGGGGGCTGAGCCCTGGTGGCGTAAGTGGTTGAGTGCGGGACTGGTGATTCAAGGGCTTGGTGTTTCAAATTCAGTGGCAGCTCTCCAGGAGCAAGGTTGGATAGCTCCCACGACCACCAGAGGGCAGTAATGCCCCCCCCCAAAAAAAAACAAAAAAAAGATTGACCATACAAAGTGTTGGGGCATTTACATAGTGCTAATGGGTACAGAGATTGAGGACACAGACTAGTTAAGCACGTACTTATCATATCACCTAACCATTCAATTCTGAAGGTTCTACCCAAGAAACTAAAACATATGGCCACACCACGATGAATGAATAGGTATTGACAACATCAGTCATAATAGTAAAAATTTAAATAATGCAAATGTCTCTCAGTTTTGATTGATTAGCAAATATTGTATATCCATAACTGAACTATAACTCAGCAATAAAAATAAATGTTGATCCTTGTGACCGACTCCCCCTTTCTCCCCTTTCCTTCCCCTCATCCTCCTGGTATCTCTATTCTCATTAGGTCCTGAGGGGTTTATCTGTCCTGGACTCCCTGTGTTGCGGGTTCTTATCTGTACCAGTGTACATGCTCTGGTCTAGTAAGATTTGTAAGGTAGAATTGAGGTTATGATAGTGGAGAGGGGAGGAGGCATTAAAGAACTAGAGGAAAGTTGAAGTTTCATTGGTGCTATACTACACGTTGATTGGCTCATTTCTGGTAACCCTTCTGTAAGGGGAGGTCCAATTGTCTGCAGATGGACTTTGGGTCTCTGCTTTGTGCTCCTCCCCCCCCCCCCCCCCACACACACATTCACATTGGTATGATTTTGTTCTGGGTCTTAGATACGTGATCCCTGATCCCATTGACACCTCATGATCACACAGACTGGTGTGCTTCTTCCATGTGGGCTCTGTTTCTTCTCAGCTACATGGCCGCTTATTTATCTTCAAGTCTTTAAGACCCCAGACATTATATCTTTTGATTGCCCCTCTAGCAGGGGGATGAACAACAGAAAAGTGGGTGAAGGGAGACAGGACGATGTAAGATATGAAAATAATAATAATCTATAATTTACCAAGGGTTCATGAGGGAGGGAGGGTGGGGAAGGGAGGGAAAAAATGAGGAGCTGATATCAAGGGCTAAAGTAGAAAGAAAATGCTTTGAAAATGAGGATGGTTACATATGTACAAATGTGCTTGACACAGTGGATGAATGTATGGATTGTGCTAATTGCTGTAAGAGCTCTCAATAAAAAGTATTTAATAAATAAATGAATAAAAATATATGCTAAGTAGAGAGTATATGTAAATTCATAGCTATGACTAGTTCTGGGAGTCAGACATACACCTCCAATTTTTAAATTGATTTCTTTACTTTTTATTTTTATTTTTTGGGCATTACTGCCCTCTGGTGGTGGGAGTAGGAGGCCCAGCCTTTGCTCCTGTGGAGCGCTGCTGGAATTGAACCTCCATCCCAGTGGGCCGCAGTCCTGCGCACAACCATTACGCCACCAGGGCTCAGCCCGATTTCTTTACTTTTTAAATAAAAAGTCTTTATTCCACTGTCCAAAGCTTTGAAATGGAACTCCGGGCTCTCGTTCCCAGCCCATCAACAGGTGACTCTTCAATCTTACAGGTCGGCAGTTCAGCGCAGTAACATGTGTGGAATCCACAATATGTGCTACAATCTAGATAAGCTCAAAAGCATTACACTATGTAGGAGAACTAGATATAAAAGACTACATCTTGTATGGATCCATTTATTTACAATTTTCAAAACTCCTTAGCTGAACTACACCGACAAAAAGCAGATCAGTGGTTGCCTGGGGCTGAGGATGAGAGCAGGAGTTGGTTGCAATGGGGGAACTTCTAGAATGGAAGGAAATGTTCTCAACTTGGGCTGTTTCACTGTGTGTTCTACGATCAACTTCTGAAAAATGAGCCACTGAAAATCAAAGTAAGTACAGTTCTATCCTGACACACCTAGTGGGTCACCATGAATCAGAATGATTGAATAGCAGCTGGTTAAAACCTTATTTTAATAGCTTGTTTTTAGAAAGTAACAAATTTTAAAATGAGGGACAACATGTCTGGTTTCTAGAACTAATCACAGCCCTGAGATTACATATAATCTCTACTTTGGTTAACTCAAAAGACTTTTTTATTAGACATGAACTTACAATAATCCTTAATGGCTAAAGTCTTTTTCCCTAAAATCTTTTTATAATCAATGTTGTATCTTTTGTTAATATAAACAAAACTCCAACTTCCATCCACAAGTCTCAACACAGGGTCAATATGTAGGATTACATCTCTGGATGGATACAGGGGCTGTGTCCACATAGAGGGCAGCAATAGCTACAACAGGCTATTTTTCTTGCTCTTAGACAAGCTTGCTCAGCACTTTCCTTCTTGCCGAGATGAAGGCATGTCCGGCTTCTCTCTGGCTGTTCTGACAGTTAGTGTTTTATTTATTTATTTTCCTTCATTTTATTGGGGACTCACAACTCTTGTTACAATCCGTACATCCCCTGCATCAAGCAAATCTGTACAGATGTTGCCTTCACCCTTTTCTAGATATTTACTTTCTACTGAGCTCCTGGTATCAATTCCTCCACCCCCCCCCTCCCCCAGTTTTTAAAAGCACTCCCTTTCACTCTCCAAATGGTCCTGGATAGCATAATCCATCTGTCTAAAACAGAATAGACTTTCCCATCCGTAACTTTTCATCTGCCTGAAGGAAAACTCCCAAAGGCTTTGAAGGTATTATGTAGGTCTAAACCACACAATCATAAGTTTCACTGACAAACCTTTCACAGTTGAGTATTGCGTTAGTCAGGGTAGACTACAGAAACAAATTCATGGACACTCACGTGTATAGGGAAGAGTTTTATATACAAGAGCAACTGAATACTGAGAAAAAAATCCCAGACCAGTCCAGGACAAGTCCATAAGTCTAATATTAGCCCACATGGCCAATGCCAATCTATAAAGCCTTCTTCAGACACACAAAACACATGCAATGATGCTGAATGCAAGAAGATCACAGGCCAGTGGGTGGAACAGTCTTGTGAGTCCAGTGGCATCATAAGCATCTCCCTACTGGCAGGGGTCTCTACGTGGCTCCTCCAGCCCAGGGCACGAGCGTAGTTGCATGTGTCTTGTTAGCTGCAGTGTTTCCCAGGGAGTCAGCAGAGAGAATCTCCTGCTTCTCAGGAGGAAAACCAGTTCTCAGGAGAAGGTCATGCCCTGAGAGGTACATAGGCTATGACCTGAGTGATGGGCTAGACTCCACCTCTTCACTCTTAATCCTCGCAAACTGACAAATAATTATCTAACTACCTCAAGTATCTAGAGCACAGCATAATGAAAATGAAGCAGCCAAGGTCACCTGTTTTAGATCATGGACCTTAATACCAATGTGATGCTAGTTGTAGAATTGCACAAACTTCTAGTGGGTAAGTGCTATTTCTACAGGGTAAGTGTATTTTTCTCTTGACAGTAATAACTTATCCCCATTTTGGAGATGAGGAAAGTGAAATGTTGAGACCTCAGTTACTTTGTCAAGGTTTATAAGGCTGGTAAGTGATAAGAATGGGATGCAATCTTAGGTCTGTTCTTCATCTTTATGCAGAATGTTTCTCATGCGAGGAAATAGGGGGTGACTAGGGGGTGCTCATGTGCATTGGGTGAAATCGATCCAAAGAGATTCCTCAGCTGGAGTCCAGGAGACCCGGGGTTCCACGGGCGGGTCTGAGGGAGTCTATGATAGCTTGAGAGCCCTGGTGGCACTAGTGATCCAGTGTTGAGCTGCTGACAGCAAGGTCAAGGGGTTCAAACCCATCAGTCACTCCACAGGGGAAAGATGAGGCCCGCTGACTCCTCCTCGTATCGCCTCGGAGACTCTGCATAGGGTCGCTGTGAGTCAGAATGGACTCCGTGGGAGTGCTTGGTTTTTCTTTGGATACTCACTACTGAATTGTCCTGTCAAAATCTCTAGGTGACGATATGAATTTTCTCATGTGCTGCCTTATGAGCCCCTTAGACACGAGGCTGCCATGCGTTGGAACTAACTTGACGGTAACTAATAGCAACTAACAAGAAGACTGCTTCCGGGGCGGAGCCCCGGTGGTGCAGTGGTTGAGAGCGGGACTGCGGTCCACTGGGTTGGCGGTTCAAATCCAGCAGCAGCTCTCCAGGAGCAAGACTGGGCCTCCTACTCCCACCAGGGCAGTGATGGAAAAAAAAAAAACTGCTTCAGGAGGGAGGCCAGATATTTATGGTACTTTATTTTACATCAGTAATCACAATAAGAATTGACGTAGAGCAGTGTGTGTTGGTTATATATGGTAGGCATGTAAGACCAACCACACCAAACCCCTTGCCATTGAGTCGTTGCGTCTCCCCGTGAGCCGACCCAGAGTTTCTCAGGCTGTACCTCCTTTCCCCCCATGGAGCAGCTGGTGGGCTTTGAACTACTGACATTGGGGCTAGCAGTCCAATGCTTACCCAACAGCACCCCCAGGGTTCCTTTACAGAATGTATGTAGATAACACAATTAGATCATGTAATCTTTAAGACTCAGTACTTCTAAAAGCAATTATTAAAAATTCTATAGAACAACAACTATGCATTCTACAGGGCATAGTTCTACACTGACAAACGTGGGTCATCGTGTGTCAGAATCAATTTGCCGGCAACTGACAAGCATGCAAGCAAGCAAACAAAAAGGAATGGGGAAATGACCTAGCATTCGCCACAGAACAGTGAATGCTGGTTCCTGGTCGCTAAACTCTTGACTGATGCACCCGCGGAGCAAGTAGCCTTTTCTTATGTGCTATCTTGACTTAAGGGAGAATACAATTAGAAGGATAAGATTTAAAAAGCTGTTGCAGAATCTAGGAGTAGTGAGGACACTGAGGAATCCTGGTAGTACAGTGGGTAAGCATGGCAGTCTGCTTCCATAAAGATGAAGAATTCACTGCCAGTGAGTTGACTGCAACCCTATCGGATGGAGCAGAAGTGTCCCAGTGGTTTTACGGTGTGTACATTCTGATGGCGGTGGACAGCCATGTGCTTCTCCCGCGGAGAGGCTGATGCGTTTCGACTGTTGACCTCTTGGTGGGTGGCTGAGCATCACCTGCACTCTTTCCAGGAGCGGATGTTGACTTGATAGCAAGGTTTTACTTGCAGAAATATTGTGAGATATTTTTCTTTTTCAAGACAATGTGCTTTTAGTTTAGAAAAAAAGGAATCTCCTTAATCCCCCAGATAACAAACAGACAACCCAGCAGCACTTATGTCTTGGATTGCAGTCTGTCAGTACAATTGTTAAAGTGGTGAGAGTCTTCTATATGATTGTTAAAGTACATAGCTAGCTTTTTTTGTGGGAGAGGGGCATTAAAGTACATAGTTAAAGTGGTTGGAATACTTCCATGCAGACTGGTTAGCAGAATAATAGCATCTGTATTACAGTAAAATTAATAATCTAAATTCTAAGATGGATTTGCTAATTTTTGTTAAATGTCGTTGGTTATCAAAACAACCATTGTTGTTAGCACCACTTGTTAGACTGAATAGACATAGTTTATTAAACATCCATATATACATAGAAATTAAATGTGTAACAATTTGAGATAATATTAAAAGGCTAGACTTTTTTTTTGAATGAGACTCAAAAACTGGGAGAGAGGATTCAACACTATAAATAGTATTCTCTCATTAACCAAAATTGTCTCTTTCTTGAAATGACACAGCAGTTTTAGTGCAGGAAGATAATGGGATGGGGGAATAGTGCTGACATAACTATGGATAGTATCCATTTGGCTGCTTTAATGACCAAGCTAGAATCAAGGCTAAGAATGTGACTCATCTGGGTTGGCAGTTCAAACCCAGCCACTACTCACGGGAACAGTGAGACAGCCCATTTGCTCTTGTACAGATTGACAGCCTTGGGAGCCTGATATAGAAAGTCAGAATTGCCTCCACGGCAGTGGGTTTAGTTGGGCTGAAGGGCTAAATGGAGACGGCAGCATGGATGGCTAGCATTATGATCATTTGGGAAGTACTGGTACCTCATTCCATAATGAACCTGGCTTGGGGTAACACATCTACCTGCCCTTTCATCCCGACAAAATGCTAAGTGCTGCTTTTAATTTTTCATTTATATCCTAATTGATATCCCTTAATCTATTCTGCAAATCTCCAGATATCAGAAAAAAAACAACCCAGTTAACATTTTCCTTGTTTGATTTGGGTCTATTGTCTCTTTTCACTATCCAAACTGTGCATGAATAACTACAAAAATCATCTCTTCCACAATGAGAGGACTGAGAAAAATGCCTACATTTTCTACATGTTCAAATAACAGGCATTTTGGGGAAGAGGGAGCGTTAGATAACATTTCAGATATCTATATTGATCTACTATAGGAGACCTTTGGGTCTTCATGCTTGATTTTGAGAGTTTCTTCAGTGGTTTCTGCAAATTTGGAGTTTGTTGTATCTATGAATTAATGTCCAAAAGGCTGAACTTAAGAATTCTATCAGGGCTGAGGCCCAGTGGCGTAAGTGGTTGAGTGCGCGACTGCGGCCCGCGGGCTTGGCGGTTCAAATCCAGCGGTGGCTCTCAGGAGTGGCACTGGGTAGCGCCCACGACCACCAGAGGCAGTGATGTCCCCCAAAACAAAACAAAAAATTCTATCAACTAGAAATATACTTAACAGTCAATCCTAAACCAAGCAACCCAAAGTGAGAATGCAGGAGGTAAGGTAAGAGAAACGACTAGGAGAATCGTGAGCAAATGTACTTCTACTCTGGGAAAAGCAGCCAACTCGGCTCCTGTTGCCAATTTGTAGCATTGGAAATATTTACAAAAGAGTGCCAATGCTCCCCAAAGATCTGCTGAGCTCCCTTTCTGCTTCAGACAAGAATACTGCAGCCCTAGCCGGAGGGACAACTAAGACAAGCAGGAGTAGGAGAACCCAGGCTTCGAATTGCTTCTTTTTAAGTTCTGATGCCCCCGGGATGCTGGTGTGTTTGGCAACAACTCATCGTGTACAAACTGTGAAGCAGCCCTGGACATCTTGGTGCTTGTCCTAAGGAGACATTCCTCCTCGAGATTTAGGTGAGACTTCATTTCTGGTGCTCATTCTAAGAGGATTCTCAAAAGTCAGCTAGCCAGAATGCTTCTGAACGCCTGCAGCTTCCCCATCTTACAGCACGGCCCCCCCCCCCAAAGTATTTTCTCCTGCTGGGCCCCAAATATCCACACATTAACAAGAGGAGCGACTCAAACTTGACGATTAGCAGCACAGTGCTTACTGTTGTTATTCGTAGGTGCTGTTGTGTCTGACTCACAGCGTCCTTACGTGTGGCAGAATAAAGCACCATCAAGACCCGGCCCCATCCTCACAAGTGCTCGCATAAACTGAGCCCGTTGTGGCTGACACTGTGTCCATCCATCACCCCCAAGACCTTCCTCTTTTGGGCTGCCCCTCCGCAAGCTCAGCCATTAGAAGCTACCATTCGCTGCGAGGGAGAAAGATAAACAGCCACAGACTAGGAAACTCAGAAACTTACGGGGTCAGCTCTACCCTGTTGTACAGGCTTGCTATGGGTCAGTACTGACTTGAGTGTAGGGAGGGCTGTTTTAGTTGTCGTCACCCCCCCTCCCTCCCCCCCGCAACCGCACACAATTTACCAAGCGTGAGGTCCTTCTCTAGGGACTGGTCCCTCTTGCTAACATGGACATGAGATGGAGTCTCAGTCCCCTCAAATCCTTGCTCTGAACACGTGAAAGAGGTCTCGTGCAGAAGAGTCATCCGGTGAAATGTGCCGCTTGCACTCCTGACTGCTGTTTTCATGAGCACTGATTGTGGACCCGGGCAAAATTCAATCCTTGGTATCTTCAACCCTTTCTCCATTTATCACGATGTTACCTATTGATCCGATTGTGAGAGATTTTTCTTCTTTTTATTTTTATCAATGATTTTATTGGGGGCACTTACAGCTCTTATGGCAGTCAATACATCATTTGTATCAAGCATATTTGTATACATGTTGCCATATTCATTTCCAAATAGAAATTCTGTTTTCTTTACATTGAGCTGTAATCTACACTGAAGGCAACAACCTTCGATCTTCGTCAGCAGGTGTTTTAAGTCCTCCTCACTTTTAGCAAACACAATTGTGTCAGCAGCATATTTCATGTTGTTATTAAGCCTTCCTCCAATCCTGATGCTGCATTCTTCTTCTTGTAATCCAGTTTTTCTGATGATTTGCTCAACATGCAAATTGATTAAGTACGGCGAAAACCTGACACATGCCTTTCCTGATTCTAAACTATTCCCTTGTTCTGGTCACACAGCTGCTTCTTGATCCATATCTAAGGTCAGCATGAACACAATGGAGTGTTCTGGAATTCTCTTGCTTCTTAAAGCTATCCATAGTTTGTTATGATCCACATGGTTGAAGGTATTGGCACAGTGAATGAAGCACAAGTAAATGTGACGCGTAAGTAGACTGTTAAGGTATGACTTTTACAAATGTCAATCAAAACCTTTCCTTGTACATTCCTGAATTTTCTGTACTTAAATCTTGTGTGTGAGAGAGAAAAAAACAAACAAAACCTTTCACTGGAATGGTTTACTGAATCCCCTCTAACTGCTGCTTGATACAAATCCATTTCTATGTTTTTAACAAAACTCTCTGTTTGCTTTAGTTTTAACAGACACTCCAGCTTGCTCATTGATAAGAACCACTGGTGAGGAAATACCACAGTGGTGCTTCTGTGATAGTAACTATGTCGACAGTTGTGAAACATAAATCAAACAACTAGCCAGCTCGTCTGCTGGGAGTCACGGCATCGCCAACATGGGCTAGCATTGAGGTCTACAAACTGCTAAGAAGCTCTGTAGCCACCAATGAGACCAGGAGGAAAAGGCCAGTTGGGCACAGTTCTGAAAGCCAGACATTTGGACGTGTTTACCGTGGGAAGGGAATTGTGTTGGAAAAAGTGGGGCTGGAAGCCAGACAGCCAAATCCCACTGTTAGGAAGTGTGTTCTGCGGTTGAGAATGGCAAGAAAATCACAGCCCTCGTGTCCAACGATGGTTGTTCTAATTTTATTGAGGAAAATGATGAAGTTCTGGTGGCTGGGTTTGGTCGCAAAGGTCATGCTGTGGGTGACATTTCTGGAGTCCATTTTAAGGTTGTGAAAGTAGCCAATGTGTCACTTTTCGCCTTATATGAAGGCAAGGAGGAAAGACCAACATCATAAAGTTCTATGGTGAACATGTAATGAAATTTCAGTGACAGAATAAAGAAAGAAAAAAAAGACTCGAGAGTAATATTTCATGATAAACATTTAAATTAATATGGAAAGGGTCTATTAGTTTTTCTTCCTGGCTTCTCTAAATTCATTAGTATATAAGTAATCCTTTTCCAACGTTTTCTTCTCTTCTTTGGCCCTCTCTTCTCTGACTTCCAAGCCTTCCTTTAGTAAAAGGCGATTGCCTATAAATCTATATGTCAGTTTGGGAAGTGGAAATATTGTGCTAAGGAAACAACAGCAGCAAACCTACATAAAAAATGGATTTGCCCAAACTCACCATCAGAGGGCACAGCAGTACTACAGTAAACAACTCCCAAAGTCTGCCAGGAAGGAAGCCTCTGGTGCACCTAGAAAAATACAGAAGAAATATTTACTCTTAAGAACAGAATAACAAATGTTAGCCACAGATGTATGTGTCTATAAAACACAATCGTTTTCTGATTCCTTCAGTAATGCACATTCTTTATGTTGTTAGATGCCCACGAGTCAGTTCCAACTCGTGGTGACTCTGTTCTACAGAACAAAACACAGCCTGGGCTGGCACCATCCTGACAACTGTTTTTCAGTTTGAGCCTGTATTCTTCACAGAAAAGTTTAAAAATACAGATCAAAGACAGCAGATCTTGAAAGCTGCTGTCATCTAAAGATACAGAGGGGAACATTTTGGAGTTTTTTCATTATTATATACAAACAACTCAGAGAAGGAAGATGAGAGAGATCGCACAACTTGAATGTAGTAAAAACGTCACCAAACGATACATGTAGAAACTGTCAAAATGGTGTTTTCACCATGCGCATTCTCAATGATGACAAAAATAAATCACTAAAAAAATGACATACGAATACATTTATGCCCACACAAATGCAATACACGGACACACTTGTCAGCTGTCATTATCTGACACGGCACACTTCATGACAATAGTCAAACCAAACTCACTGTGCAAGAGTTCGTTCTGACTCACAGTGACCCCGCAAGGCAGAGTAGAACGAGGTGTCCTTTGGATTTTGGAAACTGTCAATCTCAAGGGGGCAGAAAGCTTTAGTGAGTGACAACTGTGGATTTCATGGTTAGTAGGATCCAATAAAAACCATGATCCAACCATTTTGCATTTTAACAGTGTACATCTGGATGTATCAAACACTTCGATAGGAGATGAAAGTAAGTGGCAGCTGTGATGGTTAAGATTATGGGTCAACTTGACTAGTCTTGATCTCAGTGGTTTGACAGTTATGAAAGGATGCAAACATTTCCATTTTGTGACCTGATGAGATCATCCTCCTTTTTCACATAACACATATTTTTATATAATGACTCAGCCTTTGAAGCAGCTATGTCAGTGAGAATGAGTGTACTCACAAAATTAGAATTATACTACAAATTGCTTTTTGAACTTTTTTAAAGAAGAGCATTTAATAGTGGGTTTATGCACTGTCAGTTCTCAACTCCCTTGCACCGTCTAGTCTTTTAAGTTTTAATCGATTTCCTTCCTAGCTATATCATACATTCTGTTAGTAGATCTGTTAGCTGGTTTTTCTACTCTCTTTTTTTAAATGTTGGACAGGTAACTTCATTCCTCAAGTCTCCAATCTTTACTTTCTGAGTATTAGAAAGAAATCACTCACATCATTATCTGCTTTTGTCATTTCCTCAAGGAGTAAAGCCACTATGGTTTGGAACTCTGGCTCTTAAAATCAAACTAAGTTTTAGAAAGAATATTGAATTTGGTTCTGATTTGTCAAATGCTTGAGTCATTCCATCATACCTTTCATTTTACTTTCTGAGCTTCGCAAAGTGACAATGGATGAGGAAGAAAGGAAGGTTTGAAATGACTAAAAACCAATATGCTAGTCTCAGATGGCAGAGCTACTTCAACAAGCCAATTTAATATCACTCAGGACTCTACAATAATGCATCTTTTTACACAGACATCTATGGCACACAGCAGACATATGCTTCATGTCAGTATCATTAAACTCATTCCCTTCCACTTAAAAGTGTATGCAGCAATATGAGAGTTATACTTAATAATTTGAGGCCTAATCTACAGCTGATTGTGGCACATTAACGTGTCTTCGTAATGTCACCGAGCATATCTGGGTTAATGTATCAAAGGCTTGTTGAAACTTTCTATAGAACACCGAATGTTTGAGAGATAATTCACCTTTCCCAAACCCTCCCAGATGACTTCTTTAATTATACTGGAAAAAAACAAAATCTTATTTCTTAAGTGTTACCAAACAAATATACAGGTCTTTTTCCTTTTTTAACCTCTAGAAATTTATAGTTTAACAAGGCCAATGAAAACAAAATTATTCCAGGAGAGTAAGGGGAAGGTAGGGAGAGAAAGGGGAAACCAATCACAATGATCTGCCTATGACCCTCTCCCAAGGGGAATGGACAACATAAAATGGGTGAAGGGAGATATCAGTCAGTGTAAGACATGAAAAAAAATAATTTATAAATCAGTAAGAGTTCAAGAGGGAAAGAGGATGGGGAAGGAAGGCAAAAAATGAATGAAGGGCTCAAATAGAAAATGTTTTAAAAATGGTGATGGCAACATATGTACAAATGTATTTGACACATGATATACGTATGGATTGTGGTAGGAGCTGTATGAGGCCCCCAAATTATTAAAAAACAGAACAAAATGATTTTTTCTTGAAACAAGACAACAAGAAAACAAGCAGGAAACTATACGTGCTCAAGATCAGAAGAACAACTCCATTCTAAGCTGTGCTGTATGACTCTCCTAGGTTGGGAATGTGTGATTGCTTAAATTGTGCATTTTTAAGATGTCTCAAGAAAATAGGGCTGAGCCCTGGTGGCATAGTGGTTGTGCGCGGAACTGCGGCCCTCTGGGTTGGAGGTTCAAATCCAGCAGCGCGCTCCAGGAGCAAGGCTGGGCCACCTACTCACACGACCAGGCGGCACTGATGCCCAAAAAACAAAAACAAAACAAACAAACCAAAAAAGAAAATAGTAGGCTTTCAATTAATAGATAATTGACTGCTAAGAGCTTAAAAATATGTCAGGATGTTAAAACAAAGAAGTCACCAAAATATTTGGGCAATGGTATGTATAAGTCATAGAGTTAAATTAATTATCAAAGAGCAAGAGTAAGACTAAGAAAGTTAATATTCTGATTGTACATAAATCCTCAGAGAAACCATAGGAAGGCCTATCATAGGTAATGGACTTTCCAAATGAGCATGACAATTTGGAGCTACCACTGCCTACTGAAAAGAAAAGAACACCTCTACTTCTGGGGCACAACTTTGAGAAGCAACCTGAGAATCTCTAAAAACAACAAGGGAATTGTTATCCCTCATAACATTCTCATAGTTAAAGTACAGAAAAATACAGCAATTGCCTGGTATTAGAACCATTTCCTTGGAATCTTAACAAGAAAAGAAAAAAGCTATCATCATTAATTCAGAGTCAGGCTGCAAGACATTGTTAACTTATTGCTTCAAGTTATAAGATTTAGGCCAATAAAAAATGGTCACACTTCAGTATTACTAAAAAGGCATTAGATTCTCTCAGAGGAAAGTATTAAATTTAGGTCAAACTTACTTTCAAATCCTCTACTATCTATTATAAATTA
Source organism: Nesogale talazaci (assembly GCA_004026705.1). Classification (NCBI taxonomy): domain Eukaryota; kingdom Metazoa; phylum Chordata; class Mammalia; order Afrosoricida; family Tenrecidae; genus Nesogale; species Nesogale talazaci. The sequence goes on from PVJH01001909.1 coordinate 127,075, forward strand.
TGCAACATCCCCTACATTTACTTGTCAGAGTTCAGAAGAACAAACTCAGCAGTATATTCATGCCAGCTTAAGAAGACTGTCAAGTCTAAGGAACCTGTCAATGCCGTCAAAACATACAATGCCAATTAAGGCAAGAAGAAACGAACATCTGTTTTCTTAGATGTTTCTAGTTTCCCTTATTTAAGAAAATCGTGGTCTACTGTTGTTAGGGCACAACTACTTATTAACTATGCCAAACTATACCAAAGCATACCACATTAAACTATGCTGTATCATCCATATCAAACTCTACTATAATTAACTACACATCGAGCAACTTCATATGGAATAGCTACATTTATAAATTTCTTCCTGACAATTTTGTTATCAAGTCAAATCACAGCCCCTTGTTCTCTCTACTTTCGTATGCTTATAAAAATGAATCCTTTCAATATACATTTCATTTGTTTTTTCAAGACTAGAATAGGCAAAAAAAAAAAAATCAAAAAACCAAAGTCATTGCTCTTTAGTGGATTCTAACTTATAGTGACCCTCTCAGACAGAGTGGAACTGCTCCTTAGGCTTCCAATACTAAATCTTTTTTTTTTTCTTCAATGATTTCATTGGGGGTTCTTATAGCTCCTATAACATTCAATACATCATTTGCACCAAGCACATTTGTACACATGTTGCCATCCTCAATTCCAAATATTTTCTACTTGAGTCCTTGGTATAAGCTCCTCCTTCTCCCTCTTTTTTTTGGGGGGGACATCACTGCCCTCTGGTGGGAGTAGGAGACCCAGCCTTGATCCTGGAGAGCTGCTGCTGGATTTGAACTGCCAACCCAGTGGGCTGCAGTCCCGCACACAAGCACTACGCCACCGGCGTTCAGCCTCCTTTTTTTTTTTTTTAATTTTTTTACAAATCATTTTATTGGGGGTTCATACAACTCCCATTACAATCAATACATACATCAATTGTATGCACATTTGCACACTTGTTCCCATCATCACTCTCAAAATATCCTCCCTCCACTTAGGCCCCCAGTACCAGCTCCCATATTTTTCCTTCCTCTTTCCTACTCCTCCTTCCCCATGAACCCTTAATAATTTACAAATTGTTATTACTTTTTCATATGTACACTGTCCAATGTGTCCCTTCACCCATTTCCCTGCTGTCCATACCCCTGAGAGGAGGTTATATGTAGAGTTCTGAAATTGGTTCCCCTTTTCTATTTCACCATTTCTCCACCTTCCTGGTCTCACCACTCCCACCACTGACCCTGAAGGGATCATCTGTCCTGAAGCTTCAGTGTACATCCTAGTCTAGCTGGATTGTTCACCTTTTCTAAGTCCTCAAATTGTTGTCCTTTCATGTCCCTCTTCATTTGTGGAAACAAAAAGAAGTTGCATGGAGTGAGGTGAGTAAGATGTGTGAGGCAAGAGAGGCATGTTGTTATTTTGCCAAAAACCGGCCCACTGAGATGTGTCAGCAGGTGCATTGTTGTTGTGGCAAACCAGTTTGTAGTCTGTCACAAATCAGACCTTTTTTCTTGCACACTGTTAGGCTATCTTTTCAGAACCTTGGATAATGGTCTGATTGAAAGCTTGATTAATAGTCTGGCCTGATGGAACGAATTCCAAACGCATTATGAGTTGACTTTACTGTTCATTTGAGAAGCTGATGGATACCCGGAACGAGGTTTGTCACCAATCAACATTTCACCACTTTGGAAATGTGAAAACCACTCACACACTTGAGCTTTCTCCATTGTGCTGTCCTTGGAAGCGAAAACAGCACCACAATTTCTGTGGCGTTTTTTTCTGAGTAGGAAACAAAATTTCACAGCCACGTGCTGTTCTCTTAAATCAGTCATCACAAAAAATGCGATTTGAGCAAAATGGCTTTCAGGAAAAAATTCACTGTGTGACCCGAGAACACCTTCCCAGGTGATGCCAGCGCATGCATAACTAACTCGGAGCAAGTCACTTACTGCTCGCCTAGTGGGCAAAATGCACAGTATGAAAACTCCACTCAGTCCAGTGCAGCTATGGGCTTTTTTTTTTTGGGGGGGGGGGAACCCCTTGTATACTGATTTCCAAGAGAAAAATTCATATTCAAAAAACAAATGCAAACATATAGGACCTTCTGTTGCATCTTTCAATATTAGTTTTCTAAATATGATATCATATCTAGTCCTCAAATTATCTTAGTCATTTAAAAATTAGTAATTTGTCCACCAAACTCTTCAGTGTTTTTTTTTTCAAGATCAAGTAAGAAGGGCTGAGCCCCAGTGGTGCAAGTGGTTGAGTGCGGGTCTGCAGCCCGCAGGCTTGGCGGTTCAAATCCTGCAGCGGCTCTCAGGAGCAGGACTGGGTAGCACCCACGAGCACCAGAGGCAGTGATGCTCCCCCCCAAAAAAAACAAAAAAGACCAAGTAAGAAAATGTATATAAAAGTGTATAAAGAGGGCTGAGCCCCGGTGGCATAGTGGTTGTGAGCAGGACGGAGGTTCAATTCCAGCAGTGGGGCTGGGTCTCCTACTCCTCCTACTCCTACACCAGAAAGCAGTGATGCACCTCCCCCCAAAAAAAGTGTATAAAGAAAGACCTTAGTGTGGCCCACAGGGTTGGCGGTTCAAATCCAGCAGCAACTCTCCAGGATCAAGGCTGGGCTTCCTACTCCCACCAGGGCAGTGATACCCCCCCTCACCCCACCCCCCAAGAAAGGCCTTAGTCTTACATATAGGTGTTCTCTGCTGTCGATCTCGTACTAGATGAGCATACTTAGACCTCAAGCATCAGTTATAATTGTGTATCTTTTCACATAATACACCAGGAAATGATGAAGTATCTTCTTTTTGATATTAGCATATATAAATATTCATCAAATGAACTGGTCTTGAAATGCTCAGTGAAGTCCAAGAACCTTTTATATCATGTTTTGAAATCAATAAGCAAGTTGTGAAGAGTGATGAGCGTAGCGTACTACTGCTTAGGGATTGAGATTGCCTGATGGTATAGTGGTACAGTTCTTGACAGCTGGAAAACAGGGTGGCAGTTTGAACCCACCAGCTGTGCTGTCAAAGACAGACATGGCTACATGCTTCTGGAGAGTTCTAACCTTGGAAATCCATGGGGCAGTCCTACACTGTGCAATACGGTAACTGTCAGCCAGCATCGACTTGATGGCTAGCTTTTATTGTGTTATTTTTAACTCTTATTTTTCAGTTATTTTTGTGTGTTTTGTTTTCTTAAATTCCTTGATATTCCTTTATCCCCCTCCTCCATGGTTGCCCCAAGAACCCTAATCCTTTTTGTTGTCTCTATAGGTTCATTAATCCTGGGTTTCAAATACCGAAAACCAGAAAAACATAACCAAAGAACACAAAATACATCAGAGAGAACACCCAATATGAAAAAGAAAAACACAAAAACCCCAAATTGTTGAAAACCAGATCAGGCCCAACATGTATCAATGGGGGGGATATCAAGTGACAAGATTGTGACCGTTCGTGTCAGGCTTACCATTTTGATCTCCTATGGTTAGCTCTCCCATACTCTTTGGCAATCCCTCCATATTTTTAATAATCAGTTTATTCCCATCCCTCCATGTGCTTTTTTAATGTAAACTAATTTAATGGATAAATAAAGCTACTATTATAATCCCAATACGTGTGGGCAAGGAGCCCTGGTGACGCAGTGGTTAAGTCACGCAGCTGTTAACTGAAAGGTCAGTTCGGACACACCAGCACCTCCATGGCATGACGCCTTAGAGATTTAGAGATCTACAGGCTTGGGAACGCTAAAGGGCTGCCTATTCTACTCTGTCTTACGGGTCCCTATAAGTCAGAACCAACTTGATAACAGTGAGGGTTTTGTTTGTCTATTTATGAATGCAATCTCAGTTGGGGAAAGGTTTGTTATCCTAAGGAGGCCACTGCCTAATAAAGCAGTCCTAGACCTAATCATAAAAAGGGCAAATCAGTCACAGCACGAGCAAGAACAACCAGAACAATAGATGCGAAGAAACACCACTGCCATCAAGTGGATTTCGGCTTATAAGGACCTTATATCGGGTTTTCTATAAATGGTTACAGGAGCAGGTAGGTACTTTTATCTTTCTCCTGAGGAGAAGCTGATGAGAAAGAAATAATTATACACCTTTGAAGTATTTTGAAAAATCTCAGGTGGCACTGTGGTCACAAGTTGGCGTTGTGGTTACGGACTGCTTAGTGCGTAACCCACTGTGCACTGGGGTGTTAACCACAAGGCTGGCGGTTGAAGTCATCAGCTGCTCCATGGGAGACAGAGGCTTTCTACTCCTCCTCCAAAGAGTTCGCCTTGCTTTGGGCCTCTGCTCCAACCTCCCTCAACACAAGAACATTTAGTTCTCACAACCTGGCATCTTGTGATGCTCACCCTCCTGACAAGATCCCTGAAGACAAAGTGGGTGTATAAGCAAATGTGGTGAAGAAAGCTGATGGTGCCCGGCTATCAAAAGATAGAGCATCTGGGGTCTTAAAGGATGGAAGACAAAGGATGCAGCCATCTAGCAGAGAAGCAACAGGCCTACATGGAAGAAGCACACTAGCTCGTGCGATCATGAGGTGTTGATGGAATCAGGGACAGGCCCTGGAAGAAACAAAACAAACACCACAAAAACCCAGAGTGTTGAGAAAGTGGAGGTCGGGGCAGAGCCCCCAAACCCATCAACAGCCAATAGGACATGCCCTTGCAGAAGGATCACAAGGAAGGGTCGAGTCCACCAGGGCACAGTGCAGCACCCATGAAATACAGAATATTCCTCTGGCTCCTTGCGGCTTCCTCATTCCCCCACTACTGGGATCCCAGTCCTGTCTATCATTTCTGGCACGACCAGAGCATGTGGTAAGAGTTCACGACACATGGAATCCAGGTCAGATAACCCTCCCAGGTACAGGAATGGGAGAGTGATATCAGGAGGGTAGGGAGAAGGTAGGGGGAGGAACAACAGAAACACAGGTGAAAGGAGACAGCAGTTGGTGTAAGATATGAAAATAATAATAATTAATAATTTATCAAGGGGTCATAAGAGTGGGGGAGGAGGGAAAAAAGAAGAGCTGATACCAAGGGTTCAAATAGAAAGTAAATGTTTAGAAATTGATGGTGACAACATATGTATATGTGCTTGATACAACTGATGTATGCAATGTTATAAGAGCTATAAGAGCCCCAATAGCATAATTTAAAAAACAAAAGAGCCGGTCTTAGAAACCTGCTGGGACAGTTTTACCCTGTTCTACAGGGTACGCCATGAGTAGGAGCTGAGTCGATGACAGTGCGTTTGCTTGGTTTTTGGAAGCATTTTGCATACAAAAAGTGCTATGGACTAACTGAACAAACCAATCTGTCTTGAAAGAAGTACAGCCAGAAGGCTCCTTCGAAGCAAGGAGGATGACACTGACTCACATATTTTGGATACGTTATCAGAAGAGACCAGCCCGGGGACACGGACATCGTATTTGGTAAAGTGGAGGGGCAGCAGAAAAGAGGAAGACCCTCAATGCGATAGACAGACACAGTGGTTGCCATAATGGGTTCAAGCATAGCAAGGTGGTGATGGGACATGACTGGGCAGTGTTTCCCTCTGTCAAACACAAGACTGCTTGTGATGTGTAGGAACTGACTTGATGACACCTAGCACAACTGCCAAAGCATTTGGAGGGTATAATTAGATGGCAGATTTCATCATATGTATTTTTATTATTTTATTTTTGGCTGATGAGCTGAAATGCATCTCATGTTGTGTTGGCATGGCTATAAACTGTACTGATCATTCTTATTTTTAAACAATACAAATCCCAATGTAAAATCCTTGCTTCTGACAGTAAACAAATAGATGAAGTTTAATTGTAAAGGCCTCACTGTGACATAATATCTGCTGCATCTTTCAACCATCATTTGTACAATTTAAAGCGGCATCTAATTTTATATACATACCAAGGGCTCAAGTAGAAAGAAAATGTTTTGAAAATGATGATGGCAATATATGTACAGATGTGCTTGATACAATTCATGTATGGATTGTTATAAGAGCTGTAAGAGCCCCCAATAAAAGGATTTATTTCCAAGAACGAAAGACAATCAACCTCTAGCTTTTATTTTCACACTTGGTTTCTGGTAGATGCACTGTGGTGGTGAATAACCTAGGGTGTGGGTGGCTGCTATTAATACCTTTCCTCTCTGCTTCCTTTGTTCTTGACTGCTGCTAAAGTTCAGGAAATAGAATTCAGAAAAAAGTAAAATCAGATTCTGCATTTCATGAAAGAGAAAATATGCTCACGTTCTAAAGAAATATGTTGCTAAACTACTGAAAGGCACAGGATCATATCTGACACCATCAAATGGATCAGAAAATAAGATATACTCTTTTTGGGGGTAGTGAGTCAGCATCAGTTTTTATTAATCTCATAATGGTAAATGTGTTACATAATAAACATGAGGGTAGATAATAGGGTTAACGTGGAAGCTAGAAGCATCAAATACAACTGCTCTTTGTACCTCTGATTGAGCTTGTTTTCTGTTCATTTTTGGGGTGCTGGACAGTGATAGCTTGATTCTAGCCTGATGAAATGATTTCTAAGATGATCACAGTAGGAACTGCTCATTCTACCCCTGGCTTTTAGGCTATGTCTTCAGGATGTGATCGTATTTTCATACATCAAATGTGCATGTTATGTGACAGCCTTCAGAAAGTACACGAGAAAGTGGAAAATACTCATATATATATTTTTTTCATTTGCCTCAGTTTGATAGCTGGGCAACGAATAATGTAGACTGCAGAAAAATTCCATTTGATTAAGAGGCTAATGAAGAATACTGAGAATCAGAAGACTCATTTGAAAGTCTAAACAAACGTGTCTTAGATGAAGCGCAGCCAAAATAATCCTTACACATGAGTTTTCTGAAGCCTCTTGTCTCATGTACTTTGCACATAGTATCAGGAGAAACCAATACTGGAAAAGGGCATCATGTTTAGTAAAGCAGAGAGAAAAGAAAGACCATGAAAGAGATGGAGTAATACAGTGGTTGAAATAAGGGGCTCAAACATAGCAGGTTGTGAAGATGAGCAGTGTTTCATTCTCTTGTGCAGAGTCACTGTGAGGCAAAACTCACTCAATGGTTACCTCATTTTCCCTAACTTCTAACAGTTTTTTCTATGTTTGAAGTATTTTAAAATAAAGACAATGCAATGAAAACAATTAACATAAATATGATGCCTACTGATCCCAAAGTTCCCTGTTGTATTCTTCTCTTTCTTACAGCAAGATACAGCAGCCTTTTATTTTTCTGTAACTTTATTTAGACTCACCAGCATTTGTTTCTTTTAAAAAAAATTGACATGTACTGTATATACTCTAGTATAAGTCAACCTGAATATCAGTCAAGGCACCTAGTTTTACCCCAAAAACTGCATAAAAAAATGTGCTGACAAATTTGGCTTTTACATAATTATATAGAGCAATTAATTCAGGTACTATACAATTCAATGTTTAAATATATGAAAAGGATAGGTACATCACAATCAATTTTTGAACATTTTCTTCATTGTTGTAGTCATTATTATTAGCACCCCATCCCCCTTCAACCTCTTCTGTTATAATGTGGGATATAAAAAGGGCTTTCCCCAGAGTTGCCCCACCCCCACCCCCTCTAATATAGTTTCCTGGCCCAGGACTCTGCTTGCTAGGGCATCGGAGATCAGCTACTTAGAGGTTATCTCCCCAGGCATTCAGCCATCTAGAGCAATCAGATTCTACAATCCAGTGGTTCTTAACATTCCTAATGCCTGTGACCCTCATGTTGTGGCGACACCTCCAGCCATAAAATTATTTTCTTTGATACTTCACAACTGTAACTTTGTTAATATTATGAATCATGTGGCCTCTGTGAAAGGCTCATTCAACCCTCCAAAGGGGTTGAGACCTACAGGTTGGGAACCTCTGCTATACTCTGTCCCACCAGAAGTAAGGCCTGCTCTCTGCTGATAAGAATAGTGGATTGTCTCCCTGAAGGAGAGAGCCCAGAGACAAGACCAAGCCAGCTCAAGGAGGATCCTCTTCAATCTAGGGTCCACTCAGCTTGCCACATGTGTACCCTTAGTGCCTCCCCTTCCTAGTGCGTGTACAGCCCTAGCTCATGCCCTTCCTGTCATGCGCGTATCTCTGGTACAGCCCCTTCTTGTTACCATGCCGTTACTTGTAACCAGCGGGGCTTGCATGTCGCAAAGGATGTATCAGCTGTGATTGGAAATATACTTCCTCCTCCTCCCACTCTCCGCACGGACATGGCTGCTGAGATCATGGCCGTTGTCATAATATGTCTGACTCCTTTATTATACTTCCTCTCATATCTCTCCTATAGTCTATGATTTTACTATAATCTTTATATATTATAGTCACATAATTGTACTTATGGATCCCTCCCCCCCTCCCCACTCCCGATGTCAGAGGCTGGTTTACTCTGATAACATAATATATAACTCATTAATCTATTTACTGTTTCTACAGATTTATTTTCATTTTTCTATAACTTTAAAACAGATTAGAAAAGCTAGGATAGAAGATGGGGAAATCAGTATATAGAAGATTTGAATAACTTACTGTGGTAATTTGCTGATTTTATGTCATCTTGAAGATGTATGAAAGTATAGGATTGGAATTCACCCTGTTGATGAGGTCGCTGCCTGATGATGCCTCCTTGGGGTGTGGCCTTCCTGTAAACTGGGGGACTGGGTTCCTCCCTCTCTCTCTCTGAGGCTTGCCTTTCTGCTTGCTGGGACTCTGCTGATGACTCCAAGAGATACTGGGGCCCTGTTATATTTCCTTTGACCTTGGATCCATGAGACTCTACATCTACCAGTCTGTGCTTTTCCTGCATTCTCTATCCCCTTTCTACATCATTGCTTGTGGCTACCTTAGTTTGAAGAGGGATTTAAGAAATAGTGTTGGACTTGATTGTGTTAGACTGAGCTGGGATGCTTTCTTGATATGCAATTGTTTCTTTCTTATACATAGACGAGTGTCATTGGATTTATTTCTCTCGACAAGTTGGCCTAACACATTTATATTCCCCTCTCGATTATTTTCATTGTTCCCTGAAGACCTGTAAGTGATGGGTTGCCAACTACAAGGACGGCGGTTCAGACTTGGCCCTCACTCTATGGAGGGAGAATGAAGAAGCTGCCTGATCACCTGAAAATGTACAGACTCGGAAACCTCACATATGGTCGCTATGAATCAGAGTCAACTCCACAGTGACGGGTTTGGTTGTTTTAGTAGAAGTCAAGAAATGAAACGGCACATTGCATGGGCACATCTGCTGTACAAGACCTCTTTAAAGTGTTTGAAGAACAAGGATTCACTTTGAAGAGTAAGGTGTGCCTGACCTTGGGATTTTTCAATCCTTCCAAATGCTTGTAAAACTTTGACAATCAATAAGAAAGACCATAGGAAAATCAATATATTTGAATTAGGGTGTTCGTGAGGACTACTGAAAGTACTGTGGACTTCCTTCTGGAACAAGTAAGTCTGTCTTAGAAGACGTCTAACCAGAAAGCTCCTTACGATAAAGGATGGTGAGACTTTGTTTCATATACCTTATACAAGTTAATCAGGAGAGACCCCTCCCTGGAAAAGGTCATTATAGGTTATAATGGCCAGTGAAAAGAAGACCCTTGACAAGAGGGACGTTGTCTGCAACAATGGGCTCAAATAGAGCCGTGATTGTGAGCTCGGCACAGGGATGGACCTAAGCAGTGTTCCGTTTTGTTGTACACAGTGTTGCCGTGAGTCAGAGCGCAATCACGGGTACCTGACACCAGCAAGAGGGAAAGAAGTGGTGGTGGAGCTGTCTCACATCTCCCTTACATCAACGAAGCCGACACATGTCAGACCTTGCAGGGAGCCTTTCCTGCATTTCTTTTTTGCTCTAGCTCCAGTTAATATTGAAAAGGAACTTTGGCACCATTCATAAATATAAATAGCTATAGGATTTTAAATTCCTGCAGTGAGAGGAAAACAACAGCTGCTGTAACAATCACTCACTATGTGTTGTGTGTGTATAATAGATTATGACACAAGAGAAAAAGAAAGTTATAGCATGTAGTTGGTTTTGTTTGAATTCATTTTCTATTCATTGCATATTATTTTACATAGCTAAAAACAAATTACACATGCTGTCTGCATTTTCAACATAAATGTCTTCCTTGATTGGAAATCTCACACTGGAAAAGGAGTGGTAGAATTATATGATAATGTCTTACTAGACTTTGTCCAACAGGGACAGCTTAACGACAAAATCCATCTTTGCAGATTCAAAAACACTCTTAAGTTTTATTTGGTCCTAACTCTCTGACTTCATACAAATGCACATATACTGGTAACTTCCTTCCCTCTAAATTCTAATTAGCTAAAGGAATTTATATCTAACAAAACTGTCTTAAGCTGTAACCTTAGACAACAAACATATTTCTTTATATTAAGATAACAGTTACTCAAGATTTTAATGCAGTACAAAGGTTAAGATTAAGTATGACAATTTTCATATATAAACTCAAAACTGAAAATCGTCAACTCAGAATATTCTCAAACCAACCCGCCCGATGAAGCCAGTTTCTCCTGGATGTGTAGGGATCACAGGGAGTCTCTTAGCAAGTGATTCTGGACACAACCATACAAATCTAGAAAAGTAGCAGACCTTTATCTATATCTGCTAGCAATATTATTTTTAGTATGTTCTAGTTTTATTATTTTCTGTTTTCTTTTGGATTTAGGTTTTTCTGTGTTCTGCTTTTGTTACTGTTGCTAAACCTTTCTTTTGGTATGTATCTTTGTTTTAGAAATAATTCCATTTTTAAAAAAAAGGAATGAAAATAATGGGCTGCTCATGCTTTGAATAGTCTTCTAGAAATATTGTTTCTCATTTGAGCTTTTCATGAAAGCTGAAAAAATGTTATAAATCTTATTTTCTGAGAAGTGCCTAGAGGATGAGTACTGAGTTGTTGGGGGGTGGAGGGTAAGCAGTGTCATACGATTTTTAAAAGATAACTATTCATTTAACTACTACGGCCAGAATGTTCATTAGCAGCATGTTAAAAAAAAAAAAACCCGTGTTTTCACAATATCTAAAATGAGACCTAATGGTGATAAATTATTGCCTGGCTTGAGAGGTCTATCCCTTCCCCACTACCCTCCAATGGGAGGGGCTCATTCATGATTATTTCTTTTAGTGCCAATACATAAAATACAATGTTAACTTCTAAGGCCCATTATTTCCCTTGGTTAACTATACATATGTATAACTATACATCCAAATAAGCACATTTATATATCACAGTTTAACAAAAAAAACAACCCGAGACTTGTGTGTATGACCAAAAAACCCCAAAACCCTTTTCTTTCTTTTTTTCTGTATTCCTACTCCTTTTCAACCAAAATTACCGTGAAAGCTACTTCCTCAAAACAGCTCTTCAGTCAAACTATGTTTGGCTTGTAAATCAAAAAGCCTCTCTTGACTTATCTCACTAGCGAAAACTGATATAGATCCCTCTTTGCTGTTAATTGTTAAAAGTGCCATTTAGGATCCAGACAGCATTCTCTATGGGCTTCTTTCATCAAATTTCCTCTCTGCCACCAAGTTGATCTGGACTCACAATGACCCTCTAGGTCAGGGTACAACTGCCCTGTGGTTTTCCAAGACTATTAAATCATTACAGGAGTTGAAAGCCTCACCTTTCTCTGTGGATTGGCTGCGAGTTTTGAACTGCTGACCTTGCAGTTAGTAGCTTGACCTCACCAAGGCTCCACACTTTCAAACATCATCCAGCAAAAACCTGTTTAAATCTGTTTCTACCTTCCCCAGCAGAGGTAAATGTTATAGCCAACGCCATTAAAACTGGCATCTGTTTAGATTAAATTAATGTCCCAATAAAGAAAGTATTAAGAGCATTGAGAGTAAGAAGTCCCTTTTATTTCCAGTGTCTAACCCTGAATGCCAATATGTCTAATGTCACTGAATAGTATCATGAAGACGATGTTTTGGATGAGTGCTATCTTTACCTGTCTTTTTTTTTTTTTTTTTTTTTTACCTGTCTTGATGGCACAAACTCTTTGAGGATGGTCAGAATAGCACATTATCCCTCTCTGGATTCAACACTACTAAATAATTCAATAATTGATTCTCAGTAATGATTGTAGTAAATATTAAGAAGGTCAGATCTACAATCGCCCTGTGTCAGTGTAGTTCAAGGATTTAAAATAGAACTCACTCTTGAAGTCCTGGCAAAAGGAGAATTTTTGCAGCTTCTTGGCACATTACTTCCTTCTTGCAATACAGGAAGTGAACGAAGCACTGTGAATGTTAACACCAACACAACAGAGCCACTGTGGTTTATTCAGATTTGGCTTGTCTTCTTCCCACTAATCTCTCATTTTAAATACTTGAAGACATAAATGATCACAAAAGAAGAGGCCGGGTGATGTGGACTACCAAGAGGAACTTTTCCTTCTCAGTCACATTTTTCTATCTATGTTGCCATCGCAGTGATTAGCCTTTAATTTTTCCCCACTCCCTTGTTGCCTTGGTGGGAGTGTCAGTGAGGCTAACCAAAAGGTCAGTGGTTCAAAGCTCTACCAGCTTCTTTGAGGGAGAAAAATGAGGCTGCTTGCTCCCATAAAGATCTACAGTCTGAGAAACTTTATGGAGGGGGTGATAGGTCAGAATCAACTGAATGGCAGTGGGTATTATTATGTTGAGAAAGGATTCTTTCTCAACAGGGGAAAATCTTGCCAATTTTCTAAGTTATTTTCCATTTTATAAAATTGAAGGCCGATACCAGTCATTTTTGAGGTCAGAGTTAGTATTTGATAGGTATAATGAAATTCAGTCACATACTTAGTAACTGCTAGGCCCTCAATCAAAGCTCACTGCCTTTGAGTTGATATCTCACAGCCCTCAAGGTCACTGAAGTCTCTACTACTGTTCCTCCATCACTTTACTAACACTAAAGTAGCTTTCACAGACATCTCTATTTGACCAACTAGACTGCAAGCCCTTTGAAGATAAAATCACTGCCATATACTCCTTTATATGCCCACTTAATAACTGTCAAGTTAGATGACATTTCTTTTTTTTTTTTTTTTTTTTTTGGCATCACTGCTCCGGTGGTGGAAGCAGGAGGCTTCTCTTTTTTAAAATACTTTTGTTTTTGTTTTGTTTTTGTGGGCATCACTGCCTCTGGTGGTCGTGGGCGCTACCCAGCCGCCACTGGATTTGAACCGCCAAGCTCGCGGGCTGCAGTTCCGCACTCAACCACTTACGCCACCGGGGCACAAGTTAGATGACATTTCTAATACTCAAGTGCAGAGGCTACTATGAGCAAAGTAAGGACAAATTCAACATGCATATCAAAAATAACATTGTTGTTGATAGCTGTTTAGTCCAGTCTAACTATAATGCAAACCATTATATCTTAGGCAACTATTAAGAAGTGATTAAGGTCAACAAGACCAATTAATATTGGCACTCTTCAGGGAAAAGATAGGACTAATAGTATTAAGTCTATTACTAAATTTTGTGCATGATTTGAAGTGGAAATGGACATACTTGAACGTACAGGTCTACTCTCTAAGGGAGACGTGTGAGCACTCTGATTAGTCTATTTGAAATATATGTATACAAAGTATTTACTTTGCAACAGAGAGCCTGATGTTTGATGTGATAGCAATACTGGGAGGAGTACCAAGCTTGATGAAAACAACCAACCCAAACTCTTATCTTGAATCCTTTAGAGTAAAATGTTTCAGGGTGTATGTTAGGGGAAAATACGAAGGAAGCCGGCTCTAACAACTAATTATAAGATCATAAGCAATGAAAAGAAAATAGAAAAACACATTGACAGGAGGTTTGCTACATGGCATTCTTAGTTAGTCAGTTATTTAAATAATTATATGCAATCACTCCCTATCCCTGTTCTATGGATTTATTTTGTCAGGCTGCCCCAAAGACTCTTTTTTTTCTTTTCATTGAAGTTCAGCAATGTCACCAGATGATGTCTTTTAGCTGCTTAAATGCACACACTGACTGGCTGAAAGGAAATGACTTACAATTACTTTGTTTAGGAAGCCAATGGAAATTTCCCATTATTAAAATGACGATGCCTAAAAGATATTGTACAAACAGTTAAGTCCTTCCTTTCTTATTTTTTTTTTTTGCTCCTTCCCTCACAGCTTCCCATGGCTGTTTTAAAAATATTAAATCTTCATTGTGTTTAATTAAGTTTAAATTTAATTAATTTAATTACACTTAATTTTCATTGAAGAAACAGACTCTGATTAAATAGAAACATTGCTAATAAGTATGACATCATATGGCATTGATTTTGAAAAGATCCCTTTAAGGTTAGAAATTTTTACAATAAATATTAAGAGACAAGAATAGGGCTGAGCCCTGGTGGCGTAAGTGGTTGAGTGCGGAACTGCAGTCCATGGGCTTGGTGGTTCAAATCCAGCGGTGGCTGGGTAGCACCCACGACCACTAGAGGCAGTGATGCCCACAAAAAAAAAAAAAGAGACAAGAATAATATTTTCAATTTTAACTCTTTGCTATCATGGGTTAAAAAATGAGCACATTTATACTTTCTTTTATCCCACCTCTACCATCTGATTTGTTAGTTATATTCTTTTTACAATTTTAAGGTTTTAGTATTTCCAATGGAGGGGTAGGGTGAGTAAAAATACCTTTAGTCTACTACCTGTAACTGGAAGTCTCCTCTCTACACATTATATCTGAAGATGTGCTAATCTTTAAAACAATAAATTATAGTTTTGATAGTTTATAATGCATCAGGGAATGAGAGAAAAAAACACCAACATCAGCAGAGTGAAAGACTGCTTAGAAGAAGCCTGTGCCAGGGAAAGCATTTGTCTGGAGATCAGGTTGAGCAGCTGTGCCAAAACAGCTGTATTACTTAGATGAAATGCACTTGCAGAGTGCGGTGCTAGAAAGGCCTTCCTGTGAACTGTTTACAATTAGATTTGGGTTTAGAATTGCCTGTTACACCTAGTTATAACTAAAGTCCCTCAGATTCTTCCCTTTGCTCTGCCTTCATCTGTTCACTTATCGGTATTAAAAAACCGCCAAAAACAGCCTTTCCTTACTCAGGTCCAAATATCTTCCCCAATTTTAGGAAGCTAAACTAGGTGATTGTTTTTTAAGGTTGTTGTTGTTTTTAAGTTTAAGTATTAAATCATAATAATGGTAGTTAAAATACACACTTTGCCGTTTGAAGCTAGATTCTGTTAAAGACAGAATGTTAATGATCATGAATATAGCACATGATCCTGAAATATAGTCTATTAGAGCACAAAATAGAGCATTGACAATGACTTGACAGTGACTACCAACAATATATAAACTAGAAATCTATTCACTAAATAGATTTGTAGGTGACTACCTTTATATTCTTTCAAAATTGTTCATAATAATCATTTAAGCAGAATATTATGTCAAAAATGTTATCCATGGCACACGTCATGAGTTAGCATTCAAATAAAATCTCTAGCACATCTATCCAAGTTTTGCCTGGTTTTTCATCTCACTAAGGCTTGGGTTTTTGCCACCTTCAGAGCTGTTTACGGCTCTGGACTTTGCATTGCTCTCACGGTTGATGTCTTTGCTCATAAAGAGACACTGTCTTGAAATGCTTATTTTCACGTAGGCAGCTTAACTTCAACTCAGAAGCATTGCATGGTTAGCTGGATCATTTGAATTGACGTTCTTCTTTTTTTAAGTCATCCTATTGGGGGTTCCTACAGCTCTTATAACATTTCATACATCAACTGTATCAAGCATATTTGTACATATGCTGCCATCATTTCCAAAACATTTTTACTTGAGCTCTCACTATAAGCTTTTTTAAAAAAATCATTTTACTGGGGGCTTATGAATTTATGTTCTAGTGGTTCTTAGGTGTCTTGCTAGAGCGGTCTCATTTCAATTTCCTATTGGGCTAGTGCCATGAGTCACTCTCAGCATATAAAAAAAATTCAGAATTATTGGACTAGAATTTTGGACTAGGAAATAGATTGTGTTCCAATTGCTGGCAACAGTGAAACCATCAAACCTATTTAATGGCTAGTACAGCTTAGAAATGACACTGATGAAAATGATCCAGGAATCAGAGGTGACAGGTAAAGTGCATCATGAGTCTCCACGACACTGATGACCAACTCGTCACTTTGCCAAGTCAGATCTTGAGTTGACTCAAGGACTTGATGACCTTCTTTACCAGCTTCCTACAGGGCACTAAGAAAACAGGCAATATGAAACCCAAGTATTTGCTAAAACATTACACAAAGCAATAATGCTAAGAAAACCTACTTCTTTATATTCTGTTGCAATAATCTGCTTCAAAATCCTACGAATGTCAAGGACAAAAGTTTATGTACTGCCAGAGAATAATCCCTCATCCAAAACATTTATTTCAAAATGAATGCTGACAATTACTACCATTTTCTTGATCCCTATACCTGCTGCATTTAACTACTATGTCTCTTTATCGGATTCTCTTCTCTCTGGTCACTGAAAAGGCAGGCTATATATCATCCCTATATTATAAATTATACAATTTCAGAAAAAGATGAGTTTAAACTAGCTTGGTGCAAAGTGTGACTGTAGTTAGGTTTCGTGTCAAGTTGTTTCCAACTTAAAACCCAATGCACAACAGGATGAAACCATACCAGGCCCGGCACCAGTCTTATAAGCATTGCTGTTTTTCAGCCCATTTTTGGCACCTCCAGCATCAATTCATCGCTTTGAGAGGCTGCTGCTGCTGTTTTTTTGTTTGTTTTTCACTCACTCGCTACACCAAGCAAAATGCCCTCCTTCAGGAAGGGCCTCTCCTGGTAACACGTCTAGAATACTTGAGACAAACTCTATTTCCATTTCTAAGGAGCCTAGTGATTGTACTTCAGATGTGTTTGTTCTTCTGGAAGTTCACGGTATACGCAATATCTTCCACCAATACCGAAATTCAAAGGCTTCCATTCTGCTTTACTCTTCTTGATCCCCGGTCAGCAATCCTGGTGGTGCAGCGGTTCCCAGTAGGGCTGTGATCTGCAAGATCCGTGGTTTGAAACTACAGTTGCTCCTCAGAGAAATGCAGAGTTTCCTACTCCCGCTCTTTGTGACAGGCTTGGGAACTCCATGGGCAGTTCGACCCTCTCCTACAAGGTCGCTATGCATCAGCATCAACTGGATGGCAGGGAGTCTAGTTTTTTGACTTGGTTTATTCATTGCCCAACTTTCTTGTGCACATAAGACAACTGACAATATTAGGGGTTGAGTCAGGCACAGCTTAGTCCTCAAAGTATCTGTGCTCTTTAACACTTTAAAGAAGTCTTTTGAAGCTGAATGCCAAATCACCCTATATTGTTTAATTTCCTGACTGCTGTGCCTGTGGATGTTGATTGTGGATCCAGTAAAATGAAACCTGGACAACTTCCATCTTTCGTCCATCAATCATGTCTGAGGATTTGGGATATTTGTGTGTGTGTGTGTGTGTGTGTGTGTGTGTGTGTGTATTGAGCTATAACTGACAGTGAGGGCTTTCTTCATTGATTTTGATCACTAAGTCTTTCATATTCTCTTGACTTTCAACAAGCAACAAGTCTTTTCCCATTCTTCTTTATATTATTTGCTTCTTGGATTATTTGCTCAGGGTGGCGGTCATGTATTCATGTCAATTTCATGATTAGGATGTAGGGGTGGAGTCTAGCCTGTTAATCTGGAGGTAGCCAATGAGGCCTCTTTGTGGACATGGCTTTCTCCTGGGAATTCTGGGAAGTCTCATGGTATTTCCGAATTGGAGAGCAGAGACTTTACTCTCAGTCTCTGGGAGTGAGTCTCAGAGAGACAAACTACTGACAAGACAAGATGGCAGCATCCGAGAAACTGGAGGAGCTGGAGGAGAAGCCACGGGGCCTTACCCTGATGGAACCAGACCTCTGAAGCTGGAAAAGTCACAGAGAGACCCCTACTAGTGCTGAGATGTTTCTATCACCAATGATGGACCCAAGCCCTGGAAACGGGGAGCCATGAGGGGACCCGTGCCAGATCCGGGACTCTGCACCCAATGGCCCGTGACTTCTTAAGTCGGAAGGAGATTTTATAGACCAGTATCGGACATATGGGCTAGTATCAGACTTATGACTTTGGACTGGACTGGGTTGGGATGCTTTCTCAATGTTCCATTCCTCTTGTATATAAACCATTCCCTTATTTCCATATGCGTGTTGAGGAATTTGTTTCTCTAGTCTACCTGGACTAACACTCTCAGGATATACATAGAATACCATGTTTTTCGGACCATAAGGCGCACCTGACTATAAGGTACACCCAGTTTTTAGAGCAGGAAAACAAGAAAAAAATATTCTGAACCAAATATTATCAGTATACTAAAATATTTACTAAAATAAAGCAAAATACGGCAATATTTAATAGCATACACTCAACAGTGGTGTTAAGAACCATCATCACTTTCATTGCCAAATGAGGGGAGGCAGGTGCTGTGCCGATCACATGACCTGACTGACATTGAGACTTTAGGAGGCGGGACTTCTCCCAAACACTCAGAAATCCCCAGCACGCAACCAGCAGTGGACAGTAAGCGGACACAAGGGATCATAAACAAGTGTTCTGGGGTACCACACCTTTGGACTATAAGACGCATCTTCGTTTCCCTCCCCTTTTGGGGGGGAAAACAGTGTGTTTCATGGTCTGACAAGTACAGTAAGCACGGTGAAAGGATATGACCTTGACACATAGTTCCTTTGTTCTGTTTGAGTGACTGCCTCTATGTACAGGTTCTGCAATGAGCACAATTAAGTGCCATGGACCTCCCCTTCCTCTCACTGTCATCCATAATTATAGCCTACACGGTTGAATGCATTTACACATTCAATGAAACACATCTTTCTGGTATTTTTGCCTTCAGTCAAAATCCATCTGACATCAGCAGTAATAAAGTATTACTAAAAGCATGTGCCAAAATAGCTTTGGAGTTTCTTACGAAGAATAACCAAAATAAGTTTCTTGTGCCTTTTCAATATCTTCACTCAACATATGTAGGCCTATCCTTACTCTACTACCTTCCTTTCCCAATATGTATCTTATTTTGAATATATTTTTCAGGGTCTTAGTTTCCTTAGCTTTCAAGATTTGCTTTCCTAATCCTTAATTCTGGTAAATTCATTTCATCAATTCCTGCTCTAGCTAGAGTGAAGCAAGTCACCCACAGCCACCAAGCCAATTCCAATGCTCTGTTGGGTTTTTAACGGTGTACACTTAAAAAATTAATAAATAGCTTTATTGGGGGCTCTTATAGCTCTTATTTATACCACTCCATATATCAGTTGTCTCAAGCACATTTGTACATATGTTGCCATCATCATTTTTAAAACATTTCTTTTCTCCTTGACCCCTTTGTATCAGCTTTTTTCCCCCTTCCTTCCCCAAATTCATGGATCCCTAATAATAATAATAATAATAATTTTTCTATATTACACTGTTCACAGTCTCCTTTTATTGTTTGTCCCCCTGGTGGAACATTACAGTCAGTTCCCCATTTCTTCTCCTTCTCCCTCTACCTTCTCCCTGTCCTCATGGTATCCCTATTCTCATTGATCCGGAGGGGTTTCTCTATCCAGGATCCCGTGTGTTGAAAACTCTCATCTATTATCATTATGCATGCTCCCCGGTCTAGCTGGATTTGTAAGGTAGAATTAGGGTCATGGTAGTGGGGATGTGTGTGTGGGGGGGCACTAAAGAAGTAGAGGAATGATGTGTGTTCCATAAGTTCTATGCTGCACACCGGCTGTCTTGTTCTTTCCTTGTGACCATTCTGTGGGGGAATATCCAATGGTCCATAGATGGGCTTTGGGTCTCCACTCTGACCCCCATCATTTGTATTGATATTTTTGTTTGACTTGGGTCTTCTGATGCCTGATACCTTATCCTGTCAACACCTTGTTGCTTCCCTGCTAGATGGACTCTTGTTAAATTTTTTTTTTTTGGCATCATTGCCCTATGGTGGGAGTAGGAGGCCCAGCCTTGCTCTTGGAAAGATGCTGCTGGATTTGAACCTCCAACCCAGTCGGCTGCAGTCCTCCACCAGGGCTCAGCCCCCTGTTTTATCTTTCAATACTGGGGCACTATCATTTTTCTTCATATTTGCTTATGCACCTATTTTGACTCAGCGATCATGTTGGGAAGGTGAGCATCACGGAATGCCGGGCTAATGCTGTACATTTTTACCAGCGCAGACTGCCTCATTTTTTCTCTGCAGAGTGGCTGGTAGGTTTGGACTCTAGCAGACCAACGCTTAACCCACATGCCACCAGGTCTTCTATAATGTGAAGGGCTATGGAAAAATGGTAGGGTTGTTATTAATTTGCTTTTGTCAGAGATTCTGACCCCTAGTGAGCACACAAGTCCAGAGGGTTTTCAAGCTGTGGCATTTCAGAAACTGGGTGGGGCCTTTGGACAAGTAGTGAATGGTCTATGATCTACCACCATCTGTATCACTGTGCCATGACTACAGAGCCATTATTCGTATTAGCTCTATGATCAAGCTTACTAAGTAAATGCTTTTACATATCGCTCATGGATTTTCAGACATCTTCACAGAAGCTACTAAGAATTTCTTCCTCCTCCTACTTTATGGAGGTCAAGGTTTTCTGTAATCCATTTCCACAACTTCTTTCTTCTCCGACTCAAAAGCTTGCCATCGAGTTGATTCTTGCCATGAAGTTGATAACTTCATCTTTATTCCGGGGAGGAGTTGATAAGTTTGAACCACCAATCTTACGGTGACCAGTTTACTGCGTACCTGACAAGGCCACTGGAACTTTTATTTTTTATAGTATCCACCTGCCGGCAAATTCTCTTAATCCCCGCATGCCTTCCCTCCCTTTAATTCTAGCTCAGGGCTTGATGTGCAAGCTCATGCCTTTATTTTTTCAATTAGCTGTTACATCTTTAGAGTCTCCAAACTTCACCGGCCCTTTCCTTCAACTTTAAATGTTATCTATGCCATACTAGTCCTCACCACCTCTTTGTTTATTTGTGTGTTTGTTTGTTTTTTGGGCATCACTGCCCTCTGGTGGTGGGGGTGGGAGGCCCAGCCTTTGCTCCTGTGGAGCCGCTGCTGGAATTGAACCTTCATCCCAGTGGGCCGCAGTCCCGCGCACAACCACACGCCACGCTATTTTCTCTTTAGAACACTTTGAGTTGCTCTTCATTGCCTATAGCATAATGGCAAAACTTTTTAGCATGACTTTCATGACATTAAAATTTTTTCCCCTAAACTTTATCTTTAAAATGTGTAGTCTCAATTCATTTTTCTAACAGCTAACTGTCTCATGAATATGACTAATTCACCTGAAAATCTAACAAAAATTTTAGAAAAAAATCCCAGGCAAAAATTTCAAAACATTTTAATGAAAATCTTAGCATGTTTAAAGTTGGTGTTTCAGATACCCATACCTATTTCTGCCCCACAATATGAATTTCTATAATAGATGCATATAATTTCAGTGCAAACATTTACTTAAACACTTTCTCATTTCATGGGGAAGTGAGCTCTGGTTTTGAAGCCAAAGACCAGAGGAGCTGGCAGAGCTTCAGATAGCAGGTGAAAGAAAGGTAAAGCGCTTACTGAATGAGGTAATGCATGCTATTGTAAAACATGATTATTCTTCAGATTTTATCCTTTTCCCAAGTGTTTCTGATAGGAGTCACCTATTTGTCAGAAGCAAGCTACATTTGTCAGTAGAGTTATAAAATTTCCTGTGTTGTATCGTTTATTGATTTGAGTGCAATTAGGTGGTCATTTCTATTGACAAGAAGTAATTTGATGTTTAAGAGATAAACGGAATCTGGACAAAACCCACTGGTTCTCCTTTCAAGTTTCTTTTTACCTGACTAGTTCATCCTACTAATAATGTGCAATTGGCATGCTAACAGAATGCTAGTTTATGAATAGCATAAGCTAGCATATACATAATGCATATGGGAATACGCATTCCTGTATGAGAGAGGGGGTAAGGCTCAGCTCTGTGCCTTCTCTTGCCCATTCCTTAGGCCAGTCAATACTCAAGGTAGAAGTCTAATTTAGACCTAGTCTCTGAGCAAGAGCTTATATGTTTATTTGTGTGCTTGACAAGAGCTCTATCTATTTATACAACATACGTACATACATATGGGAGGAGGTTAAAAACTCAAAGTATTAGATTCACTATTGCAATAAATAATTTAGAATCAAGTATGCTGGGAGTTAAAATTATGTCTTTGATTCTATCATGAGGATTACTCTCCTTTTCTAATAAAAATGACCCAAAACATAACTCACTGAACTTGAGCAAAGTTAATTTGTTTTCTTGGTTTACACCATAGAAAAAGTTACCATGCCCTAGTGGTTAAAAAAAAAAAAAAAAGGTTTCAAAGCAAGCCTACTAAGCACAATTGAAAATCATGAAAATGTTACTGTTAACATTAGACCTTCAAAAATTCTCATTTAATAGTTCAATAGACTTATTTAGGAAAGTGACTGACACAATGTGATTAGAAGGGCAAAGATTGCAACAATATAGCAAATAATAACAGCAAAAATTACAATTAGTAATAATGAAGGATTATTAAATTACTACGACTAAAGTTTCTTCTCCCCTAATGCTATAAATGATCCATTCATGGTACTCAAGTATGGCAAAAATCAGGTTTTTAAATTCACTTGGATCTCCAAATATAGGAGCCCTGGTGGCACAATTTTTTTTTGTTTTGTTTTGGGCATCACTGCTCTCCGGTGGTGGGAGTAGGAGGCCCAGCCCCACTGCTGGAATTGAACTTCCGTCCCAGTGGGCCGCAGTCCCGCGCACAACCACTACGCCACCGGGGCTCAGCCCTGGTGGCACAATTTTTAGTGCCCCAGTTGCTAACTGCAAGGTTGGAAGTTCAACCTCCTAAGTAGCTCCTTAGAAGAAAAGACCACACAATCTGTTCCCATAAAGATTTAGAGCCAGTAGAACAGAGGAAGTACACTGGAGTCGGAAACATAGAGATTTAGCACAGATGTTCCTTCAGGACTAGTGATGGGAATGGTGATACTGGGAGGGTGGAGGGATGGTGGGGGTAGAAAGGGGAACCAATTTCAGGGATCTACATATAACCTCCTCTACATATAAGCCCTGGTGCTTGGCCAACAGGGACGTGAGTGAAGGGACACATTGGACAATGTATGATATGAAAGAGCAGTAAAAATTTGTAAATTATTAAGGATTTATGGGGATGGGGGGGGGGAAGGGAAATATGGGGAGCTGGTACTGGGGGCCCAAGTGGAGGGAGGATGTTATGAGAGTGATTCTGGCCACAAGTGTGCAAATGTGGCCTGCATAAAATTGATGCATGTATGGATTGTGAGGGGAGGTAAATGAGAACTGAATAAAATGATGCATTAAAAAAAGGGGGGAGGGAAGGGAAAGGAGGAGCTTATACCAACGGCTCAAGTGGAAAATGTTTGGAAATGAATGTGGCAATATGTGTGCTAATATGCCTGATACAGATGACATATGGAATGTTATAATAGCTGTAAGAGCCTCCAATAAAATTATTAAAGAAAAAAGATTTACAGCAAGGAAATCCTACAGGGTCCCTATGAGTTAGAATCAACTCAATGGCACAAAATAATAAGAACTCTCTAAATAATAAATGAAAATGTTATTTTTGAATATGAAAGGTAATATAATAATTATTGTTTGTCAGAGCAAATGTTACCCTATATAGCTGCAAAATCCAGTAGTAGCCACTAATCATATGTCACTACTGGATGCTTGACATATGACTAGTTTGAATTGTAACTACAAAACAGACACTATATATTAATGACAATATGGAAAAATAACAAAATATTTAATTACTCTTATAATTTTCATGTCAAAAGGATATTATGGATATATATGAAATTAACAAGTAGTAAAACTAACATTTATAACTTTTTGGTAATTTACAAGAATGCAAGCAGTGATAGTAAATGCCATAGGCATATTCCATTTGACAATCTAGATATATACTCAACTACACATGCAAACAAT
This sequence comes from Nesogale talazaci, assembly GCA_004026705.1. NCBI lineage: Eukaryota > Metazoa > Chordata > Mammalia > Afrosoricida > Tenrecidae > Nesogale > Nesogale talazaci. The sequence goes on from PVJH01001909.1 coordinate 151,240, forward strand.
TAACACCCACCTCTCACTTAATGACATGGCTAGATTTCAAAGATCAGTTGTTAGGCAAAAATTGGCATTTTGTGAAAATGGAGAATGATCATATCAGATCACAAAATGGAAGCACAATTACATCGTTACATAACTCCCTAATTACATCTTTGCATAACAATTTATATCACTGCAAACCCACTGAGAACCACAGTCCAGTTTGTTACTACTACACACACCTCATCAATATGCAGACCAGCTGGATAGCATTTTTTAAATTATAATTGTAAATTCAAAATGTCAGATAATTTGATTGCCGATAAAGTGAAAAGTGCACATATAATGCAGAATTTAAACCATTTTTGATGGGAATTGCACAAATTAAAATTTATCAAAACCCATCTGTTGATATACAACAGCAGTAATAGAGCAAACAGCATAGTGAGTGCATCTGAGTAAATTTGTTAAAACTATCAATAAGACAAAAATTCCTCTGGCATCACTGCCGTCTGGTGGTCATGGGAGCTACCCAGCACTTCTCCTGAGAGCCACTGCTGGATTTGAACCGCCAAGGCCGCAGGCCACAGTCCCGCACTCAACCACTTACACCACCGGGGCTCAGCAATAAAGCAAATTTTAATCACCATCCTAGAGAAAATTATTTAGAAAATTATTATCACATAAAGAAACAAAGTAAGACGTTAAAAAATATGGTAACAAAGAGTATTATAGGGGTTGTGAGGCAGTTAATTATTAAAATCACTTTGTTATTCTTCTGGAATTTGCAGTGTTTGAGAATTGTAGAATTTTTTTAAAATGTGCATCCTTAGAGTACTCTGCCCCATTTAAAAAATATTTGGTTACATTTCTTAAAAAACAGGGCTGAGCCCCGGTGGCGTAGTGGTTGTGCGCGGGACTGCGGCCCACTGGGATGGAGGTTCGATTCCAGCTCCACGGAGCAAAGGCTGGGCCTCCTACTCCCACCACCTGAGGGCAGTGATGCCCCCCCCCAAACAACAACAACAGAAAAAAAAACAAAGAGGAAACAAAAACCTATAAAGAGAATATGATATATGATTCTTGTTATAATCATGATTCCAAGAAACAAATGAACAGTGTAAAGCTAAAACCTACTTATGGAGCAGTAAGGAAAATCTGAGTAATTCTAAATATTTTTATGATATTAAGGAAACTACTGTTAGCATTTTTAGATGCTGGTATTATGGTTACTCTTATATACCTGAGAAATGTAACAGTTTATACAGTCAAATTGATATTATAAATTATCTGCTTTAAAATAATCCAGTGTTTGTGCAGACCATACAGGGAAATAGGTGGGGTAAAGATGAAGTAAGACTACTATGTTTTTTTTTTGGGGGGGGGGCATCACTGCTCTCCGGCGGCGGTGGGAGTAGGAGGCCCAGCCCCACTGCTGGAATTGAACCTCCGTCCCAGTGGGCCGCAGTCCTGCGCACAACCACTGCACCACCGGGGCTCAGCCCCAAGACTACTATGTTTTAATAACTGACTTAGCAAGGAAATAGGTATAAAGATATACTATTCTGCCTTCATAAGTATTTTCAAATTTCACATTTAAGTAGGAAGAGGACTACAAAAAGAAGTGTAAAGCGTTTGTTTTTAATTGGGGAATAGAAATGGGAGATAACATGGAAGAAGCACACCAGCCTGTGCTCATGAGGTGTTGACAAATCAGATAAGAGGCTCCAAAGACCTCAAACAAAGAAACAAAAAACCATATTGCTGAGAATGAGGGGGGTCAGAGCAGAGACGCCAAACCCACTTGTAGACAATGGGACATCATCGTATAGAAGAGTTACAAGGAAAGGATAAGTCAATCACAGAACAGTGTAGCACGGATGAAATATTCATCTGGTTCTTTGAGGCTTCCTCATCCCTCTCCCCTCCCCCCCACTATCATGACCCCAGTCCTGCCTTTCAGTTTGGGCTGGACCGGAGCATAAACACAGGTACAGTGAAGAGTTCACAACACATGGAAACCAGGTCAAATAACCCCCCCAGGAAACAGAAATGGAGTAGCGATACCAGGAGGGGGAGGGGGAGGAGGGGAGAAGAGGAGAGGAAGGGGAAATTGATCACAGTGATCGATGTTATTATAAACCCATCTCCAACCCACCCCAGAGAGATGAGCAACAGAAATGTGGTTGAAGGGAGATAGCAGTTGGTGTAAGATATGAAAACAATAATTTATAATTTTATCAAGTGATCACAAGGGTGGCGGGGGAGGGAGGAGAATAAAAGAGGAGTCGATACCAAGGACTTAAGTCGAAAGTAAATGTTTCGAAAATGATGATGGCAACATATGTGCAAATATGCTTGATACAATTGATGTATGGAATGTTATAAGAGCTGTGAGAGCTCCCAATAAAATGATTCTTTTGGGGAGGCATCACTGCCCTCTGGTGGTCATGGGAGCTACCTAGTCTTGCTCCTGGAGAGCTGCTGCTGGATTTGAACTGCCAAGGCAATGGGCTGCAGTCCTACACTCAACCATTATGCCACCGGGGCTCAGCAAAATGATATTTTTTAAAGCAAAAGAAATAGGATAGTTATTAAGCTTCTCCAAGAAGAACCCCAGTCTGGTGGTATTTTGAACAATTTGTGGAAAATTCTGAGGAGTCAGAATCACTGCCCTTAGCTATAGCAGACAGTGCCCCTCAAATTGAAACATCTGCAATGACTATAGAGATTTCCTATCCTATATAAAGCAAGGCCTAAAGTTCTAACAGGGCTTTAATGGTAAATATGATACAATTGTTCAGGTTGAAGCTAGAGAAAATTAAAACAAGAGCCAAAATACTACTAAGTTGAGTATATCCTTCCTACTTTTAGAAACTATCTCAAGGCAGATTTAATGCACTGAACACTGATGACTGAAGACCTTATGATTGGGCTGAGTCCCGGTGGCATAGCGGTTGTGTGCGGGACTGCGACCCAGTGGGTGGGTGGTTCAAATCCCGCAGCAGCTCTACAGGAGCAAGGGTGGGCTTCCTACTCCCACCAAAGGGCAGTGATGTCCCCCCAAAAAAAGACCATATGATTTGTGGAATACCCTCAAGACCATCATACATGGGGAAAGCAAAAGATTCACTGGAAAGAAAGAACCAAAGTGATTCTGACACTTGCACAGTAATAACTAAAGAAAACAGAAGAGATAAAAGTAAAAGGGTTAACAGATGATTTCAAAAGGCTCCTGGAAAAGACAAAGTCACGGATTATAATGAAATATGCAAATACCTGGAAGTTGAATAAAAAACCCAAGAGGCTAGAGCATGCTCAACATACCTCGAACTGGAGACAAACTCAAGTCTGAAGTTGAAATGCACAAGGATTCTATAGGCAAAATACTGAATGCTGCAGGAAGTACCAAAGGAAGATGGGAGGAATACATAAAGTCACTGCACCAAAAAGAGCTGGTCAACATTCAACACTTCAAAAGATGAGATGTGATCAAGAACTTATGGTATTAAAGGAAAAGTCCAAGCTACACTGAAGGAACTAGAGAGAAATAAGGTTCCAGGAACTGATGCAATGTCAACTAATATGTTTCAATAAATGGATACAATATTGAAAGTACACATTTGCCGGTGCCAGGAAATTTGGAAGACAGCTACCTGGTCAACCAATTGAAAAAAAATTCATATCCGTGCCCATTCCAAAGAACAGAATGAAGAAATTATCAAGCAATAACATGAATGGCACACAAAAATAAAAGTTCATGAAAGATAATTCAAAAAGATTGAAGCAGTACATCGGCAGAGAACACAGAAATCTGTTTTAGAAGAAGCACAACTGGAATGTTCCTTAGAGGCGAGGATGGTGAGAATCATCATGTACTCGGAACGTGGTATCAGGGACTGTCTCTGGTGAAAGACTTCATGCGTGGTAAAGCAAGAGACGACCAGATGGACAGACACAGTGGCTGAACACTGGGCTCAGACAGCAATGGCTGTAAGGCTGGTTTAGGACCAGATAGAATTTAGTTCTGTCATATGTAGATAGACTTGGAATTGACTTGGTGGCACCTAACAATTGTTTGCAGTCTGGTCTTGACATTCAGTTCAAATTTTATTTTGTACAACTTTGGAGTCCGTTAAGAGATGGGTAGCCAGAGGCTGATTTATATAGATTACAATTTTATTGTAGTAAAACCATTATAGTGATTTCATGATATGAAAGATCCCAAATGACACAAGACCCTCACTAATCTCAAACTGTTAAGAGTTAGGCAGAGCAACAGAGGTAAAATGTGTTACTACCTCTTGTAGCTCAACATGGAAGTGACTGTTTCACTTAAAATCTCAAAATACCCTCTCCACCGCCCACCTCTGCCACACCAGGACCAACAAGAACATCTCATATGAATGCTATGTCTTCCGGGAAGAATCAGTCCCTCTGCAGAGTATTCACTGAGTATATACAGACAGGGCAAGCATTTCAAGATTTTGAGATGCCTCCCAACATACCTGGTCTCTCTTTATCAGACCACAGTATAGTTCTTCGTGTACCCTCCTTTGCCTAATACAAAAATTAAAAAAACACTCTTACAATTAAAAATATAGACTAACTATGAGATCCTAGGAGATTATATGTCTACTGAAGTGCAGTTATTCACAAACAAAGTCTACAAACAAAACATTCTGCATAGTGATATGTATGTAGCCTGCCTCACTCCCAGCGGAACTTATCAGTTTCTGAGACTGTAAATCTTGACACAAGAGGAAAGCCTATCTTTCTCTCTCTGCTTTGATTATGCAGCCACAGCCTTCTGTACATAGACAATAAATAAGCACCAAGATATCCCCAGTATTATTTCATCAAGTAAAAAAATTCAATTTAGTTCTGGTGTTCAGGATTCCTGGCGGCACTCAGCTGCCAGCTGAAAGGTGCTGGTTTGACCTGACAAGCAGTCTGCTTCCAGAAAGATTCACAGCCTTGGAAGCCAGGTGGGGCAGTTTTACTCTTTCTTGCAGGGTCACTAAGAGTCCAACTCAAATGCTATGTTTGGGGGTTTTACATTTTCATCCCTACATCTATTGCCTTTGCATCTTTATTAAATTATAAAATCACAGGATTTTCTAAAAACCTATCAGAATCTATCTTGCAAAGTTTACTTTTGATAACAATATTTTAGAGAAGAGTATCTGATTTTCCTTAGATCTAATTCTTTGCATGTTTGTTTAGGCTTCTGGGGTATAAATGGCACACACAGCTGCTCATGTGACTCCCTTGCACCCCCTTCTTTAGAGAAGGAATCTAGAGAGCACCGAACAAAGGAAATGTCTAGAATTAAGCCTAAGTTATTTCCTTTCCCCTTTATGGAAAAAGGCAATATTTTCTGGAGACACTCAAAGAAAGTCTGTCTCCCCCATCCCTCTCCTTTGGCACATTAAAGGCATACCCTAGGAATAGGCTCAAATGCTGAAAAGCTTTCAGGACTGAAAGCTGCAGGCTTAAGAAAGATCCTGAGAGCTTAGAATTCAGATGTGTGTCCCGAATTTAAGTGCTCTATTACAGTATATGGTACAGAACACGTTTTCTTAAAGTCTGCTGAATGGAACCATTGTCCAATGAGAACCAAAGCCAGCAAATCTTCCACAAGTATGTGACCAGAAATAGCCCAAGCTGTGAAGTGGGAAAGGAAAGTGACATTCTTTTAAAAACTTCTGATCATACAAGGTAGTTTTAAAATTTGTTTTCCAGTGCTCCAAATAGCACCATGTGATTTCAGTTGCTTGGCAAGTATAGAATGCGTTTAGAATAACTTTCATGCCATTATTAGAAATACAAATTTAATTTCAGAAGTCCAGGAGAGTTACAAAGATTAATGTATTGATAGGCTATCTTTTTCTTGGGTACAAATTTGATGGAAAATATGTGGGAAGAAGTCTCAAAAGGGAGTAAAGGAAACAAACAGGGACGTTAAAAATCCTGAAGATGAAATTTCACTAAACTTACGTTTGAGACAAGTGGGTGAGAAAAGCTAATATGGTATGTCAACTATGGCTTAATCTTGCTTTATCTAGATGATGCATAAAAATGGAACAGAAATCCATAAAATGCAATGAAAAAAGCATCAAGGTGATTTGGCTATAAAGTGCCATAAAGGTAGCATTATAAATTCTTATAAGCTCCTATATTTCTGTGACATGAAACTAAAATGAATTTCTTAGCTCTTAGCACATCGAAGAATCTGTAGACATTTCGGGGGTATGTAAGGAGCCCTGATGGCACTGGGTGAGGCTGCTACCCTCAAGGTCAGTAGTACAAAATGACCAGCTATTCTGCGGGTTAACGATGGTGCTATATGCTCCTGTAAGGATTGACTGTCCATATACCTTCTAAAAGGTCATCATGAGTAAGAATCAACTCAATGGCAGTGGGTTTGGGAGATGGTATACGTAAATGCAAACTACTCAAGTTCAAGCCTCATGGAAGAAGCACACCAGCCTCTGTGATAACAAGGTGTTGATGGGGTCAGGTATCGGGTATCAAAAAACAAAACAAAAAAATCATATCATTGTGAATGAGGGGCAGTGCAGACTGGGGAGTCAAAGCCCATCTGTAGGTAATGGACATCCCATTACAGAAAGGTCACGGGGAGGAGACGAGCCAGTCAGGGTGCAGAGTAGCAATGATGAAACACAACTTTGCTCTAGTTCTTTAATGCTTCTTCCCCACCCCCACCCCCCCACCCCCACCCACACACTATCATGATGCCAATTCTACCTTACAAATCTGGCTAGACCATAGGATGTACAGTGGTGAAGATAGGAACTGGAAACAGGGAAGCCAGGACAGATGAATCCCTCAGGACCAGTGGTGAGATTGGTGATACCGGGAGGATGGAGGGAAGGTGGGGTAGAAGGGGTAACTGATCACAAGGATCTAAATATAACCTCCTCCCTGGGGGATGGACAACAGAAAAGTGGGTGAAGGGAGATGTTAGACAGTGAAAGACATGACAAAATAATGATCTCTAAATTATCAAAGGTTTGTGCAGGAGGGGAAACAAAGGAGGAGTTGATACCAAGGACTCAAGTAGAAAGCAAATGTTTTGAGAATGATGATGGCAACAAATGGACAAATGTGCCTGACAGAATGGATACATGCATGGATTGTGATAAGAGGTGTAGATGCCCTCAATAAAATGAAATTTTTTTTTTAAAAAAAGGAACAAGCTGGTTCTTTAAAAGGATTAACATAATTGATAGACTTCTGGCAAACCTAACCAAAGAAAGAGAAAGGAACAAATATCAATAGTTAGGATCAGGAATGAAACAGGGTAAGTTATAATGGACCCTAAGGAAATCAAAATCCCAATTCCACAGTACTATGCAGGCCTGTACCTCAATGAATTCAACAGCTTGGAAGACATGGACAGATACTTGGAAAAGCAACACCTCCATAGACTATCCCAGATGTACGTCAAACAACTTGACAGATCCATAGCAATAGAGGAAATAGATAAGGTTATCAAAGAAATGCCAACTTAAGAATTTTCCAGACCAGATAGCTTTACAGAGGAATTCTACAAAGTATTCGGCGAAGATCTGACATCAATCCTACACAAACTCTTTCAGAGTATAGAAAAAGCTGGCAAACTCACATACTCTTTCTATGAAGTTAGCATAACATACCAAAAGTGGGTAAGGATCCCACAAGAATTGTGAACTACAGACTGGTATCTCTAATGAACATTGATGCAAAAATCCTTAACAAAATACTGTCCAACAGAATATAAAGTTTATAAAATGAATAATTCAACAGGATCAAGTGGGTTTCATTCTAAGGATGTAGGGATGGTTTAACATTCAAAAGTCCATCAGCATTATTTGACACAGTGGTAAGAAAAGGGAAAAAACCACATGATAATATCAATAGGTGCAGAAAAAGCATTGGACAACAGTCAACACAGATTCTTGTTTAAGATAGTCAAGATGATAGGAGTGGAAGGAAAATTCCTCAATATAATACAAACTATATATGAAAAGCCAACAGACAATGTGGCAGTCAATGAGGGAAAGATGAAAACAACACACTGAAAAAGGATGCCCCTTGTCTCCACTTCTATTTAATATCATACTGGAGGTCTTAACTAACAATATAAGACAAAGGTAAGACATCAATGGTATTTGTCTGGGAAAACAAGGGGTGAAATTATCGGTATTTGCAAATGATATGATTTTATATATGTAAAACCCCAAAAGCTCCCTAAGAGGAGTGCTGGACATGATAAAGGAATATGACAGAGTGGCAGGATACAAGATAAACAGAAATCTATTGGCCTACTATATACATCAAACAAGTACACAGAAGAGGAGATCAAAAAAGGATATACCTAAGCATAAAAAAACCCCAAAAAACTTGTACTACAGAATACTATTACAAGAAACCAAAAGTGAACTCCACAAATGGATTGGAAGACTTAATATAGTAAAGATGTCAGTCCTGCACCATACTAGTTTCATGCTATCCCAAAACAAATATCAACATCTTTCTTCAAAGAATTGGAAAAACTGACTACCATCTTCATATGGAGAGGGAAGAAGCGTAGAATGAGCAGAGAACTCCTCAAGAAAAAGGCCAAAGTCAGAGGACTTGCTTTACCTGACTTTAGCACCTACTATACAGCCACCATAGTCAAAACAATGTTGTACTAGTATAATGACAGATATACAGACAAGCAGAATGGAACTGAAAATACAGAAATGAAATCGTCAGCATATAGACAACTGATCTTTGATAAGGGTTCCCAAAATATCAAATGGGAAGCAGATTTCCTCTTCAACCAATGGTGCAAGAAAAAATGACTATCTACCTGCAGAAAATGTAAACAAGTCCTTTACCTTACTCCATGCACAAGAATAATCTCAAAGTGAAGCACAGACCTTGAGGTAAACCCCCAAACCATTTGAGCCATCAATGAAAGGAATTGGGACAAATTTGAGAACTTTGGTGCAGGGAATACATAGGCTATTGGAAGTAGGGAAGGACACTAAGACAGAGAAAGCACAAATTGACAAATGGGATATACTGAAGAGAAAACACCTGTGTACATTGAAAGACTTCATTCACCAAGAGAGTAATAAGCAAGTCCACAGACTATGAAAACATCTGTAACAATGAAACATCTGACAAAATCTAGAGTACTCTGTTAGCTTCCAAAGAAAAAAAAAACACAACAAAATCTAACTGTCCACTGAGGAGATGAGCAAAGACCTGAACAGAAGTTTCACAGGGCAAAAATCCAAATGGCCAATAAACATATGAGAAAATGTTCGTGATCATTAGTCATAAAGAAATGGAAATTAAAACCACCTAATACCCTCAAGGATAGCCTAATTCATAAAATCAGTAAGCAACAAATGTTGGAGAGGTTGTGGTAAGATAGGAACTCTCATCCACTGTTGGTGGCCCGGTAGGTGTGTGCAGCTGTTATGGAAATTGATTTGGAAATACCTAAAACAAATGGAAATCGAGCTACCATATGACTCAGCAATCCCCCTACTGGGCACGTACCTGAAAGAAGTAAGAAATAGACCACAACCAGATCTCTGTGTGTCAATGTTCATCATGGTGCAGTTCACAATTGCAAAGAGTTGGGAACACCTAATTTTCCATCAACAGACACGAGTTAAAAAATTCTGATATATACATACAAAGTAATGCTATACCTCCCTAAAAAGCCGTGATGAAAGCATGAAGCACATCATCTCATGGGAAGAATTGGAGGAAATTATGCTACGCAAAGTAAGCTAAGTACAAAAGGACAAGTCCACTGAGGTAAGCTTAAAATGCACAAGGGGCGAAGGGGAAAAGCATAAAATAAAAAGTGCATAAAATCTGAGATAAGGTACAGGCACTCTGGCAGGGGTCAGACCCCACCCAGGGATGCATATGACAGCTAAATAAATAGGAGGGGGGGATGTGGATAGTGGAGAAACAGGGCACCCACCGATACAGGGGTGGGTATTGTTCATGTCTCCATAGGAGTGGCTCTCAACCTGCGGGTTGTGGCCTTTTTAAAGGGTCGCCTGATCACAGTTATGAAATAGCAACAAAAATAATTTTATAGTAGGGTGGTGGGTCACCACGACCTGAGGAATTATATTAAAGGGTCACAGAATTGGGAAGGTTGAGAACCACTGCTCTATAGGAAAGCAAGAAAGGGACCAGATCTCATCCTGGGGGGCCAAGCCTTGAGAGCAACATACCGGCACAAAGCACCAAACTAACAGAAAGGTTTGCAGGGCTGGTCACAGTCCAAGCTATGTGACCCCTTCCCTAGAAGAATGCACGATAGAGGACAGAACTGAAGATACAGCCCAGGGAGAGTGAGAGGGGGGTGGGGGTGGCGAGAGTGGGGAGAGAGGGTGAGAATTGTGACTTGGCCCACCAAGTCTCCAGGATAACGTTCTTGCTTGGATCAAAGCATGCACGGAGAGGACCATGGATGGTCCCACCATGAGACTGGACGCCCACTCACTGATCCACAGGGCTACACAGAGTGGGAAGGTGCCTGGCCTGATACACATCCCTCCCAGGCATATACCGAGGCAAAACATGAAGGGAGCACAGCAAAACATCAAGGGGAGCAAAACAATGAAGAACCTGAGGAATCTGGAAATAGAATTGGTGGGCAGGACATGGCATGTCACCAGATCAGATTGGAAAACATTCAGAAGACTCAGCAGACAGACTGGAACTATTTATAGGGTTATTTGGGGTTTGTTTGTTTTTTCTTTCTCTTTCCCCCTTTTTCTTTTTCTCATGTCTATTCCTATAGGACAGGCAGAATAGTCAATCCAGAGAAAGGAGCGGGGCTGACGGCTCTGGGGGGACACAAGAGAGGGGAAGTTGGGAGAAAGAGAGGGGGGAGTTAACAAATCCAGGGACAAGGGAACAACAAGAGATGTAAAAATTGATGATGAGGGCACAGAATGCCTGATGGGGTTTGATCAAATGCAATCTAGCCAAAAGAAAAGGGCAGGAGGGAGTGGAGTAAAAAAAGAGAAAATACTGAGAGTCGAATGAAAGTCGAATGTGATAGTGGGGCAGGAGGAAAGTAAAAAGACATAGAGGAAAGAACTAGGAGTCAAAAGACACTTACAGAGGTATAAATATAGGCATGCACATATGTAAATATATTGATATATAAAGATTAGGATATAGGCCTATAAAAATATATTTAAGTGTTAAGTTTTAAGGCGGCAGACAGTCACTGGGTCTCTACTCAAGTCCTCTCTCAACGCAAGAACACTTTGTTCTACTAATCTGGTATTCTGTGATGCTCACCCTCCCAAGATGAACACTGAAGTCAAAATGGGTGGTGCATAAGCAAATGCAGTGAAGAAAGGTAACAGTGCCCAACTATTACAAGATGTGCTTGGGAATACTCTGGTTTCTCTTCAGATCGTATAAATCTTTCGCCTTTTACAAGATGTGTTTGGGGACTTAAAGGCTTGAAGCTAAACAAGCGGCCGTCTGGCAGAAAAGCAACAAAGTCCACACAGAAGAAGCACACCAGCCTGTGTGATCATGAGGTGTCAACAGGATAAGGTATCAGGCATCGGCAGACCCCAAACAAACAAATGCTGGGAGTTGGGGTGGAGACTCAAAGCCCATTTATAGACAATTGGACATTTCCTCACAGAATGGTCACAAGAGAAGAAGCAGAGACAGCCAGGGTGCAGCATAGCACTGATGGAACACACAATGCTTCCTTCCCCCCACTATCATGACCCCAGTTCTACCTTAAAAATAGGGCTATACCAGAGCATGTACACTGGTACAGATAAGAACTCTCAACAAAAAGAATCCAGGACAGACAAAACCCTCAAGAACAGTAATGGGAGTAGCGATACCATGAGGATAGGGTAAGGTGGGGGGAGAAGGGGGAGAAACGAGGACTATAATGATCCATGTATAACTCCCCCGCTCCCCCCTCCAGGGGGATGAACAATAGTAATATGGGCAAAGGGAGGCAGCAGTGGGTGTAAGATATGAAAATAATAAAATTTTAATTCATCAGGGTTCCTTGATGTGAGAGGGTGGGGGGGGAGGAAAAATGATGATGGCAACATATGTTAATATGCTTGATACACTTGATATATGGAATAAGAGCTACAAGAGACCCCCCAAAATTAATTTAACAAACAAAAGTTAGAAATTAAATATTTTAAAAACGATGATGGAAAACATGTATAAATGTGCTTGATACAGTCGATGTATATGGATTGTTATAAGAACTGTAAGAGCCCCCAATAAAATGATCTATTAAAATTTTTGAAAATGTATCCTTTAAAGTTTGAGATTTAAAAATGGCTTTTGGGAAGTTTTCCTTTCCTGTATATAACATTTCTTTGCTATTGTGCTATTTGAAGTTCAGGATGTGCAGATTCTGAGGGAGAATGTGAAAGCACAAATGTGGTTAATTTGTACAAGAACACGTGCCATGGGAAATATCCAAAACTTAAACCTTGCAATATCTTATCAGAGAAGGCAGGGGTGTTTCTAGGATTATAATTGGCGAGAAAAAGTAGGGGGGAGGGGAGTTTGTGTTGCAAAATAATATAATCTCCTCAAATTTCTGATTTAGTAACTCTTGACTTCATTTCTTCCGATGAGAAAACTGAATCCCAAGTGGTCACAAAAGCGAGCATCTATCTGTATCCCATGTTGCTATGGGCTATGACTGATTGTGAATTCATTGAGATCTCTATTATACGTGGTACATATTTTTAAATTACATCATTTTATTGGGGGCTTGTACATCGTTTCTCACAATACATAAATAAATACACTGTGCCAGGCACCTTCATATGTCCACTACTATTATCGTTTTCCAATTATCCACCTTCTCCCCTGAGCCCCCAGCATTGGCTCTTCCATCCCTTCCCCTCTTCCCCTGCTCTCTCCTTCCCACCAACCCTCAACACTTTATAAACTATTATTGTTCTGTCATATCCTACACTGCCCGACTTCTCCCCCAATGCACATCCTTTAAATAGGAGCTTATGTGTATATCCTTGCAGTTGGTTCTCTCTACCCCGCCCTCTCTCCACCCTTCCAGCAACTCCAATGCAACCATTGGCCCGAAGTGGCTCACCCATCCTGCCTCCCCATATTTCCAGCTCCCCTCTCCACCAGTGCACCCTCTCCAGTCCATCTGGATTTGCAAGGTAGAGTTGGGACCAAGTTGGTTGGGGTGGGGGGGGGGGAGGAAGGCTTCAGGAACTAGAGGACACTTGTATGCATCATCACTGGCCAGCTGTCCCTTGACTCGTCTGTCTCCTCCCCATGACTCTCCCACCAGTGGGCCTTAGGTCCCCACCCTGCTCTCCCCATCATTCATAATGATGTGATTCTTGTTCTTTGATGCTCGATATCTGCTCCCTTCAGCCCCTCTTGATCACGCATGTTGGTATGCTTCTTCCATGTGGGCTTTGCTATTTCTGCACTGAATGGTGACTCGATTATCTTCAAGTCTTTGAAACTCACGGTTCATTTTTAAGTAGCAAAAAGAATGGTTGTTCATTCAATGCTGATGTGTACAAAATAGAACTAGATGTTTAAAAAAATCTAGTTTTAAACATCTAGATGTTAAAAAAATAGCCTAAAATTCATAAACAATTTGCCAGACTATATTAACTGACCAAGGGTCGTCTCTGAAAAGTGACTTCACGCCAAGTAAAAGTATATCAGTCCTAGTTTTGAACCTGTACTGCACAGCTTATACTCTATAACAATCTTGTTCACTTCCTGCTCTCCAAATTTCATCTCTTAAAATTAGTCACAAGCACTCAGCAGACAAATATTTTTCTTTATAATCTTTAAAAATACCCAATATATGCCTATAATACAAATTCAGTAAATAGCTATGAAGAGTGGCTCTTTCCAAAAAGGGGCTCTTTCCACTTTTTATGCATTTCTATTGTTACAGAAAGGAGCCCTGGTAGTGTAGGGTAGGGTAGTGGGTTATGCATTCGGCTGCTAACCCTAAGGACAGCAGTTCAACTCCACCAGGGGCTCGGTGGGCAAAAGACGAGGCTGTGTGTTTCCGCACTTCATAGCCTGGGAAACCCAAAGGGACAGTTCTACTCTGTCCTAGAGGGGCGCTGTGAGTAGGAATTGGCTTGGTGGCACCGGGTGTGGTTTTTGTTTCTGTGGTTACATTGATAATTGACATGAGAGCACAACAATTGGCTGCACGTACACGATAACGTTTGTCCTAAAAATTAAGCACAGATGAAAATTGCTACCCTCCTGGAATCCTACTAAAAGACAAGGGTCAGAGGTCAAGCAAGCCCTTTTTCAGTAGGAGCATTTTATATAAACATTAAAAAGCGGACAAAATTGCACCTCTAGACTATATGCCAACACACAAAAGAGGCTCATCTCAATCTGTTGGGTAAATGCCAGCTGAACAAGCATGATATCCAAAATACGTGTGCCTATTACGTAGTCTGTTTCCTTAACCTGCCGCTAACTGTGGCAGGGCAATCAAGAGTGGTTTTAGACATTAAGGCACGTTTATATTTTGCAACTCTGCAATGTGTTTTTTAAATGCACTTCTAAAAACATTTTCAAAAATGTATTTCTAGTTCCTGCATGCCACACAAAAAGGGATCAACCTAAACGATGGGGGAGGTGGCAGGCGTGGAGGCGGAGAGGGGCGGAGACAGAGGAAGAGGGAAAGAAAGTTGTAGCTTGGGTGAAAACACTCCGGTAACCTTGCTGCAGAGTCACCAAGGTTACTGGGAAACTGCTGGCAGTGCCTCCGCTCGGCTCGTCTGGAGCCACTACCATTTGCTTTGCTGACTGTGTGGTATATGTGCAAACTGGGGAGATCCTCCGGCTGGGTCAGGAAACTGCACCTGCATGCTAAATGCAGGAGGAGCCCGGGGCAGAAGAGAAAGGCAACCTCTCCACTATGGAATCCTGGCTCTTGAGAAAGCTGCAAGGGGCTGCCTCAATCCACACATCGGGAATTGGTTGATTCGGGTTTCAAACGCCTCCCCTCTGTCCTTCTTGCTCCCCCATCCAAGAAAATCACTGCGACTTCAGAGTTGGAAAGGCATCAGCTTTTAGGAATTTCCCCAAAGTTCTTCGGGTAGGAGGAATCCCCACACCCCACGCCCATGAAAAGGCAAAGCGGCTCGGCTCCGCAGTGTACTTCAGCCAACAGGCAGCGCCGCCCACGCCCGCCTAAGGGCCAGGCTTTCCCCACAAGCGGAACCGCAACCACGGGGGCGGCTCTGTGCCTCCCTGCACAGCGCCACATTCACTCTGCCACGAGCTGCAGGGCTCACAGAGGGCTTTTCCGGACAGACAAGGACATCCAGAGAGCCCATACTGCGAGGGCGGCTTTGTGCACTTTCAGTCCTCAGACGTGCCAGCAGGCATCAAGCTTCCTTCCATCTATTCTTTAACCTCTTCCACACCTCCATGTAGCCAATTAAAAACTGCACTTACTTTTAACAGGATTCTCGGGGAAGATCATGCCTGGCTACAAGTAGGCTTTAATTGAAACAAATAAATTACACTTTTCTTAGCGTCAAAACACACGCAAGCACTTGGTGCAGAAGAGACCTACTTCTGAGAGCTCTAGTTAGAAAACAGAGCAACAGTTTTCTGAATCTGTCAGCATGAATTTGACAGGTTTGGAAAAAACAAAAGCAGAGGGATAAAAGCCTCTGTTTTTCCATCTTGGTCAAATGCAAAGCAAATCCTTCTATCATGTTCTGCTTCTTTTGGAAATTCCAACTCCATAAACACCCAGGCAAAGAGGCTGCCTATCTTTACTTGCAAAGTAACAAGAGGGTTAACTTAAGCAGGGAGCCTCAGCTCTAAGAGTGCCCAGTCTTGCCGTGGCTTCCCTTGGGTGAAGCGGTAGGGTTAATTATGTGGAACAGCCAAATAGGTACAGTAATTGGATATTGACATTTCGGGGCTAGTAAATTTCAATAATGCCCGTGGCTTTAGATTTTATAATAAGTTTTTTCTCGAACCTGTTTGAAATAAAGAATTGAGGGCAAAGTAAACACATTTAAAAAGAAGAAATATTTGGGACTGAGCATGGAATCTTATTTTAGGAATTTATCACATTGCGTTCCTCTTCTCCCCTGACCTCCAAATGCATTTTCTTGCTAGACACACAGTTCTTTCCCTGATTTAGAAAACCAACACTATTTGCTGGGTAAAGAAGCCTCCCCAAAGTCTCTCTTTATCCTGCAAGGTTTAAAGTGACATGCTTTTATCTAAGAAAATCGCAACTGTCTCACCAAGTGAGTTCTCCTAAGAATAGAGAATCCGTAGTCTGTAGCTTCGTGGGTGCCAAAGACAGATGCAATAAATGGTATGTGGCAATTCCTTATCTGAGCCCCAAACATCCCCTCTCAAAAAGCCACTAGTTTGCTTCTCCTCTGTCTTCTACGTAATATTCTAAAATGAACAGCATCACAATTGTTTGGGACTTGGGGGTGGGTGGAGTAAGGAGAAATGGGAGAGAATTAAAAGCACAGTCTATTCTTTCAAAATAACTGGATGGTTCACGTGGAATGCATCAAGAAGATGCACCTGTGCCAGGCCATAAAATTCCACTTAAAAATAGTCTACACATTGCTAAGTCTATGCTGCCGAGGTGGAACATGTGCAGTGCAGTAGTTTCATTCAAACTACCCGATGAAAGTACTCAGGGTAGATATTGATTATACTTAAAGTGCATTCAGCAAAAACTCCAAGCCAATTATATTCCCTTTTGATCGCTGGAAACCCCAACCACCCTTTCCAGGACTTTGGGCTGCAAATGGAGCAGCTGTACATAAGAATAAGGGAGAGGCACCACCACACATCACAACTATTTGCTAATTTCCTTGGACATTTGCTCATTCCTGTGGTTTCCTTTAAAGTTCGAAGGCCAGTGTCTTGTATGCTACTGCAGAATGCTCATTCATGGAGTCTCGGTCAACTCTGCAGCTCCTGGCCTTGCTACCGCTACCTGCCAGATCAGATATGACTCATGGAAGCCACAAAGGAGTTTTAGGGAGATGACGAGGGGGTGGCATTCTTTTGTACCTCCCCGTCTTGGGTCCCTCCCGTCGGACTGTGTGGTCAGGGTACTGCAGTGTGTGTGGTCAGTGACAGTGAAGGAGGGTGCCGGGGGGGAGAATAAGGGTCTAGGGACAATGAGGGGAGCCAATCGGGCTGGCAGTCCTCATAGTTACTTTCATTGAAGTGACCCCAGCTATGTGATTTGAGGATGGAAAGGAGCATGCATATCTCCCTAGGATGGTGTTCCTGTTTCGGTAGTAGCGACTGTGTGTTTCTTACGTGGAGAAGCTGCTGCTAAAACGAGCTCCAGCGGCTATCTGTTTGGCCATGCAGCAGACCCGAGCTCTGTCACAGCAAGCAAGAGAAGAAGAAAAGCGGGCAAGGATGTGAGATCAGAAGGACCTACTTCTCTGAAGCACATTTGGGAACAAAAACAGCTTGTCATTCTCATTTTTTACCTAGAAATTAACTCAGGTTAAGTTCTCACATTTCAGTCTCGACTGGTTCCCAGGAAGACAAAACATCTGCTTATGTGCAGGGCCATCTGTTTATGAAAACAGCAATAACTACCCAAGGCCCCAAAGCCTTGCTTTGACGATAAATGGAATGAATGGATGATGCTTCAGACATAGTATATTTTGTGTATTTTTTGCCGTTGGGAATCCTTACCACCTACAACCTGATTAGATTTAAGATGACTTTAGCTCCACAATGACTCATATAAAATTTAATAAATCTAAGAAACTGCGGAGGCTGTATCAGACAGTGAAGTGTCAGAGGCAAAGTAGGCCAGGAAGAAAAGAGCTGGAAGCTTGCAGCTTGGGATAAGGATGCAATCAGTTTATACATCAAAACAAAGAGGTCCCTACTGGCTCCAAGTGGCCTCAGGCGCAGCAATTTCTATCTCTAACTCCTTGCCGGACAAATCCAGAGTTCCCTGATTATCAAGGACAAGGTAGTGGATTCCACTTTAATAATATCCTCTAACCTTCTCTTCATGGATCCCTGCTGGCCACCAAGGTCAGCGGTTTGAAAGCACAAGTCACTCCATGGAAGAGAGTGGAACCTTCTCCTCCCGGAAGGCATTACAGATCTTGGGACCCACAGGGAGTCTTCGCCCTGTCCTCTAGGATCACCATGAGTCAGGAGAGAATTGATGGCAGTCACTTTTCTTTTTTTAGCTTTCTTTCAATGTTACCCTGTCCCTTGACCCCACCCTCATGTCACCTGCTAACTATGCTTAACTTTTGGAAGACCTGCCTATTTTCCAGCACAGCCATATCGTTTTTCGATACCATTAATGTTGTGCAAGGGTTCCGATTTCTCCACATTTTCATCAGCTCTTGTTTTTATCTTATTTTATGATCCCAGCTACCTAACACACTTGTGGCTTTGAACTATTATTTTCCCAATGATTACCATGTATATATATGTTTTCAACATGCCCATGTAAATAACGTGCACACACATCTAACAGGTGGAAATGATAAAACTGTTAGAAAAATTCTGGCATTGCATAGCCATGCATACGCCATACATGTTTGCCAGAAGTGAATTCTGGTTCCATTCAATCTCATGCTTGTGTTTATCCATGCGGCTCATGCTGCCCTGTGGCGTCCCCTTGGGCAAAGGTTCAATGGCCCCGTGGTGGCCAGCAAGCTGGACGGTGAGGAGGAATGTGCACGCTCTCCATCACCTGAGTGGTCTCTGCAGCTCACAGAGGAAACCGTGACTCATCCTGCATTCGAGAAAGCAGTCTGCAGAGCAGGAGAGAGTGCTGCTGAGAGAGGGGCAGCTTCAGAAGCTTTAGAAACCGGTAAGCCGGTGAGGGTCTGCTGCTGGGAACCATACCTGCGTAGCAACAGACACCGAGTCAAAAATGACACATTAAGTCTATGGTTGGGGAGTAGGTAGTTCAGAAAGGAAGGAAGGAAAGAAAGAAGGAATGAAAGCCGGCAAACTAGGCATTATGGTTATGCCTTAGACTGCTAACTACAAAATCTACAGTTCAAAACCATTGGCAACTCCATGGAAGAAAGATGAGGACTTCTATGCCCACACATCCTTACAGCCTTGGAAAGTCACAGGGGCAGTTCTACATAGGAGTGAGTCTGAGCCTTTTGTTTTTGTGTTTTGAAGTATAGTGTGCTTATGAAAACAGCACGAGTGCTTGTACAATATGCAAAAACATATAGCTTGTTCATTATTTGCACAGAGATCAGGAAAATGATATTGAACATCATTCCATGTGCTTATTGGCCATTCATAGATGCTCTTTAGAGAATGTCTATTCAAATCCTTTGCTCGTTTTTAAATTGAGTTCTTTTTACGCAGGTGTGATTCATCCTAACTCCTAGTGACCCTATATAGGGTTCCAGAGACCAAATCTTCATGGGAACAACTTCATCTTTCTTCCCAGTGGTTCGTGTGTCAGATCTGTTAACAATGTGACCAGCAGTCCAATGCCTAGCCCACAATGCTGACAGGGTGCCTTTCAGTTGTAAAAGCCCATGGAGTCTGAATTCAAGTCTTTTTTTTTGGGGGGGGGGCATCACTGCCCTCCAGTGGGGAGTAGGAGGCCCAGCCTTGTTCCTGGAGAGCTGCTGCTGGATTTGAACCACCAACCCTGTGGGCTGCAGTCCCACACTCAACCACTATGCCACCAGGCTCAGCCCCGAACTCAAGTTTTTTAGTAGTAATCTACTATGCAAATATTTTCTCCCACTTAAAAAATGTTTAGAAATAATTTTATTGGGGGTGCTTACACATAACAATCCATAATTCAGTTAGATCAAGCATAATTGTACAAATAATGTTTTCAAACTTTCTTGATAGTATTGTCTGTAGCAAATGTCTTGAGTTTGGATGAAGTCCAATTGGGCTATTTTTTTCCTTCGGTACTTGTGCTCCTGGTGTCGTATAGCAGACCGCTGACTAATCCAAGGTCAGAAAGATCTTCACCTATGCTCACATCTAAGAGTCTTTAGGTCTCTGATCCATGTGAGTTCATTTTTGTACATAGTGTAAGAAGAGCTCATTTTCATTCTGTAGCATTGTACATCCAGTTGTCTTCACAACATGTGTTGAAGAGATAATTCTTTAATCCCACTGAATCATCTTGACACTCTGGCTGAAAATCAAACTGACCACATATGTGAGGCTTTATTTCTGAGCTCTCATCAATTATATCCCATCTCTAATTTATGTCAGTTCTGTACTTTCTTGATTGCTGTGGCTTTGTAATCAATAAAAATTTGAAATCTAGAATTTGATTCCCTTACAACATGTGTCCAAGCTGTGGTCACTTGTCTCACCTGATCCCTCTGCAATGTCAGAGTCAAGCAACCTATCCTGGTCTAGCTAATGACTACATAAAACATCATATCATGAAGAAATGGAAGAGCAAGCAAGCTGAACAGTTTTTTTTTTCTTAAGAGGCTCGGTGAAAGGCATGAATGAAACCACAGTACTCAAAGTCAAGTCTGTCCTGCCTCACTAGAACTGCACGTCAAGAGTAGAGGACAGGGGAGATGCTTCCCCCAACCCCTTTGCCAAGCCGGGAAGTCATGTGGGAGAGTCATCACAACCTTGCTTTGCCCCTTATGGCCTTCTCTCGGGAAATAGCACTATTATTTAGTTGTCAGAAACTTAAGCATTGCTCTTTCCTTTATTCAGTCCCCAGACCAGGCTCTCGTTTCCACCTATCTGTTCACTCCCATCTGTTACCCTGTATCTCCACGTCTGGACTGCCCAATCCTGCTCCCCTGTCTCTAATCTATCAAAGCCCATCGGACAAGCAGAATTATCTTTCTAAAATATAAATATGTCCTCACCACACCACTGTTTAAAAGCCATTTCACCACTTTAAGAATGTAAAACATTCCAAATATTTGAAGGGTTTGAATAGCAGTCACAATCATCCTAGCTAGAATCAGGTGTCATGGTGCCATGGGTATCTTGCTTGGGAAAAAAGCCAAAAGAAAGCTATGGATTAGCACAGAGACAGAGGAAGGGGAAAAGCAGCTGCGTGGGCTGGGCTGTGAGTTAAGCCAAAGCTAAAATTAAAGGTGACACAAAAACTATTTTTAAAATGTGTAAATTGCCTTTGTGGCATATTAAAAATGTAGTATTATTTCACACAATCATGTATGATGAATATTTTCCTATTCAACAAACACTTAATAGAGTTCTTACTATATAGAAGGGGTCTAGATCGCTCAATTCCAAATGTTTCCATTTCAAAGACTTGCTATCATGAAACCACCCAATGGCCTAGCCCTAAGATAATTCTATCTTCATCTTAAAGCAGTGTGACAAAGTATTGTGTGTGCTTTGCTTTAAAATAATTCAGGGAGGCTGAGCCCTGGTGGCATAGTGGTTGTGTGCGGGACTGTGGCCCACTAGGTTGGAGGTTCAAATCCAGCAGCAGCGCTGGACCTCCAACTCCCACCAGGGCAGTGATGCCACACAAAAAAAAAAAACCCAAAAAAATAATTTAGGGAGGGGAAAAGACAAAACAAGATGTGCAAAATGTTTATAAGTTGAAACTGGTTAATGGGTACATCAGTGTTCATGAACTTACAACGCTGTTCTTTTAACTTTGTGTACTTAAACAAATTTTATGATAAAGTTTTTATAAACATAAGGAAAAATGACTCAGTGCTGAAAGACATAATGCCAATCTCATTCAATAAGGTCTAATATAAGATGAGTAGGTAGATTTTCATATTTCAGGAATCAACTGGCTATATGATTTGAACCACTACTGGGAAGGTTATTCTTTCAAATTCAGTTGTGAGCAGAAGTGTTTATACTAAATCAGAGAAGCTATAAAACAAATCAAGTAGGAGTAGTCATAGCCAGTGTGTATTCAAAAAATCATGCTCAGCACTATGTTTTCATTCTTCTGAGATCCATAATGGTGGGGGCAGGGACTATGCTTAAAGTTAATGACTGTTTCACCAAAAACTTTTTTTTTTTTTTTTTTTTGTGGCATCACTTCCCTGATAGAAGTAGGAAGCTCAACCTTGGAGAGCTGCTGCTGGATTTGGGCTGCAGTCCTGCACACAAGCACTAAGCCACCAGGACTCAGTCCAAAACTTTGTTTTAAATCAGAAGTTCCCAAACTTATATGGTCTACTGTCCTCTTAAAAAATAAAATTCCTTGGGCTGAGCCCCGGTGGCGTAGTGGTTGTGCACGGGACTGAGGCCCACTGGGATGGAGGTTCAATTCCAGCAGTGGGGTTGGGCCTCCTACTTCTACCACTGGAGAGCAGTGATGCCCCCCGCCCCCCCAAAAAAAATCCCTCATGACCTCCCTAGCAATGAAAACCTTTTGTACTCCAGCCCAGAATCCAGGGTAAAGTGTAGATTTCTGCTCTTACAATGCCCTCAGATCATTCCACACACCACCAGGGGGTGGTGGCACCTACTTTGGGTAACTATGTTTAAAATGTAAACAATTGTGGTCTTCATTATGGGGTAAACTGTAGGGCACCTTGAACTTCCACCATTTGAGATTAGTAGCATTGTTCTACAGTGTGGCTTCTTGTTTGGTACTACTCATATTTGGGGGGGGGGGGGTTTTGAATAATTTTTTGCTAGGCGGGCGGGGGTACAGGAAGGCTGTCCTGTGGAGTATAGGGTATCAGAAATACCCTTGGATTTTAACCATTAATGTAAGTAACGCAGCCCCGCTACGTCATTTACTGACTGTTTTTAAACACTGTCAAACATCTCCTGGGGGCCGGAGAAGGGGACAAAATTGGCTGCCACTGCAAACTACTGTCTTACACCAATTAGACAGTATGATTATTAACTGCCTATAAAAACTATCAGTAATTTTCTTAAGCTTCATAAATTCATTTTCCTAATCTAAGACAGTGAGACATGTATGTACATAACTGCTAGCATTACTAACAGGAAAAGCTTTCTCGTCACCGAGTCAGAGAAGTAGCTTAGTGCTCTGGTTCAGGTCTCTTAATATTGACCACAGGTTCATGAGAATGTATTAAGGAGCCTATGAGTTGTCTAATGGAATTTTCAATTGAGTCCCTTTATCACTGATAATGGTGTATCATCATGAATACTGTCATTAAGGGCTGCCAGAATAGTTCTGTGCTCCCCATCTGTGTTTCGTAACATGGCTGTTTCCCTCACTACAGTAGGCTGGTGAGAAAGCCAGAAAAGAAAGCATAACATTTGAAGTTATGGTCACACAATATCATGATGTACCGAATGAAGGGTTTGCAACAGTTTGAATATAACAAAGTAGGAGAATAATTAAAGTATCATCTCTCACACATAGTCGAGGTAGGCCAAGACAAGAGAACTTGTGAGGCTGTAAAACAAAATGAGCAGCATTTTGGTTTCAGGAATTTATCAACCATCATATTAATATTGCTAATTTCTTAGCTCTATAGTTTTATAAATTTGCTTTTAGTGTTATAACTCCACAGACTATGGCAGAAGAAGGTGCTTTCTAACTGCATGTATGTTCACACTATACCCAAGTGTGAAATATATATATATATATATTTAAAGTTTAAATCAACACTTGAAATATGTCCCTTTAAAAGGATCTGATTAAAGCATATCAAAAAAAGGAGATAGAATATGCACACTACACAAAATGTAAGTTGCTTTGAGGAACCTTGGCAGCACAGGCTACGTGTTGGATCGCTAACCACAAGGCCAGCAGTTGGAGTTCATCAGCCGTTCTAAGGCTTGCTGCTCCTGCAGAGATTTATGGCCTCAGAAGCCCCAAAGAGTAGTTCTATCCTGTGCTGGACGGTTATTATGAGTCTGAAAGGACTCGTAGCAGTGGGGTTGTGGTTTTTTTTTTTCTGATAAAGTTGATTTATAAAAGAATAAAAGTTAAAAAAAAAAAGAAAAAAAGTTACTGAATCAAGACGCCATCCCCAACCCCAAGAACAATCAATCTCCTTTGAGCATTATTTTCATACCTACCGGTTGAAAGTAAGTAGATTGCTGTGACTCCCTTGCAGGGCCAATCTTGCCCTCGATAACTTGCCTGGGTGGGCCCTTGATGAAAACTGGGTTAGTTGGGTCCCTTGGCTATGAACCAAACCTCGACCAAGGTGGTCAGAGAGCCCTACACCAATCCTGTAGACTTTTCTAATTCACAATAATATAATTATCCCTTTCATGGTCCCTCTCCTACTTCTGTGCCCTTACCTGCAAGAGTGCTGGACTGATCTGCCACCAATCATGATTTTGGGGACAATTTCTTTGTGCTCCAAGTTCTGTTGACTCTGATCCCTTGTGCTGATGGTCTTCCTCATCTAGATGATCTGTTTCAGTTTTGTCTCTGTCCTATTTAAAACTTACTACATTGATCTCTATAAATTATATTTTACTTTGGTTTTTTTTTCCCCTACAGCAACTCAAAATAGATTGACCTTTTACTTAGCAGCTAGGTGTTTGACCAGTGCTCTTTTGAATTGACATACTAACTCAAACAATTTGCAGTGAACCGGTGCATAACAATTCAGATCATACCTAATAAAACCTATTCCCTGCAGATGGCCAAAACAAAAACATAAATCTACTCAGAACTTCCTGGCAACTCTATTCTGAAAGTACTCGGAGTAGACGGTATCTATTATTCCCTACTGCATAATCTTCCCAACTGAAAAAGGTGTAAGCATTATTTCTTTCATCATTCGACAGTTTGAATGGTATAGAAAAGACAGAAAGTATTGCTATAGGATCAGACTACCTTTTTGGTATTAAAAATGAATAAAAGTGAAGCTATTACATCTTGACATTTCCTTCACCTAGGTCTGTCTACTTCTGAGGGCAATCTTTCTATTGCTTTAACCCTTCCCTGCAAGAAGTCTGTGCTCTTTGGTTTACATTACATCAAAATGGAGGCCTGGGCATCCTCAAGAGACTAAAATTGTGCTCCTTTTAAAATGTTCTTTCCATTTGGGGCACAAAAAGAATTCTGAAGGGTGGGGCAGTTACACAATCTCCTGGCCATAGCCAATGAGGCCTCCCTGAGGATTCTGGGAACTCCTGTATTCCTCCTTGGAGACAGGAGACACTTGCTGCTTGACAGTCCTGTTGACAACTCACATGGATCCCCCCTGACGGCAGCCAGAGCCCTGGAGCTGGAGGAGCCATGTGGAGACCCACGCCAGGCCTGAGATGCTTCCACCACCACTGGCTCCACCACTGGCTGGTGATCTTCTTGCATTCAGTATCGTGGCATGTGCAGCATGAGTCCTTACGAGGAATTCATGGGCTAAGAGCGAATGTAATACTGAACTCATGAACTTGATATGGATGGGGCTGGGGAGTTTTCTTAATTTATAATGGCTCTTTCAGATAAAGTTCTCTTATAAACACATCTGAGTGTCTCTGAATTTGTTTCTCTTGTCAACCCAGACTAACACAAAGGGACAAGATCAAGGCTGTAAGATGAATGGGGAAAGGTTTCCCAACCACAAGGCAGCCCTTATGAGCCTCAGAGAATCAGCAGGTACTCTGTCATGATGGGGAAAAAAAAAATTCCTTGACACATTTTCCTGGCCTTTTCCTCAAAATGCAGCTTTCAATTTTTTTAAAACGCCATCCTACTAAGGCCTTGTGATTGTCCTGTGTGTTATAAGAAAATCAGTCAAGATGACCCCTTTAGAATTCCACAAAACTGTCACCCTAACCTTCAAGCTGACCTCTGTAGAATTTAGCAAGTCTAGCAGATTTCCTCCTATGCCATTGTTTTGATTAGATCTTTTTGGAAAGTACCTACTGAGACGAGGACAAATGTACTCCAAGGGGTGGGAATGGGCAGGGGGGTGGAGGTGGTTACTGTAGCTATCCACTGACAGCAGAAGAGACATACACACGTTTTGTTTAGAATAAACCCATGAGTGTATGAACTGGAACCCTACTAGCAGTACTTTCTGAAGTACCCTTGCTTAAAAGAACTTCCAGTTCAGCTGTTAAGCAGAATGCATCCAGGTCCACAGGCTACCACATGCTGTGCTATCTTCCAGATACCACCACAGACTCACCTTTCAAGCTATCTCAGAGTCCTGGCTGTGCACTACATTACAGTACTGCATAACGACAAGGAAAAATACTGTGTCCACCTGTACATTCCATTGCCAATCAGCAGTCAACTCCTGTTTTTTTCTTTTTTTTAATCTCCAAGTAACACGTTCTTTCTATGGCCAAGACTACACTATCCATTAAATTAAATAATGGACTATTTGGCAAGCCAGATACTGACTCAATCATCACAGCATAATGAAGGAGGAGAAAGCACACTGCAATAGACTGCTACACGGCCTTGATTCCTTAAATCATTTAGTGGAACTGAAAGCCACAAGCCAGGAAAAGGTACAATATGTGGCCAATCAACTTTATATAAAAGTGGAAGGAATGCCAAGGGAGGGGGAAAGGAACCTTGCTTTTAAGAGTAGAAACCTAACCATTCAACCTAAACTGTACTGCTTACTTATTGATGGTAAATGCCTACTTTTGGAGAATAAGATTAAAATTTTAATGTTGGTTAATACAGATAATAAATAATAATGTAGGTTAATACTATTGTTATCTTACATCTCTCAACCTTTTCTTTCTGGAGTCCCCTATCCCAGATGTATAACCCAGTCACCTAAGCCAAAAACTTAATCAACTGAATTATATATCAAGATACCTGAATGATAGCAACAGACTTCTGTCTCTTTACCTCATCGTAGACCTTTCCAGACAGCTGCCAGAAGGATCGAGCTAAAATGAAATCCACGTCAGTCCTGTTTCAACCCCTTCCATATTATCATGCCACTGTCTATTGTGTAGCCCCAAGCACTGAAGCACAGTATGAGAAGTCTAACATAATGAAATGCCCCTCTCCTTCCGCAAGGACTGTTGGAGGCACTGTAGGTTGGGCTGCATGGCTAGCACTCAAGCCCACCAGCTGCTCCTCAGGAGAAGGGAGAAACTGTCTGCTGTCATGAACGGTCTACAATCCTGGACACCTCAAGAGAGTGGCTATGAGTCAGAACTGACTAGATGACCACAGAGTATTTGAGTTTCAGTCTCTACTCTTCCCTGTTCTGCCATTTCATTATTTTGCTATACATCAAACTAATTTGTGCAAATGTTGCCATCTTCATTCTTTCTTTTTTATTAATCATTTTGTTGGGGGGCTCTTGCAAATCTTATAACAAACAATCTATCACTCAATTGTATTAAGCACACGTATACATAAGCTGCCATCAACATTTCCAAAACATTTTCTTTCTACTTGAGCCCTTGGTATCAGTTCTGTTTTTCCCCCTCCCGTGCCCACCCTCCCTCCCTGGTGAACTCTTGATAAATTATATGTTGATCATTGTGATCCATTCCCCTGTTTCTCCCCATTCTCCCCCCACCCCCCTACCTTCCCCCTTACCCTCATGGTATCACTACTCCCATTACTATCCTGAGGTGTTTAGTCCAAGAGCTCTTACCTGTATCAACGTACAAGCTCTGATCCAGCAGATTTATAAAGTAGACCAGGTGTCCGGGACTGGAGGAAAGGAAGCATTAAAGAAGTAGAGGAATGTCGTGTGTTTGGTGAGTGTTATACTGCACCCTGGCTGACTCGTTCATTCCTTGTGACCCTTCTGTGAGGAGGCGTCCTAGTGTCTACAGATGACCTTGGGTCGCCGCTCTAACCCTTGTCGTTTGCATCAATATGATCATCTGTCTTGGATCTTCTGATGTCTGATTCCTGATCCAGTCAACACCTGATCACACAGGCTCGCGTGCTTCTTTCATGTGGGCTCTGTTGCTAGGCGGCCACACAATCCGTCTTTAAAAGGTTTTCTTTTTCAATCACTCCAAAGAGAAATCCAATGCCATATATGGATATTTACCAAAATGTGGAGATACGGTGGGCCATATATGGTTATTCCATATTCAATTATTTGAGGAATTGCCAGAAATTTTTCTTTAGCAGTGGTGCCATTTTACATCCCCACTAGCAGTGGATTAGAGTTCTGGATTCTCCAAATGCTGGACAATGCTTGTTACTTTTTGGTGAAATTTTAGATCTGAGATTTTAGAAGCTGGGTTTCTGATGGTCAAATCCTCTCTCCCTAGTAATTTTGTTATTTTCTGGGAATAGTCATCTGAATGCATAGTGGTATTTCACTGGGGTTTTGTTTTGCATTTCCCTAATGACTAATAGCATTTTAGGTGCATATTAATCATTTTTATCATTTTCTTTAGAGAAATGTCTTTTTAAGTTCTACTATTCTACAGATATGAAGAAAGTAAGCAACAGATATGAAGCAACAGATATGAAGAAAGTAAGCAATATAACCCTTACCTAACTGAAAAGGACCAATAGAAAGAAAATGTGACCCCTTTAACTTTTAAACTCATTCCACTGAATAATATTTCATTTAAAAAAGCTTGTTTCTAAATGTATTATTATTATTCTCTCTCGCAGTTCTCAAATTCACCTTAAAATTATACTTTCAACAGAAACTTCACCACCACGTTCGTTCTCAAAGTCAAGAAAACAGATTAAATAGTCATGAAGCCCAGAATTTAAATAGTCTTATGGTTTTGTGATTTCTGCTTTTAGGGAGAGCCAAAAAAGGGCACTCAGCAGTTTAACAAAGAAAGTCAATGGCTTACGTTTTGGCCAACGCTTCTTAATGAGCCTGATCCACCCACAGGCAAGTCAGAGTCAGAGAGCTGTTTTCAAAGTTGCCTGTTCATACTTTCAGAAGAAAGGAAAAAGGAATAAATTGCTTGAGAACTACATCTCATTTCTCTGGAAGGTTAAGATTTTAGACATCATCTCTCTGGCACACACAAAAAGCTTAGTGTACCACTGTATTTGTGGACATCAGATGGCATAAAGAGTTACTTCAAGAAACATTTGTTTTATTTTTAATTTCATCTTTTAAAAAAATCATTTTATCGGGGGCTCATACAACTCATCACAACCCATCCATCCATCCATTGTATGTTAAACACATTTGTACATTTGTTGCCATCATCATTCTCAAATTATTTGCTTTCTACTAAAGCCCTTGATATCAGGTCCCCATTCCTTCCTCCCGCTCCTCCCTTCCTTGCTGTCTGTACCTCAGGGAGAGGTTAAATGTAGATCCTTATAATCGGTTCCCCCTTTCTACCCCACCTTCCCTCCACTCTCCCTGTATCGCCACTCTCACCACAGGATCTGAAGGGATCATCTGTCCTGGATTCCCTATGTCTCCTGTTCCTATCTACACCAGTGTACATCCTCAGATCGAGCAGGATTTGTAAGGTAGAATTGAGATCATGGGGGGTGGGGGGGGGGGGTAGGAAGCCTTGGAGAACCAAAGGAAAGTTGGATGCTTCATCATTGCACCCTGACTGGCTCGTCTCCTCCCTTCCGCGACCCTTCTGGGTTTTGTTTTGGTGTTTTTCCCCCCCTTTGGTCTGAATTTTTCATAGGGAAGTCTTCAGAACTCTTAAAATAAGCATAAGTTCCTTTCCTTTCTTTCAAGATTAAAAAAAAAGGTAAAGGCAAAACTAGGTATATTACTGCAATTTTTATGACTGATATGTTTAAAAAAAACAAAAAAACACTACTTTTATCTTTTAGCACTGACATACAGTCTGGCACCTCCTACAAGAGTGAAAAGTTTCTTAGTCAAAGATTACCATTTTTACAGAACTCTCTGTGTTTTGATTTTTGCAGTGTTGGGGTGAGGGAGGGGAGGTAGGGTAAAGGGGGGAAAAGACGCAGATCATATGACACTTGTCCTGACCCAGATAGATTTAATTTTCTATAAACAGGATACTTTCATGGAGGCATCAAAAACAATGAAGAAACCTAGTAAGTAAACCTACTAAGACCAGGAAAGAAGACCTAAATATTAAGATATATCATAGTCATAAATAAGATTTACGATTGAAGCCAATTCTCCAAATTTATGTATAGTCAACATACTGCATATAATCCTGTATAAACCGAGTTTTTTCAGCACATTTTCAATGCAGTTTTTGTGGTAAAATTACAAGCCTTGGCTGATATTCAGGTCAACTTATATTTGAGTATATATGGTACTTCCCTCCAAAAATAAAATTCCAATAAGATTTATCAAAGACATGATGTTCTAAACTTCATTTACTTAAAGAAGACTGAAGGAAAAGATACGAAGAATCTCAATTAATTTTTACCAATTTGTATACCTGATATCTGAGAGATGGTACCAAGAATAAAGTAAAATAAAACAAAAACTAGAAACAGAAATTAAACTACAAACAAATCTATATAATGAAAATATAATGGTTCTAAGCATAAATTATTAGTAAATTGACTTTACTGAATTTTTAAAATATGTCAAAGGAACTGGATGAAATCGATTAAGAATACGCTCATTCCTATGCTACCAGCATTATGCTAAGCAGTACATTTATCAGTTTATTGTATTTATCACATTATTTAACATTGTTCTGACTATTCAAAATTAACTCATGGTTCTTCTACAATTAACAAAGATTTGACTTCATGGGCTCTGAGATCAAAGTTCTTGAATTTTTTAGGACACATACTTAAGTGAGGATGAGTATGAGGAGGGAAAAAAAAGCCAGGGAAGATTGACACATAAAGTATATAACTAGTGATACTAGAAGGGGAAGGGGAGGTTGGGGGGAGAAAGGGTGAACCAATCATAATGATCGACATACAATCTCCTCCTCCCACAGGGAATGAAAAGCAGAAAAGTGGATAAAGGGAGACAGTGGTCAGTGTAAGACATGGAAAAAAATTATAAATTATCAAAGGTTCACTGCAGCACAGTTCATATTTTTAAGTAGTTGAAAACAACCCAAGTTTCCATCAATGGACGAATGGATCAAAACACTATGGTACATACATGCAATGGAGTATTATGTATCCCTAAAATGCAGCCATGAACACATAAAGCACATAACTGCATAGGAAGAATTGGAGGAAATCATGCTAAGCAAAGTAATCCAAGCACAAAAAGACAAGTACAACATGAGTCCACTGAGGTAAACAAAAAATGGGACCTAAGGGAAAATCTGTTATATTATATATTCCTGGGGTGAGGTCCAGGTGCTACGGCAGGGGTCAGACCTAATCCAGGGATACATACAGCAGCCAACTAACGATGAGGAGGAAAGAAAGAGAAAAGGGAAAAAGACACGGGTATGTGGGGAGTAGGGCACTATCCCACCCAAGGGAAGGGTATGGCTTATTTTCCACAGGAGAGGGAGAGAGAGACCAGGCTTCAATCCCATGTGCCAAGACATAAATACAACATCCAAGCACGTGCCAGAAAACCAATAGAGAGGTCTGCGGGCCGGCCCCAATCCCAACTATGTGGACACCCCTTCCCCCCCAGAAGAATGCACTTCAGCGGACAGCCCTGAAGCTACAGCTTGGGGAGAGGGGCACATGTGATTAGGACACACAGGAGAAATGAGGAGGCCCACCAACCAACCTCCCAGGACAATATTCCTGCTCAGAGAAGACAGTGCACAGAGAGGACCAGAGCAGCGCTGGCCCCACAAGACAAGACATGACACTCCTCACTAAACCATAGCGCCACCAGGGACAATACTGCAGACACAGTGTGGGAACTGTGCCCAATCTGACTCCATCCCACTGGGGCAAAACACTAAGGGCATGCAGCAGAGCAGCAAGGGAAGCGAAGTGATGAAATCCCCAGGGAATACCAAAAATAGTTTGGAGACAGAGTGTGGTACCCCATCAGATTCCACTGGAAAACACTTGTAAAGGCCAACAAACAGACCTTGAACTACTTATAGACGTTTCCATTTTTTTGCCAGTGGCTTTCTTTTTCTTTTGTTTTTGTTTGGGTAGACTAGAGAAACAAATTCATAGGCACTCGTGTATAAGGAAGAGCAATTGTACGTTAAGAAAACATCCCAACTCAGTCCAGCCCAAGATCTTAAGTTCGATATTAACCCATATGTTCAATACCAGTCTATAAAGTCCTCATGACACTCATGAAACACATGCAATGATGCCAAATGCAGAACGATCAAAAGCCAGTGAGTCTTTGGATGCAGTGGCGTTGTAAGCATCTCAGTGCTGGTAAGGGTCTCCAAGGAGTTCCTTCAGCTTCAGAGGTCTGGTTGTATTCATGTGGCTTGTCCAGCTGAGGGTGCTGGGTAGCTCCATATGGCTTCTCCTCAGGGATGTCTTGCAGGAAGTAAGTCTTGTCAGCAGAGAGTTTCCAAGTGAGTGGAAGAGTGTCTCCTGCTTCCAAGAAGGAAGTAACTAGGTTTCCCATAATTCTCAGAGGTAGTCACGCCCACACAGAGGTCTCATTGGCTATCTCCGGATTGACAGGCTAGACGCCACCCCTGCACTCTTAATCCTCAAATTAGGTGACTGCCACAATGTATGTGTGTTAGTTTATTTTTTTTTTGGGGGGGGGCATCACTGCTTTCCAGTGGTGGGAGTAGAGGCCCAGCCCCACTGCTGGAATTGAACCTCCGTCCCAGTGGGCCGTAGTCCCGCGCACAACCACTACGCCACCGGGGCTCAGCCCCAGTTTATTTATTTTTGTTTTCTTTTACTTGGCATAGTGTTTTAAAAGTTTATCTACGTTGCAGCATGTTTTTGAACTTCATTCCTTTTGATGGCTAGATAACGTTCCATTGCATGGCAACAATAAGTACAATATAGCAAACATTGCCCAGTCCTGTACCATTTTATAATTGCTGCTATGTTCGATTCCATTGTTCCAGCCACTCTGTCGAGTTTAGAGTCTTGTTTAGAGTCTTCCTCTTTTTTGCTCTCTTCTTTCCCATGCACGATGTCATTTACAGGGCCTGGTCTCTCTTGATGTCATGTCCAAAGCACATGAGATGTAGTCTTGTCACCCACTTGTCTAAGGAACATTCTGGTTGTCTATCTTGCAATACAGGTATGTGTTCCTTCTTCTAGCATGGCACGTTTAATATTCTTTGCCAACACCATAATCTAGAGGCATTGATTTCTATTCACTGTCCAGTTTTCACTTGCATATTAGGTTGGGTCAGAAGCACCCTGGTCTTCCAAGTGTCATCTTTGTTTTTCAACATTGTAAAATGGAATGAATTGTACCTTCCCTGTGTCTGGTAAATGGGTTGACAGTGAACACTGCCGGACTGCCCAGAGGTCGGGATAGCCTGCGTGCTATGTGTTATATTACGTAACATTACATTACATACATGGGAGTGGACTGAATAGGGAGTACTTGTTTGCCACCTGCAATCTGGACGAGCACAGCAGCTGAACCTGATGTCCTTCCCATTGTGGAAAAGTCTGGGTCAAAATAAATGACCAATGGGAGGAAGGAGAAATACTAGCTGAAGGTAAGAAATGAATCAATAGGCTACACAGCAGGGACGATCTTACATTGTGCTGATACCTTGAGAGAGACACAGAATAGGGAAATAATCTTCTCTGTTGATTTTTAGTAGAAGCCAGAAAGGGTGACGATTAGACCAATTTTTGGAGCGCTTGGTCAGATCAAGTGGACACCTACGGCAGGCTTGAATAACTAGTACCTGAATAACCGCATCTGTGAACTCTTTGCCCGACTGAAAGACTAATTGCTAATGACTGTTTTAGACTGACAGAATGATTGTAAGAGGAATGTTAATCTTTCAAATATGAAAGAGTGGCTAGCCTATGGTATAGTGAATTGCTTAATATGGCCCTCCTAGTTGTAGTCCTCCATTCTGTGATGTATTTTGTTTTTGCGTTTTAGGGGGCATCACTGTCCTCTGGTGGTTGTGGGAGCTACCCAGTGCTGCTCCTGAGAACTGCTGCTGGATTTGAACTGCCAAGCCCCGGGGCCGCAGTCCAGCACTCAACTACTTACGCCACTGGGACTCAGTCCTCTGTGATGTATTTTAACACCTAGTCTTTTGACCAATAGCACTGTAGGTTAGGGAGCGATATTCACAAGGTTAGTGGTTCAAATCCACCTGTCCCTCCATAGGAGAAAGGTGAGACTGTCTGCTCCCTTAAAGGTATATAGCCTCAGAAATCCTACATCCTGGTTTCTACGAGTTGGAAGTGAGTAGGTGGCAGTGGGTTCTATATCTGTGGTTATGGTCTTACTTTAGAGTGAATTGTCTTTTATGTTTATGAAGCAGAACTAGGAGGTATGTACCTGGTGTGTGCTGGCTCAAGTCTCAAGACAAGCAGCCAGAGACAAGCAAAAGAGAGAACTTGGACAGACTATCCATATGTACAAGGGGTCTCCAAAAGGCTATAGAAATTTTGAATGAAAGTTTTTTCTCAAGAACTTTGGTAGTCCTTTTCTGAATCCCTTTCATAGGTGTAGCAGCTCGTGCAGCAGTAGGTTAGTAGTCTGAATCAAGCAGACACTCTTTGGGAGAAAGGTGAGTTTTTCTGCTCCCCTGGAGAGTTGCAGTTTCAGAAACACAAAGGGGTAGTGCCTTAAAGGGTCACTCTGAATTGGAATCGACTAGATAGCAGTGAGGTTTGGGGTTTGAATAGGCTAAAAGAATTTACAAATATGTGTCAAAAGGTTCCTTAGTAAGAGGATAGCAAGACTGGCTTTCCTTGAGTCTTGTAATGTTATTTGGGGGAGTCTTATAATCTTAACATATCTATTACTTCAAATTTTTGTTTGGTGAGGACACGTCGGTGAGAAGTTTTTAAAAACTTCTTATTGTGAAAGGAGTGAAGGTTTTACCAAGCAGATCAGTTTGTCATACAACTCCCATACATTTTGCTCACTGTGATCCCTACAATGCAGCATCACTTAGTCCCACTTCCTCCCTACGTTTACTCTTTCCATTCCTCCCTCTTCCCTAACCATTCTGAATTTTGCCCCTGCGTTAATTTAGCCCCGCCCCTTTAGATATTCCATGGTTGATTAGTCTAAGGAATGCACCCCTCCTTACATTCTTGTTCCCATTACAGACTTCGTCAGTGGTTGGTTGAGGTGCTAACAGCAGTGTGGTAGTTCACACCCACCAGCCACTCGGGAGAAAGATGGGGCTTTCTGCTTTCCTAACGATTTACAGCCTGCCCCAGAGGGTCGATGCAAGTCAGAATTGACTCGATGGCAGTTAACTTTCTTTTTTGTGTTTTGTTTGGCTGAATGTGAGCATTTGGTAGGTTGGTATAGTCTTTATCTGACCAATAAGTCTTTTTGAGGATTTTGAGTTTTGTTCCACAGTTTTCTCCCACACTATCCAGGATCTTTTTATTAATTCACTGGGCTACGTGTTTCCTGGTGTCCACAATGTTTTTGCTTCTTTTCCCCTAACTCCTCTTTCCTCCAGGCATGGAAACACAACAGTTTCCCTTTGGACGGCTGTCCAGGAACTTTCAAGTGCCCACCCATTATTCGCCAAAGCAGAATGCACGACACTCAATCTGTGAACGATGCTATGCCAACTGACACTGGTGTCCCCTGAGACCTCCTGAGCCTCCAAGCCTGTGACTCGTTTCCTCCAGGTGTTTATTACGTCTATGAAGTTTTCTTACACTTTTCCTCCTATGTGCTTCAACACATTCCTGGATATATTTTTAGCCAAGGAGAAGGACATCTTGCTTGATAAAGTTGACTGTCGATGAAAAAAGAGGAAAACTTTAAATAATATGGGCTCACGTCCTGGCTTCTGGAATGGACTTAAACGTAACAATGATTATGAGGCTGATGCAGGATAGAGCAGTGTTTCATTTTTTTTCTTGTACATAAAATCACTACGAGTCAGAACTGACTCTTCGATATAGCTGAGAACGTCAATACACAAGAAAGCTACACGGGTATATGCTAGCTGTTCCAAAACATCAAGCTCTTCTTGGATACAGCAAAAGAAGGGCTGGACATCTAGCTCAGAAGCAACAAAGCCCACATGGAAGAAGCACACTAGCATGTGGAATCATGAGGTGTCAAAGGGATGAGATATCAGGCTTCAAGAACTCAAAAGCACAACTTTGCATGCTCACTTTCCTGATATGATCCCTGAGGACAAATGTGTGCACAAGCAAATGTGGTGAAGAAAGCTGATGGTGCCTGGCTACCAAAAGATATAGCGTCTGGGGACTTAAAGGCTTGAGTAAACAAGCGGCCATTCAGCTCAGAAGCAATAAAGCCCACACGGAAGAAGCACACCAGCCTGTGTGATCATGAGGTGGTGAAGGGATCCGGTGTCAGGCATCAATGAGCTAAAATTATATTATT